>CM060306.1:52789735-52802235 GCA_030674185.1 Monoplex corrugatus | reverse complement strand
TCCTCTATGATGTGAGGATTACACTGCATGCTTACATCCTCCCCAACAACAGTCCACATGAATTATTATATCAAAGATCTAAGTAAGACTTTTCCTCATAGAAGGGCTAAGGAAACAGAAACTGAGGGTAAGAGAAGGGCTTGAAATGTAAACACTTTACATCAATTTCAATTTTCTGTGATGAGCTGCGAGATGACGGAAATGAAGACGACGGTGTAGAGCGTTTGGCTAAGACTATGATCGGGCTTGCTCTAGGTTCCTATCTATAACATAATACACAGTCAACTAAGTCTGTCATTTAAAGAAAGACGTGTGCAGGGTTACAAAATAAATCAGGACACTTTAACAACACAAGACTGAGAAATGTATCTGAAAGGATGCCACTCGACTATGTGGTCCCACTTTTCCCACTGAGCACAGGGCAGTCTCTGTAACCAGTTCTGACTGAACAATCAAACGATCATGTTGAACGGATGAGCAGCCTAAGGATACATGCAAAGGCTGTGGGCAGCTGGGCTGTCAACGACAAGAACTGAATTTGAACGAAGAGGCTAATCTTATAACCTTCGGTCCAGCTACATGACCACTTCATCGTAATGAATAGTCAGCTAAGAAATCTGGGTACATTTATTATTTTCCAACACAAAGCATCAAGAATTTGTCATGACACCGTCATCTCAGCACTGACACCTTGGTCTCTTTGGCAAACTGCTCTGTGTCAGTGTTACCTTGGCTGAGGTCGGCTTGCCACAGTCTGCTTTTGGCGAACAGATCGAATTCACAATCAAGAGCGTTTCCGTCAAGTGAGAGAGAAAACGAACGCGAAACTATTCAGTTGAGGCTTTTAAATTAATGAACTCGTACAATATGAATGAATGATTGCTTGAAGTTAATCATATGTAGCAGTGGCCAAGTGGTTTAAGTGCCTGTGTGTGGGACGAGAAGTTGCAGGTTCGGTTCTTGACTGTAACAGGGATTTTTCCCACTCCACTTGACCTTGAATGATAGTCTGGTTGCTAGTCTTTCACAAAACACGTTAGAACATAATCTACTGTGCAGCATGCACTGTGCTAATGTGAAATAAACTGCTGCAACAGAGCAGTTGCCCCTGGTAAAATATTGAACATAAAATTAACTTTTTTTTTCCATAATGAAACAAAAATATACACATACATGAATGGGTCTCATACAATGGCAACGTGCTCTCCCCGGAATGACGAGCCAAACATTCACACGGTAAACCCATTGTGACAAAAGGAGAGATTACTTCGATTAAATGTTAACTAGCATGGTTTCAGACATGAGTTGGCTGTAACGTTAACACTGACCACTAACAGCTGGTCGTTTTAGCATGACGGTCAGTGCTAGTTAGTGTCATCATGTTAAAATCAGAGGGTCACAGGCTGGACAAACTGATGGAATTCATTATTGGAAAACAGTTAACTCGAGGTTATAAACACAACGAGTTTATGCAATGTATTGGCGATGGCTTGAGGTCACAGAACTTTGCGGAACTGTGGCTTGGTGGTTGTGCCGTCTGCCTTGGTGGTTGTGCCGTCTGCCTTGGTGGTTGTGCCGTCTGCCTTGGTGGTGGTTGTGCCGTCTGCCTTGGTGGTTGTGCGTCTGCCTTGTGTTTTGCCGTCTGCCTTGGGGGTGTGCTGTGGTTGTGCCGTCTGCCTTGGTGGTTGTGCCGTCTGCCTTGGTGGTTGTGCGTCGCCTTGGTGGTTGTGCCGTCTGCCTTGGTGGTTGTGCCGTCTGCCTTGGTGGTTGTGCGTCTGCCTGGTGGTGGTTGTGCCGTCTGCCTTGGTGGTTGTGCGTCTGCCTTGGTGGTGGTTGTGTCCGTCTGCCTTGGGTGGTTGTGCCGTCTGCCTTGGTGGTGTGTTGGTGCCGTCTGCCTTGGTGGTTGTGCCGTCTGCCTTGGTGGTTGTGCCGTCTGCCTTGGTGGTTGTGCCTTGGTGGTTGTGCCGTCTGCCTTGTGGTTGTGCCCTTGGTGGTTGTGCCCTTGGTGGTGTCCCCTTTTGTGGTTGTGCCCTTGTGGTTGTGCCGTCTGCCTTGGTGGTTGTGCCCTTGGTGGTTGTGCCCTTGGTGGTTGTGCCGTCTGCCTTGGTGGTTGTGCCGTCTGCCTTGGTGGTTGTGCCGTCTGCCTTGGTGGTTGTGCCGTCTGCCTTGGTGGTGGTTGTGCCGTCTGCCTTGGTGGTTGTTGTGCCGTCTGCCTTGGTGGTTGTGCCGTCTGCCTTGGTGGTTGTGCCGTCTGCCTTGGTGGTTGTGCCGTCTGCCTTGGTGGTTGTTGTGCCGTCTGCCTTGGATGCAAGAAGTGCAGAGTTTGATGTCCATTCAGACAGGAATTGTTCACGTTCCCATCTCTCCAGTAGGCCGTGAGTGGCGGTGTGTGTGCTAGTCTTTTAAATGAGGTGATGAACTGCGGTCTTTGCCAAAATGCTGTTTAAAAAAAGCAATTTCAATAAAAGAAACAGACATACACACATACAGAAAATGTGGGAGGCACTGCACAACACCGACGTGTTTTCCTTGGGGAGAACAGCTCCAGCTGTTTGTATATGGTAAATCTCTTATGAATATACAAAATAACAAAGTAAAATACTAATAACAGAAAAGACCAACACCACATGGTTTAAGACATACATTTGACAGTTAGTTTAACACTGACCTCTTACTTTAACACTGACTATTTGGTTTCTTTGGCATCACAGTCTGTGCAGAGACATGACCTTTTTGTGCGTCTATGGCCTGTCACTGTCATCCTGGAATACGTACGGACCAACCAAGACTTTTTCCCGTTGAAATCAACGTTGAATGTGTTTCTGAGAGTAAACCCAGGGTTTTCTCAAAACAGTTTCCATGATTACGATGTCCAAATGTGTTCAGACTATCGTTTTCTTTATACAGAAAAATGCCGAAACTTGATTGGTGCAGAAGCAGAATTCTCATATTCCAATCTGATAACACAGATCTGAGTCTGGCTGAAGGAATCCTTCGTGTGTGTGAACTCCACCCAGCTCTGTATGGGTATCTGACCCTACTACAGGTTGCTGACTGTAAAGCATAGAGAAAACATGGACTTTACCATCATAACGTAGGCCCCTAAAGAAACTCAGGTCTCCACCCCACTTTCTTAAAACCTTAAACTTGTAATACAACCACCGCCTTTTGTACATAACTAGATGTCACAATTTCTTTCATTTCATTGTCTGTAACGGTTACATCTGTTGTCCATATCTTGTGAACAATGCGCATCTCAAAGTGTTTTATTATATAGAAAACAATTATCTAATTCTGTCTGTGTCAGTGTCACCTTGGGATTAGGTTATAGCGCACTTGCCACAGGACGCAACGGGCAACTTGGATAAATTCACAATCAAAAGCGGTTATGTCAATGGAGAGCGAAAATGAATGTCAAACCACTCAACCAAATATATTAACTTCATTGACAGGCTCACATAACGCGAATGGATGACAGCCTGGCATAAAAAGACGTGCAATTCTCTGTGTGTGTGGTGTGTGTGTGTGTGTGTGTGTGTGTGTGTGTGTGTGTGTGTGTGTGTGTGTGTGTGTCTGTGTCTGTGTGCGTGTGCGTGTGTGTGTGTGTGTGTGTGTGAGTGTGCGTGTGAGTGTGTGTGTGTGTGTTGGCGTGCGTGCGTGCGTGTGTGCGTGCGTGTGTGTGTGTGTGTGTGTCGGTGCGTGTGCGTGTGCGTGCGTGTGTATGCACGCGTGCACAAGTGACATGTTGTGTAAATGACAGAAAGAGAGAGACAGGAGGGATGAAAAGGAAAGCTGGGAAAGGGGGGTAGAAGGATGAGTGGGGTACAAGAAAGGAAAGTGCATTCAATTTTATGGAGAAAGCCTCTCTCCCATTAGTTGAGAAGCAGATAATGAACAGGCAAATGATACAGACAACAAATATTGAATGAATCTGGTTTAGTGCTGGGTTACATCAAGTCCATTGCTTCCCAAGCTGACACTGTTGTCTTCTTATGTCTAATTAGTGATTTTCAGGATTTAAAGCTGGAATTAGCTTAAAATATTGCCTGAGTTTGATCACTTCCTAAAAAACGGCACTTAGAACACGTTATTACAAAATGAAAGATGTAAGTGGGAAAAGTTTTATTTCCATGATAACGACTACAATCACAAGCATTGTCGATTGTTATCTAACTCATGTACTGTCAATGGAGTTATGACATTTTAAAACTTATTCCGCATATTTCGAATTTGTAATGCACTTCAATGTACTTTGATAAGGGAACTAAAATCTTATTTGGTATGTTGCATCGATCTGCTTGCAAAAGCCTTGCGTCAGTGTATAGCGTTTGCTAGCATGAATCCCTCTACAAGTGTTTGTGTGTGCCTGGGTGTGCGTGCATCTACGCGTGTGTACGTGTGTGTGTGTGCTCACGCATCTGTACGTTGTGTAAAGGGTACATGCGCATGTTTCATATGGAGTGTGTTCTGCACTGTAAGCTTTCGATAATGTTGTTTTCCTTTCTTTTTCTACGTCATATCATATTTATGTGATTGGTTATTGTTGACATATTTTTAATGCACAACATTTTTTTGTAAACCACAAAGCGCGTATGACCTTGCTTCACGACGAGTGGCATCGTATAAATCTTTATCATCATTGTCATCATTATCAATGGTTGATGGTGAGGCCAGGTGTAACAAGGTGCTTCCCATCCAAAGGAAAACGATTCCTACACTAGATCCTCTCTTTTCCAGACGTAGTGATCGCTGCGGGATCCCTTTCCTACACCTATTCGTGGTATCCCGCCTTCTCGCAGAACTTGTTAGATCATGGTGCGAGCGGATATCTAGCGGTATAAAGTTTATACAGGGAGAAGGTCACTGCCCTCTAAACGTACAGTATACGTGGCCCATTGTCGTATGGATACGCCCTGACACCCATGAACCAGTCCCTATATAATTATAAGGGCAAATACAAGGACCGGATGTTCCCATTCATTCACCCATTCGATTGCCATCCAGGGTGGATCAGAGAACCGAATAAAGCATTGGTTTCTCACAATGCTTTAAAATTATTGAAGGCTTCTTCAAAAAAATTTTTCGCTAGTTCTCGTATACTCTAAGAGTGGTAGGTCTTTAAAACTCACTCAACTAACTAACTAACCGGATGTCCCGACGATGGACCAGGCGAGTGAAGTTAAATTTCACATCTGTGAAGGCAGATGAGCATATGCAGGCAAAGGTGGAACTCGCTGCCTTGTGATCCTCGACTGAAGAGAAGACCACACTTATAAATCTTGAGTGGATCCATGGAGCCCCTATAGTGGTTTCATAGTACTTTAAGCCACTTTCCGGCAGCACTTGCAGCCAAGCTGATACCAAATGTACTGCAGAGCATTCCTTTGGCCCATGTCATTGAGTATCAGAGAGGGATCTTGATGTCAGTGCAGCCCAGGGTTTCCATATTCATCGCCAAGGCCCGTGTCCCAGAATGGTTACTTCGGTGCTGCTACATTACCTGGTACTGCATCGTTTCAAACACATCTGATATAACCTTTATGGTAGAAATTTCTAAATCAGAAATAAATGGATGAATCTATAGACAAATAAATAAATAAACAAATGAAAAAATAAAACGGATACATTTCTGTTCCATGTGCAGCCTCTGATCCCAGGTTGGACATTGACGGGAACATCGTTCCAGTGGTTTTAATGTTTTAACTCCAGTTGTGTTTCTAACTTTGCCCCCGTTTGATTCATTTGTCTATATGTATTATTTGTGACCTAGAGTTCTAGAGTATATTTGGGACATCAATGTTTGCTTACAACTTTTCCGAACAAAGTCTATCTACCGGTATCACCTATGAAATGTAACAATGACCCGTGACTATGTGAAGGGCAACGAGCATGCTTTCGGCATCGACTGTTTGCGTTATACAATTAAGAAGAATAATTACTATTACTAGTAGTAGTAGTAGTAGCAGCAGTAGTAGTAGTAGTAGTAGTTTCAGTGGCAGTAGCAGTAGTTGTTTTTATCATCATCATCATGAGCACCATCATCATCAACATCGTCATCATCATCATCATCAAAATCATCATCATCATTATTGTCATTATCATCATTCTTTCGGCTGTTTCATCAATTTTCAACACCTGCAATCCTAAATATATTCAGATGAACCCCCAGTATGAGGGAGCCATAGAAACCAGCGAAGACAAACCACTGTGCGGCCACCCACGAGAGGAGACTGAGCACTTCTACCGTGTCATGTTGGTGGAGGATCAGGAATACCTATTCCGATCCAGCACACTCAAAACGTTACCTAATAAGCTCCCAAACTAACGACAGCACTCGCTCAGTCGCAGAGACAGACTGCATGAACGTTCCACAGGTATGGAAACTGCACCAATCCTATTATGACAGCCTCAACACAGAAACCCCAACATCATGAACTTATCTCAGGCACGGAAGTGGCAGAGGAAACCAAAACTGAAATCACCATGATATTGGGACACAGAAGGTTACAAAATCTTAGACAATTTTTCGAAACGTTATGTTGAGAATGGACATGAAGAAGATATTGAAGCAACGTAATTATATTTTGGATTCAAACCGCATGGCTGTACCCTGTACTTCCATTTATTTATCGTTGTGTCAATGATGATTCTTCCATTTCCCTTATCGTTGTGTCAATGATGCCTGTGAGATAAGATGCCTGCAATATTGTTCAGGAAATCTGAACAATATTATCAATGCTGCATCTGTGATCGGTTGTATAACTGTGTGGTTCCAGTCTCAGCCCCAAACACACTCAACTACGGCTAGGAGTTGGTCAGTCAAGATAAATCGACAGACAGGATGCGAGCCTCCAACCGTCCAGTCGTCAGTCTGTTGTCATAAACTCGTCATGTGCCTTGTAAAAATCCTTCTGATTAATCTAATGAAAATATAAATAAGTAGTAACAGAAACAGGTTATGATAACAACGCATCAACAGTTATTTCGGCAACATGTATATTTGGATAGAAAAAATAATCGTAGCAAATTACTGCAAAAGTTTCACTGATCAATTGTACTGTTTACAGCCCAGTCAATAACGGACTAGATTAGAGCGAACGCCACAACTTGTAAAATATACAATGGAAGCATAAAATGTGCGCAATACCATAATTATCAAGATTTAATAAAAGTTTTTTTTATTTCTGTACAGAAAGAAAAGAGAAAATAAGAAACAAAAACGTACGAAGCCCATCTCGCATAACATCTATCTAAATCAGAACTGAGGGGAAAATGCAGTAATGATAGGCCTCCTGTGGCTGGTGGTCTCACAACAAAATGACACTGATGGCATGGCACTTGGGTAACGACTACATGAACCAGGTTTTGTGGTAATGCCAGAAAAGCAGCACAAAAAGTGTTCAGCAATTTGTCACTGTTTGGGAGAGAATTCGGCATTAATTTTATACATTACAGCTGTGTTCCATTTCCTGTGGTGCACTGAGGGTTTATCAGGAAATTGCTAAGTGCTGCCTGATGCCAAAGTCTGAAATGTTAAAGTGCCAGAATTGCAAGCGTTTCAGGCATCACAAACCATCAGGAATATCGCATAAGAAGAAGTGTAGATCCAAGAATGACAGCACGCTGAATAGACGTATCCTGATTTCCAGTGCTGGGAGGGGGGGGGGGGAGTACCGTCTCCATAAAAAAGAAAATGAAAAGACAAGAAGTAATGCAAAATCGTTACTCATACACAGATTTCTTTCAAGTTCTGGTCCTCATGTAGCTCAGTCAGTACTGACGATATGAAAAGTATAAACTAAGTATGCGCAATTTTAAAACCACCTTACATATAAAGAGTATACCGTCCACTGATATAGCAATGACGTGAATAAGCTCGAGTTTTTCTTACACACAAATGATTCAGCATGTGTCTGTTTTATGTTGAGGTTCTCCTGTAAACACATACACCTCCCTCTCTCTTCTCTCTCTCTCCTCTCTCTCTCTCTCTCTCTCTTCTCTCTCTCTCTCTCTCTCTCTCTTCTCTCTCTCTCTCTCTCTCTCTCTCTCTCTCTCTCCTCTCTCTCTCTCTCTCTCTCTCCTCTCTCCCTCTCTCTTCTCTCTCTCCCTCTCTGTCTCTCTCTCCCTCTCTCTCTCTCTCTCTCTCTCTCTCTCTCTCTCTCATATACATAAACGTGTACGCACATTTGTGCGGACGCACGCCTCCACACACCATAACACACACGTACACACAAGAACACACGCTTGCACGCTACGTAACACGTGCAGACACAAACACACAAAATACATATACATATACACTCGTGCGCACACACATACACACACACACACTCACACACCCATAACTCATACATAACCACACACACACATACTCTCACATCACACACATCACACAACTAATATATCATACATACACTATTCACTATAGTAAAAGACTAATCAAGAACGAACACACAAACACTGCACACTCGCGGGCGCGCGATCACGCACGACACGCACACACGCACACACGTCCTGCCCTATACATGACAACCATCTGATGACAAGGCATGACGGAGGGAGTCTTCATGCGATCATTAAATATTCTAGGCACGCTTGTGTTGACATCCACGGAGCTTTGCTGAAGAGCACGACTGTTTTTATGTTACAAAAACTTTGCCTGTTGAAAAGGAGATTGTGATGACGATTGTGCTTGGTTGCTAAATGTACATCATTCTGATGATTAATGTAATATGCTTTTTTTGCTTTTTTTCTTTTTTTTTTTTTTTTTGTGGGCGATTCATATAGTTCAAATGTTCCTGTTCAGTTCTGGGGAATGAAAAACAAAACAAACACGTTTAAATGACCACTTTTTTTTGCATAAGGGTTGAGTGCCCAAGTGTGTAATCAAGCATTACTCACTGTGTGTGTTGTTGTGTGTGTGTGTGTGTGTGTGTGTGTGTGTGTGTGTGTGTGTGTGTGTGAGAGAGAGAGAGAGAGAGAGCGTGTGTATGTGTCTGTATGTCTATATGTGTGCATCTTGGGTGGTGGTGTGTGTGTGGTGTGTGTGTGTGTGTGTGTGTGCGTGAGTGGATATGTATATGTATTTTGTGTGCTTGTGTCTGCACGTGTATGTATATGTGTATAAGTGTGTGTGTGTTTGTGTGTGTTATGTGTACGTGCGTGCGCACGTGTGTATGTATGTATGTGTGTGTGTGCGCGTGCGCGTGCATGTGCGCGTATGTCTGATTGCATGTATGTATGTGTGTGCACGTGTGAACGTATGCTGCAACGAAATGGATGTGAATGTGTGTAGCTGTCGTAATATATATATATATATATATATACATGCAACACGGCAGAGATTATCTAACATTATAACATAATATACATGCAAACGGCAAGATTTTCTTAACATTACGAGCTGGTTCTTCATGTTTTGGTGCGATCAGCTGAGATGAAGGTTGTGAAGTCACCATGACCTCGTCCTTTAGTATTCCACGGGTCAGTCACGCAAAATCGACACGATTTTCCAATGTCATACACAGATGCTCGCAAGTGCACGCAAGCGCGCGTGCGCACGCTCGCACACACACATATACACACACACACACATACGAACAAATACAAATACACACGCATACACACGCACACAAATGCATGCTCGCGCGTGCACACACACACCTATACACACACACTTATAAACACACACACAGACACACAAACACACATGCATAACTAGCTCACACACATATGAACACACACACAGACACACACACACACGTGCGCGCACACACACACACGCATGCGGGCACACAACACACACACACACCACACACACACACACACACACACACACACACACACACACACACACACACACACACACACACACACACACAAATACACACACACGCTGAGGCGCACATACTTACATTCAGGGATACAAACACACACACACACACACACACACACACACACACACAAACTAGACGGACACACACACACACACACACACACAACACACACACACACACACACACACACACACACACACACACACACACAAATTGGGACGGACACACACACACACACACACACACACACACACAATCACCCTCCCCCCTTTCCCACTCACACCTTATTTTTTCACTAAGATGAAGAAATAGCTTTGCCAGCAGCATGACAACTCCATAAAGCTGACAGCCCCAGCCCATCATCAATTATTTTAACTGCTCGTATTACACCTTTTCCTAACCTTCACAACCCCATCCCCTCCTCTCTCTTTCTCCTCTACCAGGCGTCACAAAAGCTCAGGGGACAATCCCGCCAGTACATCCAGACTGTAGAAGATGGGCTTTCATTGAGTTGAGGATTAAGGATAAAAGAGGAGAGGGGAACTGATGAGGGTGAAGGATGAGACAGACGGATAGGGTGCGTGCATTCAACTCAATGAAGACCTTGAATCGTTTGTTTGTTTTTTTCTTTCTTTCTTTCTCAACAACCCTGACCTTCCAGACCCTTGATCACAAGGCTTCTATCTCACAATTTGATAGTAGAAGTTCAAGTCCTCATCAAGAGAATTGTGAATGTACTGGGCGGAGCTTCACGCGTTGTTCAGCGTTCTAAATACGCTTCTAGCTTTGCTGAGACAGCTCTTGACATCACTCACTGCTTCCCCATAGTGTCTGACAATGCTGCTTTGGTAGGGGACTCTTCAGTTATGGGCAGTTCTGCTCCATCTACTTGGTTTGGTGAGGGGTTTGGGGTGTTCAGGATCATCATCTCTGTTGCTTGTGGCTGGTCTTTAGGCGTTCATGTTGTGCGAAAATGCTGAGACAGGATTTTCATTCCTGCTTGTGTTGGTGAGTGTGGGAAACAAGTAACAGTTCGTCTACACAGTCAAGATCTTCAAGCATTGAAGAGATTCCATATGATGTCTTTTGGCTGGTCCTCAGTAGTTTGTCTTTATCATCGTCTATGGTCATTTTGAAGAGCAGCGCTGATATTACTAATCCTTGTCTTACACATGTCTTCATTTCGAATGCGTATTCACCAATTTCTATTCTACAAACAGAAATGATTAGGTCGATCTGCTATGGTAGGCATGGCAGAATAAGGTATTCAATAATAAATTTCTGATGTTCCTATGTTTGTCAACTTTTTGTTTCAGAGACAGAGAGTTTGTGTGCTTGGAAATGAACACATAAGGAGGAAAAAGATATCGATGTGTAATCAAGTGAAAAGAGAACCCGTCCAGGATACGAGAACCCCGAGTTCAATTCCTGATCAGACAGGGATTTTTCTATCTTTTCGCCCCGTCCACCACAGCTCAAGTGGTGGTTTATGTGCTGGCCTTTCAGGTAAGATAACAGACCAAGGTTTCTTGTGCAGCATAACTGCTTAGCACATTAAAGATCTCGCGGCAACAAGCGATTTGATCCTGTCAAAATTCTGTAGAAAAATCCTTTTTCATAGGTAATAAATATACGAGCATACAGAAATATAAAGAACAGTACGTTGTGGTGATGTACTACTAGTACGATAGTGGTTTTCATTAGAACGGCGCCCTCATCTCACGTGAAAAAAAAAATCCGTGATGACAAATTGATTCAATCCAATCCAATCCAGAAGCGTGACAAGCTGCACACAGAATGCTGACAATGTTAACACGAACACAACGTTTCAGATTTCCATTGCTATTTGGTGATAGCGTCATGCGAATGTCAGGGCCAATGAATATTAATCGATTGGAAACGTTCTGTTTTCTCATTCTTTTTGAGGTTGCTTTCGTTCTATGTTAGAGTCAACGACCTCTCTTTCTCTCTCTCTCTTCTCTCTCTCTTTTCCCCTCCTCCTTCTCCTCCTCCTCTCGTTCTCGCTCTCACTGTTGTGTGTGAACATCTGGTAATATGTGCTTTTATTTTGCTGTTTGTTGCCTTGCTGCATTGGGACAGTTGCGTTAAAAAAGACCATTGTGCATGAAAATATCTGATCAAGATCTCTCTCTCTTTATCTGTCCCTCCCTCCCTCCCTCCCTCCTTCTCCCTTCTTCCTTCTCTTTCTAGCTGTTAAAAAAACATTATGCATGAAAATGTCCACTCAGAATATATATATATATATATATATATTTATATCATCTCATTTATACTATTTATACTTTCATACTCCCTCTGTGTGTTTGTCTGTCTATCTCTAGCTGTTTTACAAAATATTCTCTTGAATGAAAACGTCTACTCAAAATCCTCCTTCCTCTCTCTCTCTCTCTCTCAACATCTTATTACCTTATTGTGGATTACTGTATTGCTATTTATAATCTTCTTGATGGAACATTCAAACCTTGGCTTTATGTCTACATGCAGCTGTTATTTCACCCCTTCATGAAAAATCGTGGCCTCTGATGTATAAAATTCTCTCTCTCTCTCTCTCTCTCTCTCTCTCTCTCTCTCTCTCTCTCTCTCTCTCTCTCTCTCTCTCTCTCTCGTTCCGTCGTGGCTTCAGCAGAGAACCCATTAACCAGA
>CM060306.1:52769709-52789635 GCA_030674185.1 Monoplex corrugatus | reverse complement strand
CACACACACACACACGAACACATAACACACACACACACACACACACACACACACATACACACACACACACACACACACACACAACACACACACACACACACACACACACACACACACACACACACACACACACAACACACACACACACAACACACACACACACACACACACACACACAACACACACACACACACACACACACACACAAACACACAACACACACACACACACACACACACACGCTTCGGTGCAGTCCCAACTCCTAGTCTACGTTTCAGACTCTTGTTGGATTTTCTGACGACAACGAAAGAGATAAACAAACATCAAATACAAAATAAGCAAATAAAGACACGATAACAAAGACCTGGGGGTCTCGCTGTCGAAGAGGTCAGGCTCTCGCATTCCAGTTGAACTATTCAAGTCTGGCTTTACAAAGTCCGTGACACGTGGCCTCCTGCCCCCCCCCCCCCCCCACCCCTCTGTGATCAGGTACTTTACCGTGTGAAGGCTAGATACTGTAAAACAGCGAGAAAGAAAATGTGCACAAGTATTGTAATACATGTTCCATAGGACATCACGGTTATGGGACAACCTTTCACCTAACAGAGACCAGGACTATGTAGTTCTCAAAGAAAGGCCTATGAGACTCGTACAAGTACCCATTATCTGACCCTAACCTAACCCAAGCACTGAAACCAAATTTTAATCTGAATCCAGACCCTAACTCTATATTTTCTTGTCTGTGCATTTTTTTCCTTTGTGTTTTTTTTTTTCTATTTTGTGAAAATGAAAACAAATCCTTACTTTCGTCTTTATTTAAACTGAGCCATAAACAAAAACGAAATCCATACCTTAATTCTTATGCAGACTTAGTCTTAAACCCTTTACACAGCTCAGCCCTACCAGAATCTTGTATCAAAACTGAAAGCTTGACCTTAATATCATTCTGAATTGGCACCCCAGCCAACCAAACAAAATAAAGCAAACAAAATAAAACGAAATTAAATTATAACGAAACGAAAGATTTCAGAACAGTATTGTATGTCATGATCGATCAAGTTTTATGATCAAGTTTTAACACTGAGTTGGGAATGGTATAAACTTTAGTAAATAAGGCAAGTCATGGTAATGAACTCTTGTATAAACAACGCAGGACAACATATGTTTTATCGTCAATTATACGTGAGGTCACTGACCGGTTAAGCAAAGTGTTTTTTTTACGTGATGCAAACTGCCATCATCTCCAATCTGTACTGCGCTAAATTTCTGACCTCTTTTTTCAACAGTGAAGTCTGATTCAGACAGAATGTGTGCAAGATGTTGCCAGCGCGTAGGGTTATGTGCAGGTGTATGGAATCGTCCATATTCTTTTATATTTCCCTGACATGCCGGTTTGAGGTGTAACACATACTTCAATAACATGTAATGTGACCAAGAAAAAAGAAAAAAGATATAAGTTGGTGACTGATGTGAGTAAAGGAGTATATAAAATTTATGATACACACTCTTGCCATTACCAACAAGCATCTGTCGACATAATTGACCCTAGGTCTTTGAAGTGTTTCATTACATAACAGATAAGCCATGAGCACGTCTCGGCTTTCACAATCACAGTCACGTCAACATTGTTTTACGGCAACAACAACAACAAAAAAAGGGAGATTGTCTGTATGACTTGGAAATGTGTTTCAATCCCCACCCGCCATTACCCGCAGCTTCCACTGAAAAGTTTTGTATACTTGACAAGATAGGGTACAGCTTTAATTAAACAAATCCCCATAGGGGATGGCCTTTTGTGTCATTCTCTCTCTCCCTCTCTCCCTGTCTGTCTGTCTGTCTTCTGTCTCTCTCTCTCTCTCTCTCTCTCTCTCTCTCTCTGTCCCTCCCTCTTTCTCTCTGTGTACACGAATGAGTTTTTTGGATTTGTAACTAAGGTCACTAACCGGTCAGGTTCCGATTAAAAGAATATAGACTGTTTTTTTACAACTGGATAGTTGCGATTCTTTTTTGTCGTTTACTAAAGACAAAACAAAATGACAATCTTCCTTTCTTGAATGATAAGACAGATCTCAATAAACCTTGATCATGGATGTTATGACAAGCCACTTAAAAAAGCCGATCAGTTTTCTCGTTAGTTGGCTACGTACACTTATGCAAAATGTTTCGGAAACTATCATGAGCATTTAAACCAATATGCTATGCATATCAATTAATTGTAACATAGAAAATTGTTATACATTTTTATTCTAACATGAGGAATATTCTGGTTTTGATATAAACATCTAGTTAGAAAACAAAGGACAGCTGATGCAAAATTCATTGTGACATGGAACATTATTATACATTTTATTCTAACATAAGGAATATCAAGCTTTTGGTATAAACATCAAATTAGAAAAAAAATAACAGCTGATATAAAATTCTTGTATTTTAACGTGTGCAAGCTGTGAGAATTTTTTTTTCGTTTTAATCTGTTGGCTAACTACGGCCTTTAATGTGGTGTGCTCATTCAAACTTGCATTTATCACTATCTTTCCGAAATGATTTTGGATCCAAACGGATAAACATCGTTTTATAAACATTTGAGGAAATAACTAAAAATAAATTAGTCAAATTAGTGGTGTAACTTACTCAAATGAAATATGTTTACACTGTTACAAAATTTGAAAAGAAACACATCAGAAAGAACATTACAAAAAGTTTTCATATAAAGAACTGAACATGGATATGCCACATGAGCTCTTTCGAAAGAACACATCTTGGACCTTTCGCAGTAAACCATATGCAGCCTGCTAAACATAACCATTTTTTGCTTTAAAATGTATCAAAAGATGTGGTCAGATTTTTATCGCTAAACCGATTGTTGTACATTGCCTATTAGTACCAGGAGTTAGGAGAAATGTTGGACGAACTAGCGGATTAGATGAAGACAGAGAGTGTGGGAGATGTACTTGCAGCGACAAAAGATAGATTCAAATGGAGAGCTATGATCGCCAACGCCATGCGGCAGGGTACATGATGATGATGGTGGCCAGGAGTTTTTTCTTTTGCGTAGTATTTCGCTTTGAAATTGAGATCTGTTTTTAAAACAACAATTTATTGCTATTATGGCATTTGGTCAACATTCTTGCTATATTCAATCCTGAAAAAAACAGAGACACAGGCAGCCAATTAGTATTAATGCATTTGTTCTTAGTAATGTACGTTCCATTAAGTTAAAGAGCTGTGAATGACTTATGTCTCAGTGAGCACTGATTTGAACAGAAAGAAGTGTTCCAGAAAACCAAATCTATTTGTGCTACGATTCATAAGCCACTTACGTAGTCAGAATTAAAACAGTGTGTTCAGCTGTACATTTTTTGTTGTTACGGCCTTTTAAATATCCACTTTTCTCTCGGCGTATATAGCACAGGAAGACAATATAAGTATAGACTGTCAGGTCGTCATGCCCAAGTAAAATGGAAATCAACAGTCAACAAAAATAGGTATTGAAAGACGGGTTTTAATTTTTTTGAAAATTAATTTTAAACAAAAATAAAGAAGCATACTCATTTGAAATAAGTAAAAAAGATTTTACTTATGGTTCGAAACTGTTTTGTTACCCAGATTTGCTTGATATAGGCAAGGGTACGGCTTTAGATAAACAGTACTCTTACAGATAACCCCTGAGACTGTTGTTTGTGCATACTCCAAGTGCTTCACTTCTGTTCGTGAGGTCACCAACCAATTAAGTAATGATTCAACACTGCCATCACTTCCAACAGATGTGCTTGCCATCACATGACATGCGTTGCTTTTCTTCAACATCTCTCTCTCTCTCTCTCTCTCTCTCTCTCTCTCTCTCTCTCTCTCTCTTTCTCTCTTCCCTGTCTCTCTCCCTCTCCCTCCCATTCTATTAAATTTGTCTTCCCCTATTTCAGTCAAACTTCTATTGCCCCTGTGCCTACCCCACTTCTCTTTCTGACAGTCGGAAGTCAGGAAAACGCATAATCTTACTGTTAATGCCTCGGCTTTTTTTCTGTTGTGATTTAATATTTGTTTCAATGTAGGAGTAATTTTGATACAATAGTTTGGCCATTCTTACTTAAACATATTCTACAACATCAACTAGAAACATAAACAGATACATCGGAATACACACATCCACACTCACATCCACACGCACGCACACGGAGAGGCCGCTGGCCGACAGAAATCGATCTCACTCCTCCAAACTCTCCGGCCTTTTTTCTTTAAAAGAATACAAAACAATAGTTTTGGACCGATTCACTGCTTTGATGCCATAGTATATTTTCTTAGTCATGATCAGTTGATTCTGTCAAAAGTCTCTCAGACGTTTCTATCAACGATGGAAAACAAGATAATGTTGTTTTTTTTCCTCGTTCTGACTTTTCAGAGAGCTGCTATGTTTGAAACCAGCTCCTATCGAGGCTTCACGTCTGTGTCTGTCTGCTTGTTTCTGAACAGACTTTGTCCTGTATCTATCATACTGAATTGTCTTGTATTGCGGGTTGTGTAATGTAGTGTAGCATCACCTAAAGCATAAGGATGGCTCAGCTGTTCATGGACGAATATTTTCGAGTTTGAGTTATATCAAGACAGTGTTTCTGTATTCAAATATTTCCATGAGAACTAACATTGCAAATATCAAGTGATGGAAATGAAAATCCAAAATCATTATGACAGTAACTATGCTAAGCCTGCTCTTAACCCTTATGCATTGAAGGTCTTGTGACTGTACTTAATGTATGGTTACTATTGTCTATCCTTGTGTCAATTGCCTGTTAAATCAAATGTAGGCTATACTGAAGTGATATGTACCTCTCAATTTGTAATGTCTCTTATGCCTTATAAACACCGCCTATAAATTCTTCCATCTTGGCAGAAAACTGCTTACGAGAACAGCCCAAGTTACACGCCAGTGAAGTTCTGCGTCTCCGTATAACACACAGGCCCTATACTTCCCGTAAAGTGTCATCTTCCAACACCTCCCCCACCATCAAAACCGCCCATACCACCTATATTGACTAAAACCCTTCCATCACCCAACACGACAGAAGACCCCAACTATCTCACGCAACTTGCAAGCACATTCGCCTATAAAGAGGATAGGGTGGATAGGACACAGGGAATAGTAAACAGATCAAGATGGATGACTGGCGCACGACGTCAAGCATGTATACCTTTTCGTTACTTTCATACAAAATTGGCAATGTGATACACATCAAATTTCTTTGAATGGAAATATGGTAAACTGAAACAAGAAGTCCCACTTTAAAGGCTTAGTTTCGAAAATGCACGTCGTAGCGTCATATCACTATCGGAAGAAAAAGTCTGAAAGTGCAAAAAAAAATTATATACGTAAATATCATAAGAAAAGACAGATCATCCTGGTAATTTTCTCCTCTGACAAATAAATCACAAAGAAAAAGTGAGGAGACTGACATCTGAGCGGAGAAATGATAAAAGAAAAAATGAGGACGAAAGACACAGTCACACAGAGGAGCGGGAGGCGAGGGGGGGGGGGGGTGTATGTGAGATATTTGTTTTACTAGCAATTTGCTTGAAAAAGCGTGCGAGGTCAAGGACACGGTGCTCTCTCTCTCTCTCTCTCTCTCTCTCTCTCTCTCTCTCTCTCTCTCTCTCTCTTTCTTTCTTTCTCTCTCTCTCTCTCTCTCATATAATCGAAACAGAGACAGACGGACAGACCGGTAGGGAAGGGAGTGTTTGACGAGATAATTCTGTTTTAGTAGAGGCATGTTTCAAAGCACTCGTTGCCAAGGGCAGTTTCTACTTCTTTTTTTTTTTTTAAGAATGGGTGAAAGCACTGAAATCTGCACGGAAGTCAGTCATGACTTTTAGGAGATGTCTGTGAGTGTCGAAAGGCTCTTATGTGTTGTCTGACAAGATATGTTGTCAGTTGTAGAGCCGTACTCAGCAGACGGGAAAAACTCTGATTAGATGGAACAATTCCCGCTGATGTTAAGTTCTGTTTCTGTGATTTGAATGTCCCTGACCCATGTCCTTTTTCAATGCAGACGTTTATAGTGGGGATGGACCGAGTTTTGATTTATGTGCTTTATTTTCCGTAGACAGACAATAAACACTTGTTGTTGTTGTTGTTGTTGTTATTGTTGTTGTTGTTGTTGTTGTTGTTGTTGTTGTTGTTAATAAGGGATTTCATTGCTGCGTTATCAGAAACCACAATGTAAAAGATTAGTGTATTTCAACGACATTTATATCTGTGATGCTGGATTTTTTGTTTCTGCTTCTTTTTTTTTTTTTTAATCTACTATGGACGCAAAGCTAGATTTGTGTCCTGTTACCACGGAAGTGAATAGGATAAGGGGACATCATTCTCTAAGCAGTAAAATCCTATTGTAAAGTGCGAAATGAGACAGTTTATGGACATGCTGCTTCAAGTGCATTGTAATCTAAGGTTTTATTTCCAGCAGTAAGTTTAAGGTCAAAGTAAAAAGCGAATTGTCTGTGTGATGTTGAAATGAATGTATCCGTTTATAAGTCCAGCTGCCGTTGGATGCATGACTCATTCATTCGGTCAGTCAATTAGTCAACTGGTTTATCAGTCCGTCTGTTCTTAATATTACCTGATTTTTAACAGATCGGGTATGTGTATAGCAGGTTATACCCATGCCTCGGTTTGAATAGAAAGCCATCCAGGCAGAAGAAACTAAGGTAAGTCAAGTCATTCTTACTCACCATCTCTACGTTTGCGAGAAAGAATAAAAGGATAAAACAGAAAATCCAAATTTTGTATTCTGAAGGTCACCATAACTTTGAAGAAGCTTCAGTTGAAAAAAGAAACCTTGACGTGCATAGTGGACAATGGTAGATTGTCACAAGAATGGAAACAAAATTCTATTCCAAATTTTGTCAGAAGTTTCAGAAAGTGATGTTCACACAATTTCCTAAAAACGTTTTGACATCAGACACTGTTTGACTTTGAGTGACCTTGGTCTTAGAGCTTTACGTTCCAAAATTACAGTTTCGCGACTCCTAAATAATTCAAAGCTTTGACTAAAATGTGGTATAGATCCACCATATAGCTCAAAATATTTTGTTACCACATTTTTGTTACATATGCACGCACGCACGCAGGCATGCACGCGCGCACACACACACACACACGCGCGCGCGCGCGCGCGCACCTCGGGTCAATATGAAAAAATCTTAGCTCAAATTGTGGACAAAAACAAACAAACAAACAAAAGAAAAAGGAAAGACGCGACAGACAGAGAGCGATAGTAAAGATAGATACAAATCAATGTTCATTTTTAAACTGTGGTTGAAGAAACAACTACAAACAACAACAAATGGACGAAGGAATAAATAACGCAACAACGTAACCGTCACCTGCGGGTGATGATAAATCATACCACCTGTTACTGCCTGCATTTTCTTCCACAGGAAAAAACTAAACAACTTTCCCACTCTCTCTGTGTCACTGACCCATTTATTTACCTATTTATTTAGTTACTCGTTTATTCACTCTTCGCCATAAAAGCAGCAATAAATCACTGTATTAATGGTGTATTTGCAACATTCCCTGTCAAGAGATACATCTGGAAACGATCTCTCTCTCTCTCTCTCTCTCTCTCTCTCTCTCTCCTCTCTCTCTCTCTCTCTCTCTCTCTCTCTCTCTCTCTCTCTCCCTTTTTCTCTCTCTTTGTGTGTGTGGTGTGTGTGTGTGTGTGTGTGTGTGTGTGTGTGCGTGCGTGCGTGTGTGCGTGTGTGTGTATGTGTGTGCACGTTGACGATTTCCATACATTTGCTTACCTATTCCATTGTTGTGTATAGTTCTGTTGATTTTTGATGAATTTGCCAGAAGCAGTGTTATACGAATTCTGATAAAGATCAGAATGATGCATGCATTTTATAAGCCCACCAATCATTTGTGTTACAAGAATATTCGTGAGGTAAAAAGTACAATGCACGACTGATATATCCTCTCTGTCTCTGTCTGTCTATTGTCTGTCTATCTGTCTGTCTGTCTGTCTTCTCTCTCTCTCTCTTTCTCTCTCTCTCTTCTGCGTGTTGCTTACATGTTTTACTTATTGACAGCGTTGTTTCTATTCATCTTTGGTATATCTGTCAGTGGCTATGTGATAAGAAGTTTGTTAAAAACTTAAATAAGCATGCCGTTTATGAGATCGTAGATCATTCATGTTAAAAGAATATTCGTGAAACAAAAGTACGAAGAATGTCTGATATATCTGATGATAGATAATTCTTTTACCTACATTTCACTGAACTGTCTGCGTGGTCCGTATCAGCAAACGCTTTAACCCTTTGACTCCCGCACCCTATCCACCAACTTCAAAAACTTAACCCTCTGATTCCCTCACCCTATCCACCAGTTTCCTGCAGGAAGCTGGTGAATAGGGTGAGGGAATCAGAGGGTTAAGTTTTTGCTTTGGTAGCATGGTTGACAATGGGGATGCTGGTGAACGGGGTGCGGGAGTCAAAGGGTTAAGAGCTTTTTCACTATACTCACGTGTCTGCATGGTCCGTATCAGCAGACGTTTTAAGAGCTTTTTCACTGTACTCACGTCACTCGGTCATGTTATACTGCTTTTGTGATAAGAACAAACTGCCACTGGTAGTATCATTATCGTTATTGTCTTACGACTTTACAGTGGAGACGGTCATACAGGCGTCTTTCCCCCCTCCCCTTGGGGAGACTATCACTGATTCAAATCATTCAGGACAGAAGTCAAGAGTTTAGGAATATGTCATCTAAACTGATGCTGGCTGGATGGACTTTCATCAATTCCTTTTCCTGACTCTCACTATATTCAATGTGTTGGTTGTTATTGTTGGTGTTGGTGTTCTGGTGATGGTAGAGATGACTGTTGAAGTGCAGTGGTTATGTTGCTGATGGTAGTGCTAGCGATAATTCTGCTTTTTGTTGTTGCTGTTGCTGTTTTATTTTTTGTTTTGTTTTGTTTTTGATGTCAACATTTGCATTTTGCAGAAAGTTCAGAGAGAAATGAAAATACTGTCACAAGCACATTATTGTTTGTTGTTTCATTAAATGTTAATTTCAAACAAAATATCCGTAAAAATTTAAATTAGGAAGTCAAAATGTAAATATGTTATGTCAGTGATATCACTGTGACTGCTAATATTTAGATTATGGATTTGATCTTATATACAGTAGTAAAATTAGTAAAATGTAAGCATTTTAAGGACTTTTTTTTAAAATCGACACACACATTCAAAATATGCTTGATTATACTGCTTCCCACTACTTCTCCACTACAACTTTCAGCAGCCCACTTTGATTTAATCGCTCATCTGAACAAAACGCAAGCGTTGCATTGATAAGGAGAATAAAACAGCTCTGTGTTTTCATACCGAAAAAACAAATCGATCTTCAGTCAAAGCTTCAGTGTTCCGCTTACCTTTGACATTTTGTTATCTTGATACGTCGCTTAAAACAGCTCATGAAATGTCAGAGATAGCACTGTGGGTTTTATTTTCATGTCGCTGCTTATCTACGGGCTCACTTTATTTTAGTAGAATATTAAATAGTTCTTGGTGTATTGTAAATACACGATATTATTCAAATGAAACATGCTCACTTCGTTTAAACAGAATATTAAATAGTTCTTGCTGCATTGTTCAAATGAAACATGCTCACTTTGTTTTAATAGAATATTGAATAGTTCTTGCTGTATTGTAAATACGCCATATTATTCAACTGAAGCATGCTCACTTTATTTCAGTAGAATGTTGGTTGAATAGTTTCGCAGTAGATACGCGATATCACTCAAATAAAACACGCTCACTTAATTTAATTAGACTATTATAAAGTTCATGCTGTATTGTAAATACGCGATATTATTCAATTGAAACATCGAGTGGGGTTGGTGATGTTCTGCATTAGACGCAGAACTTGTTTCTGTAGCGGCAGCCGTATGCCTATTGATCAGCGTCCTTGTTGAGGTTTGATACAAATCACCGAGCTTTAATTTTTCAGTCAACGTGGATGTGCCGGGCATGACGTGGCAAACAATGACGATAGCACATCACTGTTTAACACATCATCATAGGCGATAGTAGGCTGTAAAAAAACACTGGGCTTGCTCGTTTTAAGTTGCTGACTTTTCTTTTTCCATTCTCGCAAGCAGCTGACTTTTTTCACTCTCAGCAAGCCACATGTAAAAAAAGCAAAATGTATCAAGGAAAGCAAAGACAAAACTGACGGTTATTTATTGCTTTGTTTTCTGGCCTTTACGTAACTACAAGAACAGTTTAAAAGCAGTCAAGGGTTATACAACTGCACGTCTTACTTAAGAAACAGTAAAATAATTGTACTTTGTCTCATTTAGGACACAAAGACTTACGATACAACACTAGAGACACATTGCTGTTTCCATTTTGTTGTTGTTGTTGTAACTGATGATGTTGTTGTTGTGTTGTTGTGTATCTGTGTGTCTTTGTGAGCGTGAAGGGGAGAGAGAGAGAGGGGCTCAGAAAAGGTAAGATAAAAAACAACAACAAAAAACAGGTTAGTCAACGTAAAACAAACACCAATGGAGCTATAGTATACAAGGGATAATCCAAAAGTTTTCATGCTGCCGGCTTAGATTAAGCTCTATACATCAGATCATGAATCCACGGCTCGTATCAAAAACACCTACCAGCTCACTAATATGTATCAAACTACAACAATGACACTAATCAGAACGTCTAAAGGGCCGCCATTGTCAAAACCACTAATCAGTCTGATACATCATGTCACCTGCTCATGTTTACATGTACTTTCATGATGAATTCGAATAGTATTTAACATTTCCCATTACAACCGATGCTTATGGTGTTTAGATATTCAAGTTTAAGCGGCAGATAAGCCATGACGTGAAAGGATTCCTCTGCTTTAAACTATTTAATTCTATGAC
Source organism: Monoplex corrugatus (assembly GCA_030674185.1). Taxonomy (NCBI): domain Eukaryota; kingdom Metazoa; phylum Mollusca; class Gastropoda; order Littorinimorpha; family Ranellidae; genus Monoplex; species Monoplex corrugatus. The sequence continues at coordinate 52,778,710 of CM060306.1, read as the reverse complement.
CTTTCAGGCATTGCTTATTTAAAGGTATACAAATAGTTAAATGTCAAATGGAAATAGAACACTGGTATTGCGATTACAGATCGATTTAATCGGTATGAAAACATAGACACAAAAGGGTATTATAAATTGTTCAATTTCGTTTTGTGAAGCTGAATAATCAAATAAAACATACACCATTACGCACATGCTATATAAACGTAAATAAAGCTTGGCGAGGTAGTTCTTGCCTTGCTTTCTTGACTTGACAGAATTGAAACTTGAAAGAAACAGAAAAAAAAACAGTAATGGAGTAATTTTTTTTTCCACAGCACCAAGATTGGCAACAATTCTAAAGCCACATCGCTATATTTCTTTTTTCGCTAGAAGAATGTTCCTACCAGATCAGAAAACGTCGGCCAATGCCCACTTTAAAAACCGAGTTTTATCATCTAAACAGAGTGAACTGAATCACTGGAAAAAAATTTCGGAACAGCTCAAATCATAGGAAGATCCATACTGAGTGCACTAAACTGTAGAACTCAACCAGTGAAATATCTGCTGAAAATCTGTTTACAGATGATAGGATATGATGTTAATATGCTAATAAAACAATGTTATTGAAAATTCTCTGTGGTAAAATTATACGTATACGTTTTGACTATCAAAACAATCACCAACATGAACAAAGCGTTGATTATAATCTGCCTCTATACAAGACTCGCCTCATGTAGGAAGAAAGAGTCAACTATTCTTGACAGACAGAAACAGATATAGAAGTCAACTATTCTTGATAGACAGAAACAGATATAGAAGTCAACTATTCTTGATAGACAGAAACAGATATAGAAGTCAACTATTCTTGATAGACAGAAACAGATATAGAAGTCAATATTCTTCAAGACAGAAAAGATAAAAGTCAATATTAATAGACAGAAACGATATAGAAGCAATAATTTTCATAGACGAAACAATATAGAAGTCAACTATCTTCATAGACAGAAAAGATAGAGTCAACTATTCTTGATAACAGAAACAATATAGGTCAACTATCTCATACAGAACAGATATAGAAGTACTATCTTGATAGACAGAACAGATATAGAAGTCAACTATTTTTGAAGACAGAACATATAGAATCACACCAAATAAAAACATAATGGGACAAGCAACGGAAAATGTGCAATTCGCAAGATACCCAAGTCTAATACCATTACTACCATCACTGATCAAAGAAAAACAAAACGCAGTCAGACACACACACACAGACACACGCACACACACACACACACACACACACACAGAGACACCACACACACACACACAACACACGCACACACACACACACACGCACACACACACACACAGAGACACACGCAACACACCACACACACACACACACACACACACACACACACACACACACACACACACACACACACACACACACACACACACACACGGTTATACCTTAGTGGACTCCTATGTATGGAAGCAGTTTCAAGAAAAACAGAAAAAGTATGAAAATTGTTATATGAACTTTGAAATTAGCAAAACACTTAAGCAGTTTCCTGCCAGCAGAAGTATACAATCCCTTATGTGTAGGTGGAAACTTGATGCATTTAAAACAAAATACACCAGGAATATAGTATGTCTGTGTGGAAAAAAGATAACAGTCATATTCTTTCATGCGTTCGGGTGAAAAGACATATTCATACACTATCTAAGACAGTTTCTTATATATTTGCCTCACCATCCTTAACATATGAATTTTTTGTTAGCCTGTCAAAAAGTCCTATAGCAAATTATCTTTAACACGCCATTATTTCACATGTTCAATGTTATGGTTAGCCAGTTTTATTGTTTCAATCGTTAATTATAATAGCGTCTTGTGATTTTGTTCCTTCTCGTCTTCGGCACAGTTGTTTTCTGGTTCATTTCTTTTTCCTGAAGATTAACCATTTCCAAGCATACTCTTCACTCCTCATGAATTTTTTTTTTTGTTGGGGTCTAAAATCACTTAAGTGAATAGACATTAAATGAAAGACACCACCACACACACACACACACGCCACACCACCACACACACACACCAAAACACACACACACACACACACAACACACACACACACACACACACACACACACACACACACACACGCACACTTTCTTCCGGTGACATGAAACAATACACACGTCTCTCTCCAGTCATATAAAACAATCTCCCTTTAAAAAAGATTAAAAATGGCATGGCTAATTAACGATTAAAACATAAACAACCAAGGAAAGATCCACAGATAGTGGATGTGATCATCAATATCTCCCTGCTGCGGCACTCCATAAACAGAAGACTATCAAATAACACATAATGATCGGCTAAACACATGACCGATAATTGCAACATTATCAACGCCAAGAATATCGAGCAGGTAGCTGCAATTTCAGGCGATCGTATCATTTCTCTTAGTCTAAGATACAATTACAGACATCGATCGCTGTTATGAAATTTCTATGTTTCTTCCTTGATGGAACTCTCTAACATCATGATCATCATTCTCTGTAAGAAACGTCATCAAAGCTACTGCCGGGTTTAAGCAAATAGGAACCAGAATAAACAAACCTGAATAAGAACGCACATTTCATAAAAGACAAGGACAAAGACAAGGTAAGACAAGCAAGACAAGGAGCAAGGCAAGGCGCGAGGTAAGGAAGGCAAGGCAAGACAGGACAAGGCAAGACAAGACAAGAAGACAAGACAAGACAGGTGCAAATTTTCAGCCAACTGGCCTAAACAGAAGACAGACAATAAATACACAAAACTTCATAGAAAAACCAATACTGAACTTTCATGAATCACGTTCAGCAGAGCTTAAATACAAACATGTCTATTTGTGCATTTCAATGTCATAAAATGATCAAACATTAAAACATCCTTAAAAACCCTTGATTTTCTGGTGACCTCAGCTTCGCTTTCCTCTATGCTCCCATGCCTGAGGTAAATTAGGTTTAAGACCTTGGGTGTTAGACTTTGAGTTCATGGGCTATCGTTGAAGAGCCGCGTGGTGGTCTCCTTACCCGGGAGGTCTCTTCCCTGGGATGGTTCCTATCTATCTTTTAGCCATCGGAAGTCTGCTGGTGGACGTAGGCCTGCCCCAGCTGCTTCCATTCACTTCGTTCCAGCGCTTCATCTCTCCACTCTTGTCAAATCCATCTAGGTCGTTTCTTCATCCTGTCTTCTGTCTTCCTCTATTGCGAGTGCCGTCTCTTGGTAACCAGATCGTGATTTTTGTTGTCCAACGAGTATCCATTCTCCCGGTGACATGTCCTGCCCAGTTCGGTTTCAGTTTGTTGATGGTTTCCAGGAGGTCTTGCACCTTTGTTCTTTCTCTGATCCACGGAGCCGTTCTGCGATCTTTCCAGGTTGATACCAAGCACGATTCTTTCACGTGCTCGCTGCATGGTTCTCAGTTTCAAAGCGATTATTTTCGTCAGATTCCACGTTTCTGCACCGTAGGTGACTATGGGCAGAACGCACTGGTCGTAAACTTTTCGTTTCAGGAGAATATAAATAATAATAATAATATATTTTATTTATATAGCGCAAAATCTTGACAAAATCAAATCTAAGCGCTGAGCGTATACATGCATACATACCTACATACATATGAGCGTATACATGCATACATACATGCTTACATACTTACATACATAAATCTAAGCTGAGCGTATACATGCATACATACATACATACATAAATCTAAGCGTATACATACATACATACATACATACATACGTACGCACATGCATACATAATAATTACAATATTTATATAGCGCAAATCTCGACAAAATCAAATCCAAGCGCCGAAAAGACACACACGCACACACGCACGCACGCACGCACACACACACACACACACACACACACACACACACACACACACACATGCATGGCCACAAATGGGGAGAAAAGAATAAAAGCAATAAAAGCAAGAATAAAACCAATGGAAAACCACAGAGAGCACATCATATACAATTATATATTAAAACAAAGTGATTCCCCTCCGAGCGGAGACAGGCTGCAGAGGGGGTTGAGTGAGGTTAGGATTTTATGCAGAGGAGAAAAGGTGAGTTTTGACAGCGGACTTGAAGGAGGCAAAAGTAGGTTGCTGACGGACTGAGAGAGGAAGTTTGTTCCAGGAGAGTGGACCAGAAACAGAGAAGGCTCGTGGACCATAGGTATTGAGCTTAGTGCGTGGAAAGCGAAAAGTCAGAGGATCGGAGGCAGAGCGGAGGGTACGTGAGGGAACATAGATCTCAAGTAGGCTTGACAGGTAATCGGGGGCTGCGTTATTGAGGCTTTTGTAGCACATGGTGTCTAGTTTGTACTGTATGCGCTTTGATACAGGGAGCCAGTGAAGTTGTGCCAGGAGAGGAGATATGTGGTCAGCTTTTTTCTTTTTGAGTACAAGGCGTACAGCATTGTTTTGAATGCGATGTAGGATGTGAATGGTGGAGGCAGGAAGACCAGACAGGAGTGAATTGCAATAGTCAATGCGAGACATTATGAAGGAGAGAACGAGTTTTGCAGTTGTTTCGACAGAGAGATACTTCCTGATCAGGCTTATACGATGGAGATGATAGTAGCAAGATCTGGCAGTTTGAGAAACAAAGTTGTTCATGGACAGGGTAGAGTCAATGCAGACACCAAGGTTTTTAGCTGAATCAGAAATTGGGACTGATGTGTTACATAATGGGAGAGAAAGAGGAGGCAGCTGGGAAAGTTTCTGATGGGTGCCAATGAGGATAGCTTCTGTCTTGTCGTCATTAAGCTGAAGTCTATTGTGTGTCATCCAGTTCTTAATGTCCGAGTAACACTCAGTGGTGCGAGTCAACAGGCGCTGTATATTATCAGGTGAGTCACTATCTTGAAGTTGGGTGTCATCAGCATAGAAGTGGTGTTTTATAGAATAGGAATTTTGTCATTCTTGAAAACCGTACTTGCTCTTCCAAACGCTTGCCAGGAAGGGTTATCCGACGTTTGATTTCTTCCTCTTTGGAGGAGGATTCTGCTGATATGCGTTGGCCTAAGTAGATGTAGTGGTCAAACCTTCCTAGCTCTTCATTTTCGATCTTTACTTTTAATTCCGTCTAGATCTTCGATGTAATTGTTGACCATGATTTTTCCTAGGATGGTTCCTAGGCTGAGCAATTACTTGCGTCAGTACGAGCTTTAGTATAAGTTGAATCAGAACAGCCACTGTTAAACTCTACCGAAGTGACCCAGCAGTAGCGCAGGGTCTCCTCTTTTGGGTGAACCCAAGGCGATTTGACAGACCTGACTCCCATAGGCTTCCATGCGTTGATATTTAGCCTGAATGAACTTGGGTCGGTGGCGTGTTGTAGAGCAGGAATGAGAGGCGTGGAATCAATGCCGTTGATGCAGTGCAAAAATTGGGACCAAAAGAGTCTAGGTTCTTTTTACTGCTCTTTGGCTGCACTGACGTCCTGTATTCAATACGTATTCGGGTATGAATTCACAATAAAGTTATTACTATCCGAACTCAGCTCACACCCAAGTTTCGTGGAGATAATATTCACTTATGTTCAGCTCCTGACAAAACAACCATTATCATACTAGACGGACGGAAACCATACTAAAAATGGAGTGAGTCTGCCAAATGATAGAATGATTTCAAAAGATTATTGTGTTAAGTGTACCTTTAGTTGTAGACCTATACACATGCCTCTTAGATGAGATGATACACAAAAGTCCTGTGTGCAGCATGCTCACGTGAAAACTTGCATGGCAAAAAAGAGACAGACAGACAGAGAGAAACAGAGACAAATAGAGAGACAAAGAGAAAGACAGACAGAGAGAGAGAGAGAGTGAGTGAGTGAGTGAGTGAATGAGTGAGTAACGAGATGAGTGAGAGAGAGAGAGAGGTAGAGAGAGAAAGAGAGAATAAAAAGATGCCCCTGGCGAAATTCTGTAGAAAATTCACTTTAGAAGGTAAAAAATATGTTCATGCAGTACAAAAAATATAACAGACGTATGGCACCGTACTATGGAAAATACTTTACGAAGGAGAGTGGTTTACATTTCACACGGGAAAAAATCCGTTGTGAAAAGAAAGAAGAGAGAGAGAGAAGAGAGAAGAGAGAGAGAGAGAGAGAGAGAGAGGAGAGAGAGAATACGGTCCAATCTAAATCAACCCATGTAAAAGTGTCTCAGTATTGTTGTGGCTCGGAAAAGGGAAATTCAGACATCATTTCTCTTGCTACTCTCTACTTTACACAAAAGCCAACAAACCATCAACATATAACTTCTTGTTATTGCATGATTGATGCTGTCTACTTCGATACTTCAATCAGTAATTGTATCTTTGAGTAAACGATGAACTTAGCATCAAGGGAACCATTTACTCTTTACCATGAAAGACTAGTTAAGCATTTTATGGGACTATAACTGGGTGATAAAATACGTAGACTATGGGTAGCCTGATTTGGACTGATTTGCTGTTAAACTCTCCACGTAATTGGAAAAAAAGTTATGTTTCTACTTTTTCTTTTGAAATAGAATTAATGGCCAACGGATCTACAGTAGGTATGCGTACATGACTGTGTGTGTGTTTGCGCATGCGTGTGTGTACGTGCGTAAATGTGCGGGCTTGTGTGCATGCGCGCGCGCTTGTGTGAATATGTGTGCATGCGTAAATGCGAATGTGTCTGTGCGAGCTTATCAATGAAGCATACAACAGTGTGTCTCTGTGTCTGTGTGTGAACGCAGACGTGTTCGCAGAAAGTGATAGAGATGGAAAAAAAAGAAAGTGAGCGAAGGGGGGAGAGAGGGGGGAAAGAAAGAGAGAGAGAGAAAAAATGACGGAATGAGGGAGGGAGGGAGGGACTTAGGGAGGAAGAGAGAGAGGAAGAGAGTGAAAGAGAAAGGGAGACAGAAAGAGAGAGAGAGAGAGAGAGAAGAGAGAGAGAGAGAGCGTTTCTTAAATGTATTTCTATAATGACAGAACTCTTGGTGGGTGTTTGAATAGGGTAGAAAAGATTTTTGCAGTCTAATTTTTAATCATTTGATGGCTTTTAAACGTTTGTTTTGTTTCATGAATGTATTAACTTATGTTTACCATTCTGCCTTTCTTTCTGTCTTTCTTCACACACACACACACACACACACACACCCCACACACACACACACACACACACACACACACACACACACACACACACACACACACACACCACACACACCACACCACACACACACACACACACACACACTCTTCACCAATCGCTTTATCTGATTTAATCCCTCTTTTCTACAAAACCAATCTTTTCACACATATTTACGCTTATGAAATACATTCTGTACCAACAACTCAAACAAAAGCGCACGCAGAAAATATATATATACAGAAAATTCAAAAAGGTTTGCTATATATATATATACAGAAAATTCAAAAAGGTTTGCTTACACAGACGGAGACAAGCAGCAAAGAAACAAAAATACCTCACAAATCCATCTAAGAACATAATGCATTATTTCCAAATACCTTGGCCACGAAATAAGGCTTTAAAACTTAAGAATACCAGCAATCTAAAAATACAAATACGCAAAACTTAATGATACAACAAGGAGTGCTTAGCTCACAAACAACAGCAAGATCTAGGGAGAAATGTGAGAGAGAGGGGGAGAGAGAGACAGAGAGATGGAGAGACAGAGAAGAGAAGAAAGAAAGAGAGAAAGAGAAGAGAAAGAGAGAAAGAGAGAGAGAGAGAGAGAGAGAGATTATGACATCAAACCAACTACGCAGAAAGGTCAGTAAGTAAAGAACTGAAAAGTCATCGGCCCAGACACGGGAACTTACCCATAGCTGATTGCCCAGGTCATGTATGTAAAAACAAAAGCAAATACAGAGAGAAGTATATATAGGTATGGTCTGCATATAGAGAAAGTATAAATCAAAACAGTCATGGCAACAAGCCAAACAAACAGAAGAGACGTAAATTGCGCTACTTCCCTGGCAAGGAAAAATAAGACTTAAAGATACAAAAAATTGAATCATCAAACCGAGAAAGCACAACTGACGTAAATAGGGGTGATTTTCTTACAAAGAGTTCAGACGAATAAAAAGCACACATGAAAATAAACAGACGACTGAAATAAACTGAGAAAGACGAAAAAAGAACAACAGAGAGAGAGAGAGAGACAGACAGACAGACAGAGACAGAGATAGATAGACAGACAGACAGACAGAGACACACACAGAGACAGGGAGACAGAGATAAAGAGGGAAAGAGAGAGAGTGTGTGTGTGAGAGAGAGGGAAAGAGAAACAGAGACTGAGAGAGAGACAGAGTGTGTGTGTTTTGTGTGTGTGTGTGTGTGTGTGTGAGAGAGAGAGAGAGAAAGAGAGAGAGAGTGTGTGGAGAGAGAGAGAGACAGACAGACAGACAGACCAGCAGGCAGGCAGGCAGGCAGGCAGACAGGCAGAGAGACAGACAGAAATAGAGAGACAGACAGAAATAGAGATAGAGACAGACAGAGACAGGTACACAGGCAGGTAGGCAGACAGGTAGACAAACAGACAGACAGGCAGGCAGACAGGCAGACAGGCAAACAGGCATGCAGACAGGCAGACAGACAGAAATAGAGATAGAGACAGACAGAGACAGGCAGACAGGTAGACAGAGATGAAATGATTAAAAATGAGGTAAAAGTTTTTTTTAACAATAGAAATATCAGCATATACTGCCAACTTATGTATCTGATGTCATAATCTGCTCTTATCAAAAGAATATAAAAGAGAAATCTGCAAAAACAATTATTTCATGTTAGATCATTAAAAGGAAGAATAAAAATGAACGACTGAAAGAAAGTGATAAAATACAGAACAAAATGAAAGAGAGAGAGAGAGACATCATGAGAAAGAAAAACGGGGCAAATGATAAAACAAAAAGAAACACAAAGGAAGAAAGAAGTAAACCAAAGAAAATAAAGTGACAAAGAACTAT
>CM060306.1:52759709-52762209 GCA_030674185.1 Monoplex corrugatus | reverse complement strand
AACCTTATTTTATTTCATGTAATTTCTTCCACGGAAATAACGTTAGAGAGAATTATATTCATGAACTGCACGAATAAAGATAATGCATACAAAATGGGAATGAAAGAAGATGGTCAAGCCATATTAACAGTACCTTTTTCAAACAAATTCAAACAATTTCATGAGTGTGAGAATTGGCTGTGCCCTCGTCTCCTTAACAGTCACTACGTATTCTAGACTTTATGATACAATGGCACTTTAACAACTGAAACATTCATGATGGCGTATCGTTTACTGTGACTCAAATATTGGGTCCTGTCTATTGGTGACAACGTTGATGATTTATATTTCACAATTTCAAACACCGAAATCTAACTGTTCAGTCATATCAGTTCGAAATATATTGTGTCACGTATGTTTTAGTATTATAAGAACTGTAATCTGACTTATATATCAAACTGTTTTCATCCCAATTTTGGTTTAAACACATCCACACAAACGGCGTATTTATTTTCAGCTTTGGTCAGCGTAACACTCCCCCTCACCCCACCCCGTCTCCATCGTCCCTCATACCCTTGGAATGGCCTTTCAAACTTAAGTATTTGTGACTTTTAAAAATTATGTTAAAAACCTAAAATCAACAATAAACCAAGAAATTTTTTATAACAGTAGCCTGCTTGTTGACCGGCAGAGATAAAAGAAAGAACGATGGTGGGGACTGATGTGATTCAGGCTCCTTTACTTTAATTGGGGGATGGACCAATGGAATGGAAATGCATCACTACCACTCCATTCCCATCTCTCCCTTCCCGTGTTCATATTGTGTTTTTCGTCTACTCTTCTTCACCTACTGAAAGATCTATAGAATGACTCAGATCGATGTGGTGTGTGTGTGTGTGTGTGTGTGTGTGTGTGTGTGTGTGTGTGTGTGTGTGTGTGTGTGTGTGTGTGTGTGTGTGTGTGTGTGTGTGTGTGTGTGTGTTTGTGTGAAAGAGACAGAGAGACAGAAAGAGAGAGATTCAGAACAAAAACACAACAGATACAACAGACAGACGAGAGGGAGAGAATTATGTATGAAGAGTGTTAATGGGTGAGTAGAATACCCCATGTGGAAATGCACTAAACAGGAAGAGATCAACAGGGGTTTTGGTCAGATTTGAGGGAGTAAAAGTCCAAGAGACATTATACGGAGTGCATAATGGAGCGTTGGGCACCTGTTTTGTTTAATATATCGATTATTGTTTTAGTCTCGTAATGACATGATTATTTTCATAAATGACAATGCATTCTTATCCCTAACCTTCTGACTCTCACACCCTGTCCCCCAGCATCCTACACTGTCAACCACGTTAGCAAGGAAAAATATTACCCCTTTGACTCCCTCAGCAGGAAGCTGGTGGATAGGGTAAGGGAGTCAAAGGGTTAACTTTTTGCAGTTGGTGGGTAAGGTGCAGGAGTCTAAGGGCTAAATAACTTTTGAGAAAGTGAATGGGGAATTGTAATGGGTGGGGCAAGGGGGGTTAAATTAAAATCATTTGCCGATTCCTTCCTCATCTATGGTCATCTCATTTTCCTCTGCCGATCTCAAATCATCAGATATGAAGAGAAGCGTTCCTGTTATTCTACATGCACAACTTTTCTCTTGACACATTATCAAGTCATTCCCCGATTTTTTAAAGCACTGTTTACCTACTTTCCGTACACCTTGGATTGTCTTATTAACATGGGTCTGTTTCTTATCATACGCCTGTCTATGATAGACAACTAGACTCGAAAGTGACAAGGCTGATTTTGTAACGTTAAAGTTTGATTTTAATGTGATATAGCCATTATGTTAAAATTAAGGAGTAAAACAGATAAGCATGGGGTGATAACAAACAATTCACAAAATCCAGAATTGAAATTAAGGTTTACCAGCTTCTTTACATCTAATTTTGATATGTAACCAGTAAAGGAGGTAGACACTGAATGGTTGGAGTTAGAACTGCATTTTCTTATTTGCCTTTTATTTTATTTTACAGGGAAACATGTGTGGGAATATTGGTTAGAAGGACAATTTTAGTTGTTCCACCCATCATCTGACTTATTCAAAATAAGTTCTTTTACCTTTATTGTTGGGACATTCATCCTACTTACGTCACAAGGAGCAATAATACCTGCTATTGTGACATATTTCCCATTGTCTTTTGTAGAGTGTTGGCTGGCTAAAACTTTCAAGCTCCCAGAGAGGTAACAGTGCAATTGTACCTGCACTGTGCAAATCTTCATTGCGAAAAGTTAACTTGCCTAGTTTACATGTTCGCAGGCTCTCATAGTTAGCCTGTCTCATTTCGTTGCTTTCTCACGCTTGTTGAAAAAAAAGGAAGCTGAGAGCACCACTTTCCCTTAATGACTTCTGATTTCTCGTCAAACTGGCTGGTTTCCAGGTCTCACTCAAGAAACGAAAATGGGTTACAGGTAATATGTTTCACCGCCCACATCTCAGAATGACAGCAGATAATTTTCAACAAGTATATCCTTT
>CM060306.1:52742209-52752209 GCA_030674185.1 Monoplex corrugatus | reverse complement strand
AAAGGCAGTTTCAAAAATTATTCTAAAGGCTAAATCTCTCTTCTATCTAAACGAAATCGCCTCCGCTACAAGCCAAAGAAAATTGTTCAATGTCTGTGACAGATTGCTAGGCCGCAGCAAAAAATCTCTACTTCCAACACATACCCTTTAAATGACCTACCTTCAGTGTTTAATAAGTATTTCCTCGACAAAGTAAAAAACATCAGAAAAGAATTAGATCAGGCCACGTTGTCCCCTTTGGTAAAAAGACCTACCTCCACCACCCCCACTTCAACTTTCTGCATGTTTAACCCTGTTACTGAGTCTGAACTTAAAACCATCATTCTCAAATCAAAACCCACTACATGTTCCCTCGATCCCATTCCTACCCCTCTGTTTCTCCAGTTTCTTGATGATCTGCTCCCAACTCTCACTGTAATCATCAACTCCTCTCTTTCTTCCGGTATATTTCCATCAAGTCTTAAAATAGCTGTTGTAAAACCTCTCCTCAAGAAACAATCCTTGGACCCAAACAACTTGAAAAATTACAGACCGGTTTCTAACCTATCATTCTTTTCCAAAATTCTTGAAAAAGTCGTTCTCCAACAATTACTTACATATCTTAATGACTACGACCTCTTCTCTCCTTCTCAGTCTGCTTATCGTCCTCATCACAGTACTGAAACTGCGCTCCTCAAAATTTCTAATGACATCCTTTTAGCTCTTGACTCTGGAAACGTCTCTCTACTAACTTTACTGGACCTCTCAGCTGCTTTTGATACAATAGACCATACCATTTTGCTTAACAGACTCCAATACAGTTACAGCATTTCTCACACCGCTCTTTCCTGGTTCCGTTCATACCTCACAGAAAGAACACAATCAGTCTTTGTCAATAACCTCAACTCTACATCTGAAGAACTATTGTACGGGGTCCCACAGGGATCTGTGTTGGGCCCCGTGCTCTTTGTCCTCTATACACAACCACTTGCCGGCCTGATACAGTCTCACTCTCCTGAACATCAATCATTTGCAGATGACACTCAACTTGAACTCTCTACTCCTCCCGAGAACATACACCCAGCCATTTCCTCTCTCGAACTTTGTATCACCGACATACGAATCTGGATGCTCGAAAACAAGCTAAAACTAAATGACGAGAAAACTGAAGCTGTCCTCTGTTCTTCCTCTTTTAAGTCTCTGCCGTCTACCACTCCTACATCTCTTACCGTTGGATCAACAGATATTCCCTTTTCCTCTACCGCACGAAATCTTGGCTTCCACTTCAGCAAAGACATGAGTATCTCAACACATGTACAGACAGTCTGCCGCAAAGCATACATTGACCTTAGACGCATTAGTTATATTCGCCACTTACTTTCAGAAGACGCTACCAAAACATTTCTTTCTGCCTTGTTCTCTCCAAATTAGACTACTGTAACTCCCTCTTTTCTGGCTGTCCTCAAAATCAATTAGACAAACTTCAAAAAGTACAAAACTCTGCCGCTAAACTTGTTTCTCGTTCCCGCAAGCATGATCATGTCACACCTATTCTCAAATCCCTTCACTGGTTGCCTGTTCAAGCTCGCATTGACTATAAGCTTGCCTCACTATGCCACTCTTTTTTCTCTGATCTCTCTCCTCGCTACCTGGCTGATCTTCTCTCTGTGTACACTCCTTCTAGAAATCTCCGCTCCATTGCTGATACCAGATTGCTCCGTGTTCCACGCGTGCGCACAAAAACATTTGGACATCGCTCTTTCTCCTTCGCAGCCCCCACTATCTGGAATTCTCTTCCCTTTGAAATCCGACACCTAAAATCGACTTCTTCTTTCAAAACAGCTCTAAAAACTCACCTCTTTCAAAAATATTATCAGTAAGTTCAACCTCTTTTCCCCCCAGCCTAATAGTAGAAAAGGTGTGTTAGTGTGTATGTATGTTATAGTAGGTGGGGATGGGGGTGGGTGATTATAGAGCCCAATGTGCCTCACAGTACTTTGGGGTATAGCCGTGGGGGTTGTGGGGTGCATTTGGACTTGCGTGAGAATCCGTGTATGATTGTAGCGTATGTAGTATTTTTATGGATTTATTCTATTACTTTGTATTGTGTATTTAGTGTATGTACGTGAGGTCCGAGAGATTGAAATATTGTGAGTGAATGATTGTAAAGCGTCATAAGCTCCGCCGTAGGCAGAGATGTGCGCTTATAAATGGTCTCTTATTATTATTATTATTATTAATATTGGAAACTTCGAATGGAAAGTGGAAATTTGAGGATGCTAAATCTGACAGAAATACCAGAACAAAAGTATACTGTGAGCACCTCATCTAAGACTTCTTTAAGTACATGCCTGCAGATGTGCCATTTTGAGACACTGCGGTACGTTCCCTTGTTCGTAAACATATAACAAATTCATCAAAATTACAGAACACATTTTAAATTCGTAAACATATGTTGATGCAGGTGTATCAACAAATGTTGTCTGGGATCGCGTACCTTATGAACTCGCGATGTGATTTAATTAATTGTACATCTATTTCTGTGATAAACACAGTGATAAGAATGCACATTTAGATTTTTTTTATTTCATGTTTGTGCAAGGCTATGCTCATGCGCGTGCCCCCCCCCCCACCCCCATCCCCCCACATACACACAGACACAAACACAAAGCACCTGACAGAGAAAGAGAGAGAGAGGGAAGGATGCGATGAATATGAGCAATATATCTAGAACTGCAGACATTTTTCCGCATCAAAGACCCAAAATGAAGCTCTTGATAGTGTATATATACGTGTGTATATATACCACTAATACAAGCAAATAGAGTAATAGAATATACAAAATTAAGTGCAAAGAATGTTCTAGTTGGTTATAGCAATAAAATGAAACCGTCATTTTCTGCAGAGTTATACTTTAACCATTAAATTTTAACAGCAAAAAGGTGTATTGGAATACATATATATATATATATATATATATATATATATACATGTATATATATATATATATATATATTATATATATATATATATATATATATACACTATATATATATATATATATACAATATATATATATATATATGTATATATATATACATGTATATATATATATACAGGGTGTTTCAAAAAGAATACGCCAAAATCATTACGCAGTTTTTTCAGGTCTATAGCATTGTAGTGGACTGAATCAGTGGTTATTTGATAGAGTAGTTATCAAAGTTTGATTGGGTGTCAGTTTCACCGCTGTCGTTAGTATAACTTCCGGTACAGCTGAATTGTGGGAAGATCAATCAAAATGGCGACTCCTCAGCAAAAGGCGTTTTGCGTGCTTGAGTTCGCGAAAACAAACGCCATTGTCACGGTGCAACGTGCTTTCAGAACAGAATTCGGCATTGATCCGCCCCATCGTGAGAGCATTCGACGGTGGGTTAGACAGTTTAAAGAGAGTGGGTGTCTGTGCAAAGGAAAGAGTCCTGGAAGACCACGTGTTACAGAGGAGCAAGTGGAGAGGATTCATGATGCATTTGAGAGCAGCCCACGTAAGTCCGTACGTCGAGCAAGTCTTCAGCTTGCCATCCCTCATACCACTGTCTGGCGTGTGTTAAAGAGACGATTACACATGAAACCATACAAACTAAGCCTCGTCCAAGCACTTACTAATGATGACAAGGTGATGCGGAGGACATTCTGTGAGTCAATGCTGGAGATGGAGGAAGGTGATGAAACTCTCTTTTCACGTTTAGTTTTTAGTGACGAAGCGACTTTCCATTTGAGCGGCACAGTCAATCGTCACAATGTGCGCATTTGGGGAACAGATCACCCACATGAAACTGTTGAGCATGAAAGAGATTCCCTAAAGTGAACGTCTTCTGTGCTGTGTCTCAAGACAAGGTCTATGGTCCCTTTTTCTTTGAAGGAAACACCGTTACAGGACAAACCTATCTCGAAATGCTCCAAAACTGGCTATTCACTTTACTGCAAGCAGATTCGAATGACTTCATTTTTCAGCAAGATGGAGCACCACCCCATTGGCATCTCGGGGTTAGAGCTTATCTGAATGAAAACGTGCCTCAGCAATGGATTGGGAGGAGAGGTGCTAAAGACCTTGCTCTCTGTGCTTGGCCTGCCAGATCCCCGGACCTCACTGTGTGTGACTTTTTCTTGTGGGGGTATGTTAAAGACCAAGTTTATGTTCCACCACTTCCAGCAAGTATCGATGACTTGAAAGATCGAATAACAGCTGCAATCAACACGGTGGACCGTGACATGCTGAGGCGCGTTTGGGAGGAATTCTCATATCGGCTTGATGTTGTCCGCGCTGCCGGTGGTGGCCACATTGAGCACTTATAAAATATGAAATGAAATTTGAATGTATATACAACACATGTGTTTATGCTAGAGGTTTGTAATTTTTTTCGTTTTTGACACATCACGTGATGATTTTGGCGTATTCTCTTTGAAACACCCTGTATATATATATGTATGTATATATATATATACATATACATATAAATGTGTGTGTCTGTGTGCGTGTGGTGTGTGAGCGCGCGCGTGTGTGTGTGTGTGTGTGTGTGTGTATACAAGTACATATATATGTATACAAATATATGTATATATATATATATGTATGTGTGTGTGTGTGTGTGTGTGTGTGTGTGTGTGTGTGTGTGTGTGTGTGTGTGTGTGTGTGTGTGTATAATATGCTCCTTGATTTCTGCTTATCTCTAACAAATCTTTTATAATCCTTTGAGCAGAAATAGAACACAACCGGTATATTATTTTTTGTTAACAAGCAAAACAAAACAAAATCCTATGTATGATTTGAATTATGACTGTCATAACTGTTTCTCGTCATGTGTCGCTAAAACATGTCGTGATGATTGTTTTGTGTCGTATATAGATAAAACATGTCGATGATGATTGTTTTGTGTCGTATATAGTTAAAACATGTCGATGATGATTGTTTTGTGTCGTATATAGTTAAAACATGTCGATGATGATTGTTTTGTGTCGTATATAGTTAAAACATGTCGATGATGATTGTTTTGTGTCGTATATAGTTAAAACATGTCGATGATGATTGTTTTGTGTCGTATATAGTTAAAACATGTCGATGATGATTGTTTTGTGTCGTATATAGTTAAAACATGATTACGATGACCGCTTTGAGTCATAGATAATCAAAATGTTACTATTGTTAAAAAAAAAAGAAAGAAAAAGAGAATAAGAAAATTCTTCCTGACAACCATTGGTATCACTACTATCAGACAGGGGTTCTTACTCTCTCCTGTTCTCTTCAACTATTTTTCCGAAGAGAATCGTACAAAGACCCTTTGACTACCGCACCTCTAACTACATCGCTGGTAAGCCCTGATCGATATGAAACAATCTCCGTTTTTTTAAGGGTGATTGAAAAAAGAAAGCGGAGAACGAGGGGAGGCAGACAGAAGAGAGAAAGAGAAGGAATAACACTGAGAGATCAGAGCTGCAAAAACAATCACAATGCTAGAATTTGATTTTACAACAGCAAAAGTAGATGTTATTCACTAAAAGTCAGTTGTTGTTTTTTAACTTGTGATACTAACCTACATATCTGCACACAGGATGAAAACAGATAGAGAAAGAGAGACAGACAGACAGACAGACAGACAGAGACAGAGACAGATAGAAACAGAAAGAGACAAAGACAGACAGACAGAGAGACACAGACAGACAGACAGAGAGAGAGAGATCTGAAGGGAAAAAATTAGTTTTCCGTCTGTCATTTTTACAGTTACATCACACTCATTCGCAAGCAGTAACATGCATGGCACGTCCTATTATAGCTAGGCACATACAGATGAAGGAGCGGGGTCAGACAGACAGACAGACAAAAAAGATAAACAGAAAGAAAGACAGAAAACAAAAATACAAATCAACAGACTGATAAAACAGCAAGACGATTTGAATCGTGTTGAAACTGTTAAAAAAAGGCGTTCGAACAGTTCCTAAACGGAAAAACCATTAACAAAGTCGGCAACAGAAAGAGTCAGGAATCGGGATGTCTCCTGTATAAATCGTGATCCTGTACATGCACACCAGTTCACAGATGTCAACATTGTTTTCTAAGTGGCACTAAACTGACCATCGCTGTAACAATAGTTCACAGATGTCAGCATTGTTTTCAAAGTGGCACTAAACTGACCATCACTGTAACAATAGTTCACAGATGTCAACATTGTTTTCTAAGTGGCACTAAACTGACCATCACTTTACAATGGTTCACAGATGTCAACATTGTTTTCTAAGTGGCACTAAACTGACCATCACTTTACAATGGTTCACAGATGTCAACATTGTTTTCTAAGTGGCACTAAACTGACCATCACTTTACAATAGTTCACAGATGTCAACATTGTTTTCTAAGTGCCACTAAACTGACCATCACTTTACAATGGTTCACAGATGTCAACATTGTTTTCAAAGTGGCACTAAACTGACCATCACTGTAACAATAGTTCACAGATGTCAACATTGTTTTCTAAGTGGCACTAAACTGACCATCACTGTTACAATAGTTCACAGATGTCAACATTGTTTTCTAAGTGGCACTAAACTGACCATCACTTTACAATGGTTCACAGATGTCAACATTGTTTTCTAAGTGCCACTAAACTGACCATCACTGTTACAATAGTTCACAGATGTCAACATTGTTTTCTAAGTGCCACTAAACTGACCATCACTGTTACAACAGTTCACAGATGTCAACATTGTTTTCTAAGTGGCACTAACTCAACATTTTCTGTCCTGGGTTCAATCCCAGCCTGCCACATAAAAACTGGCCTAGTGCTTCATATGTTACGTTCTCTCTGTTGACCGTCTTACTTTTTTAAGACCTTACCAACGTCAAGGGTTTAGGACTCACTCTGGGAGTTTGCCAGATAACATGTGGCAGATTAAGTGTAGCGCATATGGAATTGTCCAAGTGTAATGTATCCTTCTTGAATGATCTCTACAGTCCAAACTCTGAGGCCAAAAACTTCATGTACAAAATCAGATCTTCCATTATAACTGTAAATATTTTGTTTTCTGTGGCCATTAAAAAAATCAGCTTAAAGACGGATGGAAATACATAGAGTTCGTAGACTGATTCTTTTGTGAGTTCAGAGTACTAATGACACTTCAACAATAAATTTACTCCTGTTTCCTATGTGTCACTACAGAAAGGGCAACAACAGTCTTTGCCCTTAAGTGTTTATCATAATGTTAAAAGTTACTTTTCTGGGATAATATTCCAATTCTAAATAAGGTTAAATGTCTGCGAAATAGACAAAGTCATCGACACTGATGCATGGTATATGAAGAAAGCCCCCACCGAACACATAAACTAGGGTTTGATAAGGAAAAGGGCAATATAGTTAGCTTAAACAATACTTTTCATACATCATTGGCTTTGTCACACTCGTACTAGTCATAGACAGGTAACAGGTGTCATGAAACTTTTTTGTCTTTGTCGCATCATGTTTGTTTTTAAGCATAAAATGGATATACATTGCTGTTTTTCAATTTCCATAGAAGACAGACAGACAGACAGACAAAATTGCACGAACTTCACGGGCTTCACAGTCCATCCCCTTCGGTGTTGTTACGCGTGGACGTTTGAACAGAGCAATAAGATAGTCAAGCCTTTCTAACAGTTTACCTTTTCAAAAACGATTAAACCCAAAAAGTATATATTAACAACACACGCTATTCTCATTGCAATTCACAAACACTACAGAAAAAGACTTCAGTATGTAGATCCCCACTCAAAAATCCAGACTTTTTTTTATTCATAAACGTCACTGTGACCTTGAAAAAGCATTTGCAACTTGGCATGAAACGAGGACAACTGTAGAATGTCATAATGGTGAAAACAAATTTTTAGATATTCTGAGAAGTTCCTGTCAAAGAGCCTTTCACCCACCTCATGAAAAAAGTGTTGAAGCTGACTCAGATTTTAGCAGACGCAGCTCTCGAACGATCCACACCCTTGACTTAATTTGGCAAAAAGTCAGCCATAAACAGCTGGTAAAATCTTGGTACCGGTAACACATTAATGTCAAAGACACAGTTCTCACACACACACAGACACACAAGTACACATTTCTCTCCGGTCAGCATGAAAACGCAAACAAAACATGGATGTCTGGTTGGTCTAAACATAAAGACATACGATAATTAAGCCATGATGATATTATTCATTTTATGACCTGTAGATGAAAAGAAACATACAAGTGTTCTTAAAAATAACTCAAGTTCAGATACATTTTGCTATCTTATTGGAAGTTCTTAAACAACTAAAGGAAAATCAACTATGATAACATTTTACTGATAAATCCGGGACTTTTGAAAAGATATGTATATTTCAGCGATCATGGGAGTGTTACCTCGGAATTGCTCCAGTCATCCGAACTTCGCCATTGACGAGTCTGAGTCAACGTATTACTGCAGCTATGGAAGTGATTATGTTTTCTTTGATCTGTTATGGTCATGTTGTATTCACACAAATGATATCACAATCCTTAAGATAAAAGGAGGTTTATCTGTATGGCTTTCTTGTTTCTGTAACAACGACTGAGAACGCCTTCGATGAGGCTGCTAAAAATCAATATTATCAACGTTAAATGGCTGAGAACATTCAGTGTGCAATTTTAAGCTGGTCAGAAGACAATCCAGATTTTGTTGTCCTGGGGGTCACAGAGTCCTTGGAGAAACATCCGATGAAAGAGAACTTGATAAAATATGAATACAAATGTACATTTATGCGCAACAGTTCCTTTATTACTAACTTGTATCTCTGTTTGTTTGCTTGCTCATACACACAATAACCCATCACCAGTTATCATCCTTTGAATTGTTGTTACCAACTTCAAAAAGCAATCAAACAAAACTTGTACTACATTTATTCATGATTTTGTTTCTGAATGTGGTAGCTAATCTGATTGTTTTGTTTGTATTCTGTGGCAGTCAGAATCACCACCATAGTCACCGTGATATTTACGACACAGAGAGAGAGAGAGAGAGAGAGAGAGAGAGAGAGAGAGAGAGTGTGTGTGTGTGTGTGTGAGAGAGAGAGAGAGAGAGAGAGTGTGTGTGTGTGTGTGTGTGTGTGAGTGTGTGTGTGTTCGTGCAGTGAGGCGTGAAGTGTTTATGTACATGCAGGAAGATCATGAAAATCGTGCTGAACTCAGCGAGTGACCGGAAGCGCCTTCGTGCTGCTGTTGGTTTTGTTTTATTGGTAATTGTGGGAGAGAAAATGGGCACTGTTCTATCGATGTTGGCTACAACAGTACAAGGGAAAAAAACAAGTCTCTTCCTGTGACCTTAAGGTTACGGAACACTTTTTGATCTCTTAATAATTGGAAGCAACCTTAACCTGGACTCTTGATAAGTAAAAGCAATCTTAAGTCACGGCAAATACACGATGTAATGACTTGCCAATCAAACACAATCTTACATCTTGATAATTAAACAACTTAATCCCTTGGTGATCAAAGGGAATCATGTTCTGTCAGTGAAAAACTGATATGAGATGTAAAACTTCCAAACAGAACAACATCAAAACACAAGGTCACTGCTTTTTCGCAAACCCAATAAACAGAAATTGTAAAACTGTCGTTTTCCTCCATCCCTGAAACGAAAGAATCCAACAATTCATCACGATGGGCAAACCTACAAGAACATGGATTGAGGAGTAAAACACAAAAAGACCAGTTTATCTTTTTTTTCTTATCTTGACTTGAACAGTTGTGGAAAAATGAAAGAGCCCAGACAAATGTCGCTTTCAATTCGGAAACATAACCTGACTTTTTGAGAGAAAAATGGAGACAATCACATTTTTACCTTTAAAATCTCAAGATTTGTTTTTGAGTTTGTGATCAGTCATTGTGACAAAGTGATTTGTGCAATGGACTGATGACTGGAAGATTGGAAGTTTGAATCCTGATCTGTTCACATCATGATAGGATTGTTTCTACATGTACTTCAATCTGCT
>CM060306.1:52717209-52734709 GCA_030674185.1 Monoplex corrugatus | reverse complement strand
ACACAGTGTGCCCAGGTTCATTTTTCATGCCATTAATAGACCAAAAAAAACACATTTATTTGATTTAAAAGAAAAAGGAATACTCTTGAGAAATTCCTTACATTTTGTAATGGCTAACTACGCGTCAGCCTCGGACTAAATTACAAAAAATATGTCTTTTGTGGTGTTGATCAGATACACATTTTTATGTAGTTTCACGATTATGTACGAGATAATGTGAGCCATATTGTATGTTGATGTAATTTCATGTTGTTTTATGAATTAACCTATATTCATTGGTTAATGTTAGCCCTGATATGGCTCTAGTAGTCGGCTGGGCTATAAGCAATATGAACCTGAACTGGCTAATGTGTCCATTCAGACTGAAGATAGTATGAAATATGCATAAAATCCTACGTCCCCTCTCACTGTATGAATTCTGGCCCATGGTCGATATACAACATTCTGTACTCTGTATCTCTGTTTTTCTCAGTCTCTTTTTGTCTGTCTCTGTCTCTGCCTCTGCTCTCTCTGTCCGTCTGTCTGTCCGTCTTCTGTCCGTCTGCCTGCCTGCCTGCCTGCCTGCCTGTCTATCTGTCTGTTTGTCTGTCTGTCTGTTTCTCTCTCTCTCTCTCTCTCTCTCTTTCTCTCTCTCTCTCTCTCTTCTCTCTCTCTCTCTCTCTCTCTCTCTCTCTCTCTCTCTCTCTCTCTCTCTCTCTCTCTCTCTCTCTCCCCTCTCCCTCGTTGTTGTGAAACCAATACAACAAATAATTCACGTCTCGCAAGATACGAGGTCTTTAGACACTTAAAAAAACTTTCTCGAACAAAATCTAGGTCATCAGGCTATTGATCGACTTTCTCAAAAAGAAATGGTTAGAGTAAGTGGCCGAAACTTCACAATAAAAGGGAAAAAGTCAAGAGTCATTATTATCAAACACACAAACATTGGTGCTGTCTTCAAAATAACACTGTGCAGACTTGTGCTGTATGGAAAATAAAATTTCTGGAGTTCTGAAGAATCAGAGATGAAGAGGTTTCAAGAAATGAAAATGGCATATTGATGGAAGATGACTGAACAAAAATACAGTGTGTAGAGTACAAGTGGTGTACACAGGAAATAAAAAAACAATATGTGCAGGTCTTCGGTGTGTGTGTGTGCGCGTGCGTGTGTGTTTGTGTGTGTGTTTGTGTGTGTGTGTGTGTGTGTGTGTGTATGTGTGTGTGTTAGTGTGTGTGTGCTTGTGTGTTTGTGTGTGTGTGTGTGTGCACGTGCGTATGTGTTTGTGTGTGAGTGTATGTGTATGTGTGCGTGTGTATGTATACATATGCGTGTGTGTTTGTGTGTGAGTGTGTTTGTGTTTTTTGTGTGTGTGTGCGCGTTGTGTGTGTGTGTGTGTGTGTGTCTGTGTGTGTGTGTGTGTATGTGTGTATGTGTGTCTGTATGTGTGTGTGTCTGTGTGTGTGTGTCTGTGTTTATGTGTTTGTGTGTTTGCATGTGCTTATATGCGCGTGTGAGTTGCTTAAATTGATGGATGAAGGATGGAGAATGGATGATATGCTCTCTATAATTTTCCATTGCTTTTATTTTTGCTTTTATTGCTTTTATTCTTTCTCCCCATTTATAGCCATGCGTGTGTGTGTGTGTGTGTGTGTGTGTGTGTGTGTGTGTGTGTGTGTGTGTGTGTGCGTGTGTGTGTGTGCGTGCGTGCGTGCGTGTGTGTCTGTTTCAGCGCTTAGATTTGATTTTGTCGAGATTTTGCGCTATATAAATATTGAAATTATTATTATAATTATTATTATTATTATGAAGGACGTTAAGGTGATAGTAATGATAAATTTTGTTAGAAAGCGAAAAGGAGTTGTGATCTGGGTTCACCCTGGGTGAATTTCTATGGCAAGAATCTATGAGGCATTAATACAGAACTATCACACTGGCTCTTTTCATTTGTTTATGTGTTCTTGTTTAGGGCATAGACGAAGCGATATATTTCACTTCTCTCTCTCTCTCTCTCTCTCTCTATATATATATATATATATATATATATATATGTATGTACATATATACATATATGTATACAGATATACATTATATAGATAGATAGTAGACAGATATAGATATAGATATATAGGTTGTATTAATGACAGGCTGATACAAAGGTAAACATAAACATAGAACCCACACACCAAGTCATACCCTAAGACTTTGCCAGTGCCTAAGGTTTATACACAAATGTGCGGCTTATAGCATAATCGCTTTAGATCTTATCCATCATATGGCATCCATGGCGTCGTGATATATGGAATTTATTCCAAGCGTGAAGATGCCGTCTTGGGAAACTGAAAAAGAAACCACTGTCTAATCGAGTCATCAGCAGAGAGAACAACCTGCCAGTAAAACGCCCAGAGAGAGATATACAAAAACAGAACAAAACCAAAGAGAAGCAAACGAGAGATAGAGAGAGAGAGGGGGGGGGAGGGAGAGAGGGAGAGAAGAGAGACAGTCAGACAGAGACAGAGACAGAAACAGTGAGATACAGACAGAGAGAAAGAGAGAGAGAGAGACAGAGAGAGAGACAGACAGACAGAGCGAGAGTGAGAGAGACAGACACACAGAGACAGACAGATAGACAGACAGACAGAGAGCGAGACAGAGACAGAGAGATAGACAGACAGAGAGAGGCAGAGAAGAGGGAGCAAAAAGAAGAAAGGGAACATAAAAAAAAAAGACAAAAAGGAAAATGTTCCACTAATCATCAGTCGTACTGCCCTGTACAACCAGAACTGTCTCCCCTGAATCACACACGATACACAGTATTCATAAGAAAGGGCTGGGTCTTCGCTGTGGGGCCAGAGGAACAATACCTTCACTTGTCAATCAATAACTACCGCTAGTCCGCTGAAGCCTCAACATGACCTAAAACCTTCCACAGAGGACAAAAATCACTTTACGTCCGCTGATCCATTCGTGTTACTGTTGGTGGGATTTCTCCGAGGCTTTATGGGCTGTGTTAAAAAAAAAAGTCAGGGAATCTTTCGCCTTTTCCGTCTGATTGACCTCCATACATGGTCGGATAAACCATTAGGGGGCATTACGTTAGCCCAATTGTCTGGCCTAAGTTTTTCTATGAGTCATAGGATATACGTATGTATTTTGGCCTGCAACAAAATGTAGGTCATTCGGTTATTTATGATGCTGATGGACACTGACAGCGTTCTCCCTTCCTTTCCCCATACCCCCCTCTCTCTCTCTTTCTTTCTTCAGGCTGTTGCCTGTGGATGGTGTGTGTATATCACTATTATGTATGGGTGTAAGCGTCTGTGCGTGAATGGATCGTGCGCATGTGCATGCATCCTTTGATATTTGCACGTAAACTACATGTTCGTTTAGTTTTTGTCAGAAACGATTTTAGACTTATTAGCTAAATATGCTGCGTAGTTACTGACTTACAACGTGACTAGTCATGTCTTGGCTGACTTCTTGTGACTGATTTTTGCTATTCTCTCTCTGTCTCTGTGTGTCTCTGTCTGTCTGTCTGTCTCTCTCTCTCTCTCTCTCTCTCTCTCTTTCTCTCTGTCTGTCTCTGTCTGTCTGTCTGTCTCTGTCTCACTCTCTCTCTCCGTCTGTCTCTGTCTGTCTGTCTCTGTCTCACTCTCTCTCTCTGTCTGTCTCTCTCTGTCTCACTCTCTCTCTCTCTCTGTCTGTCTCTGTCTGGCTGTCTGTCTCTGTCTCTCTCTTTCTCTCTGTCTGTCTCTCTCTTTCTCTCTGTCTGTCTCTCTCTTTCTCTCTGTCTGTCTGTCTGTCTGTCTCTGTCTCACTCTCTCTCTCTCTGTCTCTCTGTCTGTCTGTCTCTCTGTCTCTGTCTCACTCTCTCTCTCTGTCTCTCTGTCTCTGTCTGTCTTTCTTGTTCTCTCTTTCTCTCTGTCTCTCTCTATCTCTGCCTGTCTGTCTCTCATACACGCACACTTTCTTTCTTTATTATTGATGTGTTTCTTTTTCTGTAGTTTTAGTTCTAGGCAGATATGTAGATTAGCAAGGTCAAGTTGGAAAGATGGCTTTTACCTAATGATTGTACGGTTGGAAAAATAAAGTATCATTGTTATTGTCAGTGTCAGTGTCACTGAAAATGAAAACAAAGATATCAAATGCATTAAAAAACAAGAAAGAAAGAAGAAAAAAAGAGAAGCAAGGAAGCAAACACACAAACAAATAAATATCCCACTGAATGTTTTCTCAACATGCACACTTTCTTATACTGTTTAATCATATCAAACTCTATTCCCATAACTCTTTCAATTTAAGCGAGTCTTTGGTTGGGAGAGCAGTTCAAAGGAACGTTTTAGCCGCCTGTCGTCTTCAATTTCACGCCAGATGAAGTGAAATGGACGAAGCCATCTTTGTGTATATGCGCTGTTATTGTTGTTGCTGCTGTTGTTGTTGTTGTTTTCTTTGTTTCTTTTGAAGTCGTAACTCTTCCGTAATGTCAGACGGACCTTAAACTGAACTCATTACTTAAAAGAAAACAGAAGAAAATAAAAATAATTATAGAAACGTTAGCACATGCCAGTAGTTTCCGTCGTCATATCATAATTCCCCAAGAAAAGTGACAGAAGAATATTATTTACGAAAAATTTTAAACAAACAATACAAAGGAAAATATGTACATTGGCAACGTCAGCATGGAGTGGGCAAAGACTTCCTTTTCTTGTTCCCCTTTATACATCTAAGAGAAAGCAAACTAATAAACAAACAAATGCACAGGCGCACACACACACAAACACACACACACACACACACACTCCAGAAACAAGATAGATAAAACTGTTTATACGCACAACGGAATTAGAATCTAAATGACGTTAACGTCGATGTGTGCACGTATGAGTGTGTATGCGCATATCAGCGTGTATGTGTGTGTGTGTGTGTGTGTGTGTGTGTGTGTGTGTGTGTGTGTGTGTGTGTGTGTGTTTGTGTGTGTGTGTGTGTGTGTGTGTGTGTTTATGCGTGTGTGTGTGTGTGTGTGTGTGTGTGTGTGTGTGTGTGTGTGTGTGTGTGCGCTCGCACATGTGTATGTGTACGTGCGTATGTGTATGTGCATGTGTGTGCGCATGTGTGTGCATGTGTATGCGAGCGTGTGTGCGTGTGTGTACGCACATATGTATGTCTGTAAACAGTCATGCGTGTGTCTTGTCTTTACGAGGGTGGTTCAGCCAGGTCTGAGAGTGCTTATTGTTCCATGAAATCTGTGGACGTCATCTTCGATAACTGATGTCATTGTCTGAAGCAACTTTTAACGTAGTTTTGAGCAAGAAAGAATAAATTGTACAGTCAGATGTTTTCAAGCCGACATTGAAACAAAACTGGCTGAAAACTAGACGTTATTAGAGAGGGATTTTTTTAATTTTTATATCAATTATGATTTTTGTTGTTGTTGTTGTTGTTGAAAATCTGCACCGAACATTCTTCTTTGATTAAAAGACTGTTTGCCGAAACTCTACCCGTTCTTTGCGTCATTCTTTCGGAGAGTGAAACATTATTCGTCTGGAAAATCACACTTTTAGGACTGCAGAGGAAAAGTAAACTGCCACAAAATAGTAGCTCATGTTAAAGACATTGTCGATGCAGATCCAAAAGTGACAATAGTACATGTAGATGTTGTCAACATATCAAACATTTGAACTGTAAGTGTTTCCACCATCATAAGGTACAAACACGACTGTGGTTAAAGTTTATGCTGTTAGGTACGCCATGTTCTCACCTCGGGGAAAAAGAGAGAAAAGGAAGCCTTTGCCCAGTCTATGCTGAAAGCGTATGGCGTCTATAACGCAACGACATCAAACGAACATAATGACAACGCATGCACCTGTTGCCTGCAATGTCAAAAATCGTACGGGAGTATCTGTCGGAAGAGACACTGCAACTTTTCTCTAGTCTTTCTTTCCGACTGATCTTGCACCGTGTGATTTCTTTCTCCTCCCCTATGTGCCTTGTTCGCCGCTGTTTTCAAAACAGATCTGTCCTTGGAAGTGCTTTTATCAGTGTGCTATACTATCTCCACGACTGACTTAAAACTGTATTCTCTTCCTTTGAACTGCTGTTTATCAGTGTGCTACATTATCTCAAAAAACTGACTTAAAACTGCATTCTCTTGCTTGGAACTGCTGTATATCAGCGTCCTGTACTATCTCCAAGACTAACTTAAAACTGCATTCTCAACTGGGTGAACAGACTTCGACAGAGTGTGGCTGCTCAACGGGGAATAGTCTGAACATTTGCAATAAAAGAAAAGCATCTTTGCACAATTTCATATGCTCTTCTGATGACACTCATTTTCGGTTGAAGAACCATCCTGTGTAAGTGCGTCTGTTACTTTCTCTGTCAGTCTCTATGTTTGTTTTATGTTGTTTGTGGTTGATTTCTGTGTTCATAATAAAAATTACAAAAATAAGAACAGAGAGACAGACAAAACCACAGCCTTATTTTTCGAATGATCTATTCCAAGAACAACACACAGGATATACACGTATCAGATTACTTTAAGCTCTGCTCTCAGTATCCTTCTGTGCCAAATACAGGGCTGGCAGTTCAACCTGAATATAATGAGACAGCGGGAATACCTTTAAAAAAAAACAGCAATAGTACGATACAACATTGATTCCGTACACATACATCAAACAAGCCGAAAATAACCAAGGGAAAAAATCCCTAAAACATCGACTTCAGACAAAATAAACAAACCAAATAACCAATGAATAAAAATGAAAATAAGAATGAAGTCTTATCTTGAAAGAACTGATGATATCTTGCGTGCTGCCCCCAACGTACTGCCATCTTTTACTACAGTTCAACGGAAATAATGGTTACCAACTTTCGTGCTAAGCAGAATATAAGAGAGATGAATTGAGCCGTCTGTCTTTCACCCACACTTGTTATCAAGATGTGGTGGAAGGTGTACAAATGAGCATGAAATGGGTTGAGGAAAGTCAAATGGGGTTGTGGAAAAAGAAATAACAGAAGACTGAACAAACTCCAACGAATTTCGTTTCAGTGAGTATGACACAAGAGAGAACGTCAGTGTGTTATGACATACATGTTTTCAATTAACACACACAAAAAAGAAAGGTTCAAAAGTGTGTCGACTCATATGGAGAAACATTCACTGACCTACTTTTATGTCGACTCATATGGAAAAACATTCGCTGACCTACTTCTCAGATAACACGCAGATGATGAAAATGAAAACTTTTTTTTTTCAACGAAGCCATGTTAACATGACCCATAATGCTTTGCGTGTTCCTTGGATGGATCCATCACTTCAGTTCAGGGGAGATGTAGCTGGTCAACCTCCATCCTCAAGCAGAATATAAAGGAGATTAATGTTGCCTGATGGCTCCCCTGTGATCAGGATATAATGGAATGGAAAAAGTGATGTGGAAATAGATTAGGGAGAGAGGTCAAAGGAATAGGAAAGGATTTTTATCAGAGTTGAGAGAAAGTGTACACGTGATGAAAAGAGTTTATCACACATTTCACCACACAAAGGTAAATCAAACACTGGGCAATTAACGTAGAATGATTTATTTGTATCAAAGACGCAAAAAGCAAGAGATCTGAAATGTGATTCCCAGAATAGTTTAAAACAGATGATTTTCTCCTCTCCACTAGTTGTGTTCCTCTTCTTTCATTCACTGTCTACAGGGCCAGATCACATCTGGTGATGAGTGTGACCACTTCCTTCCTGTTGCTGCCATGAAGCTTTGTGGTCAGTGGAGTCATGTTGCCCACATTTCCTGTTGCTCCCCTTGATAGAGGTGACATCGCTACAGAATGTGATCAACTGTCTTGTTCTCTTAAACGCCCGGGCAGGCTGATAAAGGAATCAGTTTGACCTTGCAGTCTATGCGTGCGTTGATCTGGTTGTAGTCGGTGCGGACTCTTTATCATGACAACTTGCTGCTATCTGAACAACCAACCAACCAACCAACCAACCAGCCAACAACCAACCAACCAACCAACCAACCAACCAACCAACCAACCAACCAGCCAGCCAACCAACCAACCAACCAACCAGCCAGCCAACCAACCAACCAACCAGCCAACCAACCAACCAGCCAGCCAACAAACCAACCAACCAACCAAACAAACAAACAAGCAAGCAATCAAGCAAGCACACAAAGAAAACAACAAAATCCCAAACAAAACAACATCAACAACAACAACAACAACAATGTAGAGCACTCTTCTCACCCTAGCTGACGTTGTTCTGTACTTGGTCTTCCTGCCTTCCACTATTTGACAATTCATCTACCCTGGTATTCTGATATCCTAGAGTGAAAGGGGATCCACTGGAGAACCACTGTTCTCGTTCTTGTGACAAGCTAGAGGACATTAGTCAAGTGAGGGAGCATTTTATTTTCCAGCGCCTGGAGAACAGAAAGTGCATCTCAGACAAAGACAGCATGTTACATTTAATGTCTAAACTAAAAAGGCAGCGCGATGAGTGTTTCTGTTTCTGCTGAGTGTTGGCAATGTTTGCATTATGTCGAGAGTGTTACTCTTCTTTGAATGGGGATGGCAAATGGATGCCTTACATACAGCATCACTTTTTGCATATGAAACTGATTTCCAAGCACTTAAATACTAAACGCTGGCTTACTTTTCAGATTATTAGTGTATAGGCTACATCTGCAGAAGAATGCACGATGTCTGTTTTTTGTGTGCATGGCAGAATGAGACAGAGAGAGTGTGTGAGTGGTGTAGTGTGTGTGTGTGTTGTGTGTGTGTGTGTGTGTTGTGTGTGTGTGTGTGTGTGGTGTGTGTGTGTGTGTGTGTGTGTGTGGTGTGTGTGTTGTGTGGTGCGCGCGCGC
The DNA here is from genome assembly GCA_030674185.1 of Monoplex corrugatus. Taxonomy (NCBI): domain Eukaryota; kingdom Metazoa; phylum Mollusca; class Gastropoda; order Littorinimorpha; family Ranellidae; genus Monoplex; species Monoplex corrugatus. The sequence goes on along the minus strand of CM060306.1, from coordinate 52,725,865 downwards.
GCGTGTGTGTGTGTGTGTGTTCTTGTGTGTGTGTTCTCGTGTGTGCGTGTGTGTGTGTGTAAAAGTAGGTATTTTAAAAGTTCTGGCTTATCTTAAAAGATGACAATCTTCTTCTGAAAAACATATCTCGTCAAGAAATTGCAATAGAAAACGTGGAAAACAAAAAGAGGAATGAAAAGATGAATTCGAATTCAATGAGTCAGTGCCTTGTTTTTCTGGGCCTGCTTCTTTCAGAACGAACAAAAAACATCAAAGCCTGTTGTCTTTAAAAAAAAAATCGTTTGTGCGACCTATAATGCATCGCATATTTCCCCACCAGACTGTCATCCTCGCTACACTTTTTGTAAGATAATGCTGACCAACTTCCGTGTCTAAACAGAATATAAAAGGTATAGAATAGATTAGTGCATGCATGCTAATGTCCTCAGACTCCCAACCACTTATTATAAAGTTAGTTTTCTGTCTGTTTGCTTGAGTGTTCTTTTTCTTAGCGTTCCGATTTTTCTAAGGTGCGTTTATTTTTCTGTCTATCAATTTTGCCTACAGTATACAGGCGGAGTCTACTGCACGTTCTGTGTACTCCCTGTTCGACGGGCGTGCGTTTTTGGTGGTTTAATGTTTCCATAGCTACCAAACAATGGTATGATGCATAATACACATCAGGTAATGCTTTTTATTGCATGGTGCAATGTTTGTGCAGATAATATTTTATACGTGTCACATTTTTTTTCGTAATAAGACAAAAAGAACCCCCCCTCTCTCTCTCTTTCTCTCTCTCTCTTTCTTTCTCTCTCCCTCCTTTTTTTTCTCTTCTCATGTATTGTGTAATCTTTAAAGGGGAGGGCTTAGAGAATTAGAAGAAGAGGGAGAACAAGAGGATGGGCAGACACACACACACACTTTCGTCAAAAGTGCATGTACCCTCTGGTAAAACTTCAAAATGATACAAAGGGAAGTTGATGTGACATCAGGTTGAACAGGGTGTGCAGAAAAAGTGCGAAGGCAGCTGGACATTGCTAATTGCTGTGGGTCCCGCTTCAAATTCCATGATCACCAGCCGCGAATTATGCTTTGCTGGACAAACAAAAGATGTCTGTTTTTGTGTGCGCATGCTAGGGAAAGAGAGAGAGAGGAGGAGGAGAAGAGAGAAGAGAGAGGAGTGTGTGTGTGTGTGCGTATGTTTCTGTATTCGTGCGAGTGTGTGCATGTGTGTGCGTGTGTGTGCGCGCGCGCGTGTGTGTGTGTGTGTATGTGTTCTTGTGTGTGTGTGTATTAATTTTGTGTGTGTGTGTGTGTGTGTGTGTGTGTGTGTGTGTGTGTGTGGTGTGTGTGTGTGTGTGCGTGTGTGTGAAACGCTGAAACTGTATATATTAAACATTTCATTTTTCGTGTGTGTATGTATATGTATGTGTGTACGTGCGCGCGTGTGCACGACATTATTGTTTATGAACCGAGGACAGTCATTTCTCCTTCTTTCGTTTTCCAGATCCATCGTCTTCTGTGCATTTTTTTAAGCATTGTCAGATGGTTTCATGTGAAGTGCTTATCAGTAACGTTTTCAACAATTTCAAGAAAATGCTGAAAAACAGAGGTCAGTTTTCTTTGGAAGAACACTAGGCAGTATGTTATGTAGGCAAGAAAAATGTGTAGAAGAGCAAGTGTCATCAGTCACTCATGAACAGGTCTTCACAATCTCAACAGACTTCATACTGCTGCCACCAGCTCCTACCCAAAGTTGACCCCGCTATGGCCTCTTTGAGAAGACTGCGACCACACAGTCAAGTCTCGTCTACTGTATAGACGCATCATTGAGAGTGTTGCATAAATTTCCTAACCAACACTGTATGTATCTGTATTTCTAAGGCCTGGTTGACTCCAGAGCATGTTATAATCTTAGAGTACAGCTTAGAGTACAGCTGTCACACTGTCTCAGTCCTATATGGAACTCCAAAACGTCACGATGACCATCCCCGTTATCATGAAATCATCAGCCATCTTAGCATCCTGACAGTTATCCCAGATTTTGTGGCCCTTCATGCCCTGATGTCATGGTGACTTCAGCTTTGGTTTTCTTCAGCGTTTCCATGTCTGAGGTAAGTTCAGGATGGGGTCTTTGGCATCAGTAATTCATGGGTACTGTCAGTACAGGGCTTGGGTGATAGTGTCCTTACCAGGGATCTGTCATTTAGGCTGCCACCACGACTGAGTGATTGTCGTTAGTGGGTTGATTGTATGTATGTGTGTGTGTGTGTGCGTGTGTGCGTGGGTGTGTCGTGTGTGTATGCACATGTGTTTGTAGTTTTGTATACCTGTGTGCATGTCAGCTTGTTGTGTGGATGTGTGTGTTATGTTTGAGCAAGAGAGTGAGAGAGTAAGTGAAGAGATAGAGTGAGAGAGAGAGAGAGAGAGAGAGAGAGTGCAAACTTGTGCTTTCGTGCATGTGCATATCGGAAATCTTTGAGGAAATGTACTTGCGTTTGTGTGTGTGAGTATATACATATTTGTATATTTTGTTCGTGTATGTCTGTATGCACACGTGTATGTGTTTGCAGTGTGTGTGAGAGAAAGAGGAAGAAAGCGGGAAAGTGTGTGTGTGTGTGTGTGTGTGAGTGTGTGTGTGTGAGTGTGTGTGTGTATGTGTGTGTTATAATGTGTGTGTGTGCATGTTGTGTGTGGTGCGTGTGGTGTGGTGTGTGTGTGGTGTGTGTGTGTGTGTGTTGTGTGTTGTGTGTGTGTGTGTGTGTGTGTAAAACGATAACACTCGTTACGCAGATGACACCGTGCTAGTTGCAGAAAACAAAAAAGATCTACATTACATCGTGAATACAATAGAAATGGAAACTATATAGCAAGAAACGTGAATAGCAAGAAAACTGAAGTCATGGTAATCAGTAAAAAAAAAAACAAGAAATATCCCCATGCAAAATAACAACAAATGGCACAACCATGAGACATATATGTGAGAACGGTCATCTCACAAGACGGCAGATGCACATCAAAAATAGTAAGCAGAATCGACCAAGCCAAAACAGCATTCAGGAAGATGAAAAGCGTTCTTAACAACAAAGGCCTATCAATTCACACCAGGAAGAGAGTTCTTGAATATTATATAGAACCGATGCTGCTATACGGTTGTGAGGTGTGGACAGTCAACACCCAAAGTCAGAACAAAATTGCGGCAACTGAATTGTGGTTTTAAAGAAGAATGTTGAGAGTTCCATGGACAGCACAAAAACACGGTTTGTGCGTGCAAAGATATAGCATTTTTTTCACGGTTTGTGCGTACAAAGAGTATTTTTCGCCGGTCACTTGAAAATTGTGTTTTTACAACTGAACAACACCTCCTGCAGACGACGAATGTCATTGGATGCACCACAAAAAGTGTTCACCTCGTTGGCCAATAGAAACGTCGGTTACACGTGATCTACATTTTTCGGTAAAATTGTTAAGTGAGATACTGTCAAATTGCATTTTTCGTTTGGAGAGGACAGGCGAGGTGGACTGGCTGCGAATCTTACACCGACAGCTGGTGAGTCCTTTGCAGATGATAAACGGTTTCACTCGTTAGGTTAGTTGTGTTCTGAAGAAAGAATGAATGATAACGTTTATTTAGTAGACAAGACAGCCTACGATTTAAATGTCGTCACTCGTTCTGTTTGCTAGTATGACAGGTAAAAATTTGGCATATACTATAGATTTAGATAATAGAAACTTAACCACCCATTTTTCTGCACATCGGAAATTGGGCTGTTGTTGCTACCTTCTTCAAAGACTACGCATAATCATTGTAACGATGACTCTCAGAACGGTAGTCCTACCCCTGCCTCTCATCCTTATCCTGGCTTTTTTTAACCAAACTTATCAGTGAATTCTTGAGATGGGAGTTAACAATGGAACGACCATATCATGAAAAAGATACTTAAGGTCAAAACAAGGTGGTAATGTTCACATTTGCCTCTTAGTCAGTCTTGGGAAGAGGCTGTTCCTATCATTTTCTGCCTCACTGGTTCATTCACCTCGTTTTCCGTTAAGCTTCCATACTTTCTCCTAAGACTGGTAATTGGGCTCATTTATAATATTGGACTGCATTTTTGGCTCCAACGAAATGTGCAGACAGTTTATGTAGGCCAGGTTTTGTATGGGTTAGCGTAATTTATACATTTATATCCAGGATTCTTTTAAATCACCTGTGATAAATAGGACGGAATGGTCAGTGCCAGGGGAACATCGTTAAGAATATGTGCGCAAATCCATTCACGGACCATTGTGCCCCGAAGTTGTTCTTTAAAAGAGGGGTTGATTGTTGTAGCCCTTACATAGAATTTCACAATCGGCAAGGCTTTAAACTACGAGAATTAGCACACGTCTTCACACACATACGTACTCGCATACAATGATACACGCACAGACGTAATTGCGAGACGGTTATTGGGGTTATTGCTAGGATTAAGACTGGAAGCAATTAGGTCATGTATATCCGCAACATTCCAGATAACTGAACTGTACCTTTGCCGAAATTACTAATCTTTTAAGTAAAACTGCTCAATTTGTCCCACTTTTCGAGGTCGTTGGAGTAGAGATACGTAGTAGTCTAGTAGAGACCTTGCTATTATCAGGTAATTTTTTTCAGACGGATCGTAACTGTCACCCTGGCGATCAGGCACCCGTTATTTTTGTTTAAAGCCCAGCCGACTGCGTAGTTATATCAGGGCTATCGCTTTTTCAAAACAACGCATATTCAACAGGAAAAAGAATCTATTAACACATCAATGCATTCGCGCACGTAATCTAAGATGCCCCTGAGCCTGACGTTGTCCAGTCTGTCCAATCTATCGCACAGGGGATTTAAAAAACATACTTGAATACAAATTTAAAGATAACTAAGGACACTAAAACGTATATAAGAATGGGCCTTAATTACCTAAAATTGCTTCCGCATATCCTTTTCCTAAAGCCCAAAATGCACACTTGATACGTGTACCCAATTATCAATCTTAAAAGTACATGACTTTATCGAACACCCCAGGTGAATGGACCAACAAGGCCGAAAATAAGACAAAGGAGAAAGAAACGACATTAAAGAAGAAATGTGTAGCACAGAATGACCAGAATGTGGGGATACTATATTATACTGAAAGCGCCGCCGGCATCCCCACATCGGTAGGTACCCGTTTATAACTGCTTAGACTGGTGGTTTAAGCTGTAAATAACCAGGTGAGCTACAGAATCGCAGGATTTAAGAGTGCACGGTTTAAGTGATTACACACTGATAAAGCCATTTATGATTTTTTTATATTGTCCTGTTCGTTGAAATGCGTGACAGTGTCCTTTCGATTGACTATTTCATTTTTTCTTGTCGAGCATGATTACACTTCGAATAATCTCAGTACATGTTTTCAGAAACGGCCTTTGATATATCAGTTGGATGAGAATTGAATTTAGAAGGTCTTTGCTACTAAACATTTTGCTTTTTCCCCCGCACGAGGTATCGAAACTTTTGACTTTCGCATGAGAACTTTTCCAACAATTGGGCGGGGCTTGTTGTGCGCCAAACCGTTCCTCTGTGGAAATGCTGAAAAAGCGGCATGACAATGGACGTTGAATGGTTAAAGAGGGAGGGGGAGAAAAATACCGCGGAAAAGGAGAAAAATCGGATGTGGCTCAAAATCCAACAAATTTATGATCAAAATTTGTCTGAACATAAGGATGTATAATATTGAATAGATTTCCATAAAGACCAAGCGCCTTGATCAACTCGTAACACTTAGTTTCAAAAGAATGTTCACCTAAAATCCATGCTTCCTCTCTGCTGTAGGTCTATATTTCTTTTTCATACAAACAACACTGCGTTCAGAATTCCGTAGACACAGTGCTTGCTTTGGTTGTTCTGGTGCCATGTTTAAAATAAAAACTGACACGCTAATTTGGTGTCTATAGACAGTTCCTCTTTCAAAGCACTTGTATTTCGCTTTTTAAAATTCTATTTTCATTTCGTGTGTGGAATAACAACCTAAACGGTTGCGGATACGAACCATGAGGTGCGCTACGTGAAGACTGGCCTTACTCAGTTTCTGCCCATTTTAACACAATGTGCTGTCAGTGTCAGATAAGATCCTCATTCCGCCACTTCCCTGGAATGGTTATTCCTGTCGAACATATCACCCGCTATGGGTGCTGACGTAAACGGAATCAAATCGATCAGTATTGTCAAAGGTTAAGTGTTACCATTTCGAGTCATGCCCTTTAAAAATGTAATTATTCAAATCTCTCTCCCCCCCCCCCCCCTCTGTGATGTGGAAAGGGTAGTAGTCTTAAGAAAATTAAGGTAGAGATTAATAGAAACCGAGCAATGGCATGTTTGGATCACCAGTACATGGGTCTCTATGACGTAGCCTATAGGGTGATGGTGTAATGCAGAAGTACTTTATTTTAATGACATGGCAGATGAAGAAATGCATTTCACAACAATGCAAATTGTTTCAGTTACGATATAAAGAAAACAAGATAGAGCGCCAAGACCTCTGCTTGTGTGCAGGTATACGGCTTAAGTCATTCTGGATTTCACCAGTTACGTGACATCTGCAGTGTCAGCGTAAATGGAATTTGTTTAAAGCGCCATCTTGAGAAGCGAATTATTTTCTTGCGTGGGGATGCCGGGGGCTCTTTCACTATAGTATCCCCACCTTCTGTGCTAGAAAATTCCTCTTCTTTGCTTTGTCATTTCTATCATTTTTATGCCTTAATCGTCCATTCACCTGTGTAAGTCTAGCATACTTTTTCTTAGAATTGATTATTGGGTACATGTATTAACTATTAAGTGCATTTTTGGCTCTAGGGAGATGATGTGCGAAAGTAATTTTAGGTCATTTATGCCAGTTTTTATGGTCATGTATGCTTATATTTGTATTCAGGTGTATTTTTTAAATCTCCCCTGTGTGATAAATTGGGTGGAGTGTTCAACGCCGGGGGCATGTCCTTGGGATTATGTGCGCGAATGAATTGTGTACTTTTCGTTTTTCCCGTCGCTGTTTTGTATGTTTTGAAGCGGTTATACACCTGATATGGCTCTTTGCAGTCGGCTGAGCTTTTGAACAATAATAATTTTTATGAAAATATGTATTGTCCAGAGCAGGTTAAAAATCCAAATTCTTTTTCCAGCCAAGAAATAAAACGGACGATGACCACTCAAAGAAATGAAAGCAGCACGAAGACAATGGAGGTTCCAAAGTCGGGTTCAGGTCCTATTTTCTGAATCCACTGTTTCCAGGAGGACGTCTGCTGGCATCAGGTACCAGCCCTGCTTCTACAGAAGGGTACCACTAGAGCTGTGGTCACATTCAGTGGAGGTAAGTTTTGTATTGCTGCTATATCTGTCATGTTCTGTTCCTCGACTTTTCTCTTCAGTTTGACTGGAAAATCACTTATGGTTGCGCATGCTGAAGATCCCACGTAAGTTGAAAATCATGAAGAGCAGGGCATTGCCCGGCTGCCTTGGTATAAAAAACATTGGAGAGAGGTTGATTTCCCAGGTCCCACCCCTTGAAGACCAGTTAGCCTTCTTGCCTTGCTGTAGTCTTGGTAAATGTACCATTTATTGTCCGTCTCCACTCTTGTGTTCCCTCCCTCCACCTTTCCCAACCTCTATGGTTATGCATGCATGTGTATTTGTGTATGCATGGAGGTAATGTGTAGTCCGCCAAATGTAAAGAATGGGGTTTATAAGGATTAATCAATTGCAATTTAGACTTGCAAGGTGAGCATGGTTTTTGACTTATCTTTTGACGGGTGGTTGTTGACGTATTGCTCGCCCTGATATGGCTCTCGTAGTCGGCTGGGCTGTAAGCAATATGAACTGAACTGAACTTCCCTCGACCTCTTTCTCACTGTATTTCTGGTTACATATATATGCATATGTATGTATGTACTTGTGTATGCACGGAGGAGGTAAATGTGTAGTATGCCATATGTAAATAACAGGGTTTTTAAGGATTAATCGCACTCGGACAATTCCATAGGTGATCTACCCATATCGGCCAGATAAATATCCGGCAGACGTCTTAATCTTGTGCAAAAGTTTATGCGTTGGCAGGGTTTGAAATGGGCGAGGGGAACTTTGGACGCGAGCCGATCACAAGAACCATATCAATCCAGTACAGAGATCGGTATACACACCTCAAATATTAACACCGTGTTGAAAAGTCCATGTTTAATTAGGCTACTTTAGAACTACCCAGCTGTAAATGGGAAATCGTTCCCTCTGGGGTCAGGGAAGGTAACGCTGAGAGATTTGGTACCACTGTCACTATGCTGTCTCCTCTTCGACATTTGAATTTTAAACAAATTTTGGTTTCCAGGACTACTAGTTGCAAAAGATATTTAATACGACATTTTGTACAGAATCACAAAGCATTCCAGTAAAAGTGAGATTAAATTTAATCATTATCATTGCAAAGTGATTCTAACATGTTGACCGATTTGTACACTTTTGTCCATTGATTCCTAGAAATTTGTATGTGTTCATAATGAATGCATGCGTGGTGTATATGCATGTCTTATGCATGCGTGTGCGTGCCTGCAGTGTGGTTTTGTTCAATAATTCACTTTATTTTTGCAGGTGAAATCGCCAGTAGCCCGGTATTCTAAACTTGCCTCCCTT
>CM060306.1:52698040-52717109 GCA_030674185.1 Monoplex corrugatus | reverse complement strand
TGCTGTTGATTTAAAATTCATTCGTTAAAATATATACAATGATTTTATTGTGAATGTATTTCAATTATGGGTTATTTATGAAGCTATTTTTATGACTATTTCTCTGAAAGTTGTAATTAAGTTCCTTTGTCAAGTGAGAAATTCGTACTGCATTTTCTAACACTCTTTAAAGAACCTTTTCAAGATAGCGGGCAACGTTTACGTTTTGACAAGATATAATGGGATTTCACGTCGAATGACCATGCGTATGTGAAAATGTTTAAATTCAGACTTGGAAGGATTGGTCTGTTTTTTGTGGGTTTTTTTCTGCTTTTTTCAATTCTTTTTAACCCTTTGACTCCCGCACACTGTCCACCAATTGCAAAAACGTATCCCTTTGATTCCCTCACCCTTATCCATCAGCTTCCTGCAGGAAGCTGAAGGTTAGAGTGAGGGAATCATGGTCAAGTTTTTGCTTTGCTAGCATGGTTAACAATGCAGGATTCTGGTGGACAGGTGACGGTAGTCAACGGGCTAAACGGAGTTGTGGGAATTTTTTTAAAAACTAAATTGAAACTTGAAAGGATCATTTTTTTCAATTTTTTTTAATTAAATGAGTTAATTAGTATGCGTGCTGTTGGCCATGATGTTATCTAGATGTCGGCTGTTCTATAAGCAATATGAAAATCTAACTGAATTTTCTTGCCTTTCGCTATTTAATAAAAAAACCATTTTACCCTGTTTTGTGGAGTGTGATTGTATATTTGTGTGTTTATATTGTATGTGTACGTGTTTATATTGTATGTGTATACTGTGTGTGTGTGTAAGACGTGTACGAGGTGCGTTTTTTGTTTTTTTTTTGGAGGGTGGGGGGCGGTTATTATAAATGTGTGGTGCGTGTATGTGATTGTGGTGTGTGTGTGTCTGTGTATTTATATTATCTGTCTAGTGTGTGTGTGTGTGTGTAACGCTTTTTAAAGAATCTTTTCAAGACATCATCCAATTTTTACGTTTTTAGAAGTTATACTGGAATTTCAGCTCGTATGATTATGCGTATGGGAAAATGTTTAAATAAATTGAGACTTGTATGGATTTTAAAAGTTTTTAACCCTTTGATTCCCTTACCCTATCCGCCAATTCCGAAAGCGTATCCCTTTGACTCCCTCACCCTATCCACCAGCTTCCTGCAGGAAGCTGGAGGTTAGGGTGAGGGAGTCACAGGGTTAAGATTTTGCTTTGCTGGCATGGTTGACAGTGAAGGACGCAGGTGGACAGGCGGTGGTAGTCAAAGGGTTAAACGTGGAGTATTGTGGGAATTACTTAAAATAAATTGAAACTTGAAAAGATAGTTTTATGTTTGGTTGTTGTTTTTTTTCAATTCTTTTTGATTAAACCCATGGTATGGCTGAAGTAGTCGGCTGGGCTATAAGCAATATGAAGTGAAATGAAATTTTTAATTAAACGTGGGGTAGTTTTCAGTGTGATGTTGGCCATGATAATGTTGGAGACGTCGGCTGTGCTACAAGCAATATGAATTCCAACTGCATTTTCCTGCCTTTGGCAATTTACGGAAAACATTGTCCCGTCTGTTGTGTGTTGAGTGTTTGTCTTGTGTTTTTGTGTCTGTGTGCGCGAGCATGCATGTTTTGGGTGCGTACGTGTGTTGGGTGCGTGCGCGGCGAGCGTCTGTGTGGGTGGAAGAGCATGTGTAAGGTGTGTGCTTTTGGAGTTTGTGTGTGTGCGTGGTGGGGGGGATGGGGTGGAGGACGGTTAATGAGGTATGGACGGCGAATGTGTCCCAAGTTATTTGTGTGTATGCATGTTTTCGTTGCGGGTTTTGTTTTTGTTTCTAAGTTCATGGGTGAGGTATTGCGAATGTTTAGGTCAGTTGGGGCCGGCGAGTACGCTGTGTGTGCATTTTCTAATGAAGGTTCTATTGTGTGTGAATGTAGATTTACGGTTGCTTGGCAAGGACAGACTGGTTTAAAAATTTATTCGTTAAAAATAAAAATGCCCTTTTGAGGATGCCGGGGGTTTCTTTCAGTATAAATAGTATACCCACCTTCTGGAAATTGTGTGTCAGAAATGCCCTCTTTTCTGTCGTTGTTTTTGTCTTCCACCTTTGCTTTGTCATTTCTATCCATCATTTACTGCCTTGCAGATCCATTTATCTGTACGCGTTCGATCAAGTCTTGTGTACTTTATCTTAGAATTGATTATTGGGTACATGTATTCATGTTTTGGCTCTGGTCCAATGAGCTATGCGGAAGCAATTTAAAGTACAGGTCTATTTTTGGTTTAGTGCCCTTATAGTTTAAATTTGTGTTCACGTATATTTTTTAATCCCCTCTGCTTCCCCGCTGGGTTGCTGGGGGCTTTCAATATAAATAGTATCCCCCACCTTCTGGAAATTCTGCGCTAGAAATTTTTCTGTCATTTTGTTTCTGCCCTGTTGCCTTGCTTTCTGTCATTTCTACTTATTTTCTGCCTTAATGGTCCATTCACCTGTATTTTTTCGATTAAGTCTTGCGTACTTTTTTCTTCGGATTGCTGATTGGGTACATGTATTAAGTGCATTTTTTGCTCTAAGGAGGTGAGATATGTGGAAGCAATTTTAGGTAATTTATGCCTGTCTTTGTTTTGGTGTCCTTATGTATGCTTATATTAGTATTCAGGTGTTTTTTAAATCTCCCCTGTGCGATAAATCGGACGGACTGGTCCTACACCGGGAGCATGTACTTAAGATTATGTGCGCGAATGCATTGTGTACTTAATTTTTTTTTTTTTCTTGAAGTTTTTTTAAGCGGTTATAGCTCTGACATGGCTCTGCGCAGTCGGCTGGGCTTTAAACAATAAAGTGCATTTTTGGCTCTAGGGAGGTGAGATATGCGGAAGCAAGTTTACGTAATTTATGCCTGTTTTTGTTTTGGTGCCCTTAAGTATGCTAATATTTGTATTCAGGTGTTTTTTAAATCTCCCCTGTGCGATAAATCGGAGTGGTCAACGCCGGGGGCATGTCCTTAGATTATGTGCGCGAATGCATTGATATGTGCACTTAAATGTATTAACTGTTGAATTGTGTATGTTTTGAAACGGTTATAACTCTGATATGCTCTACTGAATCAGCTGGACTTTAACCCTTTGACTCCCGCACCCTGTACACCAGAATCGTGCATTGCCAACCATGCTAGCAAAACAAAAACTTAACCCTTTGATTCTCACCCTATCCACTAGCTTCCTGCAAGAAGCAGGGTTGAAGGAGTCACAAAGTTTTTGCAGCTGGTGGATAGGGTAAGGGAGCCAAAGGTTTAAACAACGCTAAGTGTGTGAGGGAGAGGGCTGTCCAAGTCGAGATGAATTATTGTTTGGGGGGAAGATAATTGTGTGTACATGTATTGACGGTAGTAATAAAAGTATTTTGTCGAGTGAAGATTCAGACTGCGTGTTGTCTTTAGAGTTTTATCCGTGAGATACCCCTACCCTCGTGTTTCTTGCTATTAATGCAAATGTGTTCTTGATCTTTTTCTAATGTGCGTTTATGAAATTGCAACATGGCGTGTGCCTGTGTGTGTGTGTGTTGATCTAATCAATGTCCTGGTTGTTAATAGGCTGACCTTTAAATAAATTGGATGAGTGGTCCAACTGGAGTTTGAATGGGCCTGTCCAGTATTCTAGGGCGTGTGTTGGAGATTGGAGGCGTGTAAATATAAACGTGAGAAACTTTATGCATGATTTCCTTATGATCGTATTGTGATCAGCTGTACTCTAAGATTATAACATGCTCTGGAGTCAACCAGGCCTTAGAAATACAGATACATACAGTGTTGGTTAGGAAATTTATGCAACACTCTCAATGATGCGTCTATACAGTAGACGAGACTTGACTGTGTGGTCGCAGTCTTCTCAAAGAGGCCATAGCGGGGTCAACTTTGGGTAGGAGCTGGTGGCAGCACTATGAAGTCTGTTGAGATTGTGAAGACCTGTTCATGAGTGACTGATGACACTTGCTCTTCTACACATTTTTTCTTGCCTACATAATATACTGCCTAGTGTTCTTCCAAAGAAAACTGACCTCTGACTTGAAGGAGACAAAAGTAGGTTGCTGACGGACTGAGAGAGGAAGTTTGTTCCAGGAGAGTGGACCAGAAACAGAAGGCTCGTGGACCATAGGTATATTGAGCTTAGTGCGTGGAAAGCGAAATGTCAGAGGATCGGAGGCAGAGCGGAGGGTACGTGAGGGAACATAGATCTCAAGTAGGCTTGACAGGTAATAGGAGGCTGCGTTATTGAGGCTTTTGTAGCATATGTCTAGTTTGTACTGTATGCGCTTTGATACAGGGAGCCAGTGAAGTTATGCCAGGAGAGGAGAAATGTCAGCTTTTTTCTTTTTGAGTACAAGGCGTGCAACATTGTTTTGAATGCGCTGTAGGATGTGGATGGTGGAGGCAGGAAGACCAGACAGAAGTGAATTGATGTCTTGTCATAACGGTGAGTGTTGTCATAGTGGACATTGATTTCACCTAGAATATTTCCAGGTAAGAGGCAGTAGTGGTCAAGCAGTTGGTCAAAGTCAGAGAAACGTGGATGTGGTGAGTTTGTTGGCAGAGCTAGGTGGGGGTCGATAGACACAGGAGAAGGTGATGGGTGGATTGGAAGGATACTTCAACGTGCTCGAAAGAAGGATGGGAGAAAGGCAGAGACTGCGAGAAAGACAGGCGGGAATGGAGTGAGTCGTTGTAGAGGATGTCGATACCGCCACCTCGGGATGAGTGATGGAAAGAAGCAAGCCTGTAACCACTCGGAGTGAGGCTAGCATGTATAGATTCATGACCAAGGGAAAGCCATGTCTCTGTGATAAAAGCAATGTCAACATGCTCATCTGTGATAAAGTCAGCAATGACTTCGGCTTTGCCATCCTTGCATGTTGACTGAGCGTTAAAAAGGCATAGTTTTAGTTTATCAGTCATATGGCGGTGGCCGAGGTGGCGACACCAGCGGGGCAGAAGACGAAGGCGCAGCAACGACGGAACAGAAGACAAAGGCAGCGCCGGCGGGACAGAAGGTGAAGGCGGGACAGAAGGTGAAGGCGGCACCAGCGGGATGGAAGGTGAAGGCGGTACTATCAGGATAGAAGGCGAAGGTGAAGATGGCAGAGGAGGAGACGAAGTTTGCAGCAGCGAGGTCGAGGGGCAGGGGCAGTGGAGGAGACGAAGAAGCAGAAGACGAAAAGTGGCGTCGGGCAGGAGGCAGGTTGTGCCAAAGACGGTGGAGACGTCCACCACGACAGGATCGCGCAGTGCGGGGCTTAGGACACAGCCCTAGTGTTCGTATGCGCTGGTAGACGCCTCCACCGAGGTAGCACTTGCTGTGTTTAAAAAGTGTCAGTCCAATTTGTTTTATAAAAGACGGTCCATAATTGCGAGCCAGTCAGGAGAGGAAGATACTTGCAGGTTGGTGTGTGGGTTGGTCAGTTCACAACACTTAAAACCAGAGAACACAAAGGTTTGGGAAAGCTGTAGCGTTGGGCGAACACAGTAGGCTAAAATGTAAACAGTTCACAGATAAAATGTCCGACTTGAGCGGCTGAATTAAAATGATGAAAAGTAGGTATAAAAACTTTAAAATCAGATTATCTGGTAAAATATTCAAAATTTAAAAAAAAAATTTACATCACCGTGTGTCAGTATTTAAAAGCAACAAACATACAAAAAATTAATGGTCTTAAAACTTACAGGTCTTCATGGTCTTGCAATATAATACAACAGTGTAGTGCTATTTGTTGTAACGCTGGTAAAAAAAAAAAAAAAAAAAATGCCAGTGATAGTCGGATACAATCATCATGTACCTTGCCGCATGGCTTTGTCGATCATGGCCCTAAATACCAGTACAACATACAGACTAGGTAAAACGTAGTCTAGGTAGGTCCTCAGGACCTGGCCAGATCATGGGTTTATGTGCAGGTTTAAGGTTTATGCCATGATCACCATACACATGGCACATGTGACGGTAAGTGCATATGGAATTAGTTCCGAGCGCGGAGATATCATCTTGAGAAACTAAAACAAACTAAAAACACGCACCGTCCTATCTGTAAAGGTAGTATAGCTCGATCTCGGATTCTGGTATAACAATAAAATCTAGAAATCAGTATTCCACGCTTCCGGATGTGCCATATGCGTTTTGTCTATACAAATACATTGTTCGTTTACACATTGTTTTACAAAACCACCACAAAATAGACACATCACAGTTACAACAGCAATAAGTCACAAGGACATGAGCAGTGCAGCAGTATCGGTTTCATCACTAACTACAAGCAACCAGCTGCAATTTCACCCTTTGACTACCGCACCGTATCCACCAAGTGAAAAATTTCACCCTTTGACTCCCTTATCCTACCTGTTGGAAGCTGGTGGATAGGGTAAGGGAATCAAAGGGTGAAGTTATTGCTTTGGTGGCATGGTTGACCATGCAGGATGCTGATGGCCAGGGTGCAGGAATCAAAGGGTTAAATCATAGTGGCTGTCCGCATTCAAGCAAATAGCAATCATAAGTACACAAAAAATAGAATGTGTATTCATTGGGCAGAAAATTTACTTGTACTTGTTTTGTTATAACAAATATGCCTTCACTTTGTATTTGTTTTGTTTTGTGTGTGTGTTCGTTATTTCTTTTAACGTCTATTCACATATATGCTTTCAGACGAAAGAAAATGAAAAGGAAAATAAATGAATAAATAAATGCTGAACTAACCAACTCTGTGTGTGCGTGTTATTTCTTTTAACGTCTATTCACATATGTGCTTTTAGACGAAACAAAATGTTTAAAAAATGGAACTGAAAATAAATTAAGTAAATGAATAAATAAATAAATGAATAAAACAAATAGACAGATAAATATATAACTAAATAAGTATATAAATAACTCGGTGTGTGTGCGTGTATATGTGTGTGTGTGTGTGTGGGGTCACTAACTACAAATCACAGGAAATCTCTAAGAGTGTAAAACATGGACACCACTTGCTGACATACAGGTAAGATGATTCGGACAGTTAAATTTCCTTAGAAAACATTTCCGTCAAAATGTTAAAAAAAGCCTTTACGGGGCAAGATAGCATTTTGGGTGCACTTTCTTTGTAACAGTTATCTCCTACTAAAACACATACACACGCACACACACACACAGACATACATACACACACAGACATACACACACAGACATACACACACAGACATAACACACACACACACACACGCTCTCTCTCTCTCTCTCTCTCTCTCTCTCTCTCACACACAAACACTGACTCACACAGGCACACACGCATGAACGCGAGCAAAAACAAACCACAAAATTAACTTTCCCTATGGAACGCACGTATACGTACGCTGTGTCTTGCTCCGTTGCCTACGGAGCGCACCTATACATGCGCTGACTGATTGCTCCGTTCCCTAAGGCGCGCACCTATACGTGCGCTGTACTTTTGAAAAATTTTTGTAGTCAAACCCTCGCCCTTTAAGTGACAAAACTTATTTCAGACTACAGTGGAATGATCCCACCATAGCATAATGCCGTCATTTATTAATTCAAACCCGGTTCACAGACACTTTTTGTACTTAAAACGGAGTACCCCTCGCTGGGTTATTCCGACCTGTTCTTGTCGAGCACACGTCGTATCAACAAAGGCGCTTGACTCTGTACATCTCCCTGCCCCGAGTGCTGTTTACCCTATAGATATTTATAATATTTGGAAAATGATGACGAGGACGACGCGATGATTATGTTGTGTGTGTGTGTGTGTGTGTGTGTGTGTGTGTGTGTGTGTGTGTGTGCGTGTGTTGTTTTTTTGTGCACGAGAGTTTGGTTTAAATCCCTGCCTTTGTGTACATGTGTGTATTTACGCGCCTGTAACATACACATGTACCTACACACATACATACATACATACACATATATGTGCATAAAACTAGGTCTAGGTTATATATTTCACGGAAATTGCATCTCCCACCACCTCCCACTGCCCTCTCTGTCTCTTTGTCTGTCTCTCTGTCTCGCCCACCCCCCTCTTTGTCACATCATCCCTATTTTATCATTGAATGGTCTGTACTGTCGACGTTTCTCGATCAGTCGTCAACATGTCTTTCCGTCTCACCCCAGTACTTCAGGTAAAGTGGACAGGCATGGTGATCCATGCCAGTTTGAAGAGGCACTTCACAGCACTGTTAGTAGGTTGATGTTTCATCATTCTAACGTGTGTTTGCTTGCTCATGGCATTCCTGGGACTAAAGCGATCTGTATCTACATGTAAGTCGGGCCTACTTGATTAGTTGTGCCAAAGATCAGCCCAGTCTCAATTTGCTGGGACACTTAGTTTGGAGGAAACATCTTTCCTGATTATCCCATCTGTGGCTGTGACCAGAGTAAACACTTCAAGTGTCTGTCCAGGTCTGATGTTTGCCATCTATTGGATAACAGGAACCTGTCATCTCGATCTTGTCTGCTACAGGCACGTACAAAATGAAAGAAAAGGAGAGAGAGAGGGAGAGAGAGAGAGATTGTGTGGATTACTTTTTCGTGCGCCTGTGCTTGCTCTGTTGTGTTATCGAAGAATTACAATTCTGACTTCGTGATAACTTTTCTAATTACGTGTGTTTGTCAAGATCAACATGTGGCGTGTGAAACTGAGAACCACTGCTTTTGATTATACATACATGTACTGCATATATGCATAAGATCTGACTGTAGTGGAGAACGTACTTGTGCTGAGCGATTGATCGAAAGATGCTATGTGATTTGTTTTTAATTGGAAGCCAGATTCTGTCAAGTTCCGTTGAAACGGATTGCTGCTGACAGCGAAATGCACTATAGATGTAACTGTATAAGGTGAGTGCTGTTTAGGTGTCAATTTGTTGAAATATTACGACTAAATAGTGATCATCAAACTTTGGAAAAAAAAATTTTCTTCGTTTTAGTTACCTAATGTATGCGTACAAAGTCTCGCTGTGGAATCTCCAAGAGTGTTGAAAGTTCGTTCATTTAAAAGTTGTTAAATTTTCCTTTTCAAACATATCAAACATGATACCAACACTGGTCAAAAACAACATGTAAAATAAATTAGAAAGATGCCCAAATCTTTACGTTGGCAGGGAATCGCCGTGGCCAGCTGCTTCCGTAAGGGGGGAAAAGCTGCCTAGCAGCCATACGTAGGGAAAGAGTTAATGACCGTATACGAATAAGTTTACGTTGAAAATATGTTCGGTTTGACCCGGGCTATTTTTAATCCTATCCTAACTTACACACATTTCCGAGTAGAAGTCAAGGGCAACTCAAAATCGATCGGTCAGAATCATATTGCGGTTATTCCCTGTTATAAGATACGCACAAACTATAAACCTCCAGAGTTCCCTGGAAGAAGTCTTTGAGAAAAAGAACAAGAACTCGTGTTCATTTTAAAGAGGAATGACATGAGCACATGAATCCGGTTTTTTTTGTTTTGTTTTTGTTTTTCTTTCTTTTTCTTCCTATATTTTTCTTACTATCAGCCCTCGTTTGTGGAAGTTCTACAATAATACAAGTATATGCTGATAGAGAATCTTTGTCAATACAAGTGGACGATGATAAATTGAAATATGGAGAGAACAGGAAGACAAGGAGAGAGAGAGAGGGAGAGAATGATTTGTAGTACGTGCTGTGTGCAGGTCTTACAACAGGGAATGGCCATCAGTATTATCATTATCATTATTATTATTATTATTATTATTGTTGATCTTCTTATCATTATTATTATTATGATGATAATTGTTGGTATTATTATGATTATTATTATAATTGTTGTTTTTATTGTAATTACTATTATTGTTATTATTATTATTATTATATTTTCATTATTTGTATTGGTGAATTATTACTAGTACGTGTTTTGTACATATTGTACATCAGGGAATAACTGCAGTGTGACCCTGATTGACCTATTTAGAGTTGCACGTATCTTCTGCTTGAAATATGTGTGACGATTAGGGTAGGATTAAAATAGCCAGGTCAGACCGAATACATTTGAATATATTTTCAGCGTAAGCTTATTAGTATATTGTCATTAATTTTGTGCTTTGTTTTTGCGCGTGTGTGTTTGTGTATATGTGTGTGCGAGTGTGTGTGTGTGTATGATTGTACGTGGGTATGTGTTTGTGTGTGTGTACATTCATTCGTGTGTGTGTGTGTGTGTGTGTGTGTCTGTGTCTGTCTGATTGTGCGTGTGAGTGATTGTGCGGTTTTGTGTGAGTGTGATAGTGTGTGTGTGTGTGTGTGTATGATTCTACGTGTGTGTGTGTGTACATTCATTCGTGTGTGTGTGTGTGTGTGTGTGTGTGCGCGCACGCGTGTGAGTGATTGTGCGGTTTGTGTGTGTGCGGTTGTGTGAGAGTGTGTGTGTATGATTGTACGTGTGTGTGTGTGAGTGTGTGTGCACATTCATTCGTATGTGTGTGTGTGCGCGTAAGTATGTGTGTAAGCGATTTTGTGTGTATGATGTATGTGTTTATGTGTGTCTCTGTGTCGCTGCATGTGTGTTTGTTTGAGCGTGTGTGTGTGTGTGTGTGTATGCGATTTTGTGTGTATGATGTGTGTGTTTATGTGTGTCTCTGTGTCGCTGCATGTGTGTTTGTTTGAGCGTGTGTGTGTGTTTTTTTTTTTTTGTTGTTGTATGTATGTGTTTGTGTGCATGTGTATGTGTGTGTGTGCACGTGTGTGATAAGTGTATCCCAAATTGGATGAAGAAAATCACTATATTCGATTTTCGCCCTAGGTTAACTAACAGTCTTAAATTCTATGCATCCACACTGGAAGGAAGAGTAAAACGATGTTCCACTGACTTAATGACAGAGCTAATGAATTGCCGGTCACAAGGGATAGATTATCGCAGTGGATAGGATACCTGCACGCGGCTACTAACACCGATACACGCATGTATCATTTAGGGCTAATCTTCGACAAGAATGGCCTAGTTTGATTGTGTCTCTATTAATTCATGTATGTACTACCCCTCTCTCTCTCTCTCTCTCTCTCTCTCTCTCTCTCTCTCTCTCTCTCTCTCTCGCTGTCTCTCTCTCTCTTTCTCTCTCTTTCTCTCTCTTCTCTCTCTTTCTCTCTCTGTATTCCGTCGAACATAGTATCATATTGATAAGACTGGGACGTGACTTAGACACCTAGGGCAGCCACAGATTAAAAGCAGGCTTCCTGGCTCTTTTTAATAGAGCTATTAAGCAAAGATTGTTCTACCTCCGAACAGTCAGCATCGGAGGTAGAACAATCACAAACTTGCGTTTTGCTAACGACATTGACGGACTAGCTGGGCAAGAGCAAGAGCTAGTCAGCTTGATGAAACATCTTGATGAGGCCTCCACAGCATATGGCATGCAGATCAGTGCAGAGAAAACCCAGTTTCTGCGGAAAGCTGAGGACCGTGAGGAGTGGAGGAAGTTGGTTGCAAAATCTTCAGTGGTGCCCCAACGGTCAACCAGACAACGGGACTGATGATGATGATGATCAATGATAGCATGTCGTTCAATCCTAGCACACAGCATAAAATTATTGGTTCGTTCGCTCCCATCTTAGTAATCCATTCATTCTGGTGTTTGGCAGAAGAAAAAGAAGAGAGGGGGGGAGGGGGAGGTTGGAAGATGAGATGACGGAGAACAAGGAGATGAAGATATAGATTAAGAGGATGAAGACGAAAAAGAAGGATGAGGAAAAGAAGAACAAGAAGAAGAAGGAAGAGCAGGAGGAGGAGATGATGAAGAAAAAGAAGAGGAAGAAGAAGAAGAAGAAGAAGAAAAAGAAGAGGAAGAGAAAGAAGTACGTATGTTCATTGAAACAACTTGCCAAACGAGACTGTACAATGACGCACGAACATAATGTGTGTGTGTGTACGGGGTGGGGGGGGGGGGAGGGTGACGGGGTGTGTTTGTGTGTGTGTGTTTGTGTGTCGGTAAGTGTCTAAGTGTGTGTACGTGCGTGCGAGTGTGTGTGTGTGTGTTTGTGTGTGCGTGTGTTTGTTTGTTTCTCTCTTCTCTCTCTCTCTCTCTCTCTCTCTCTCTCTCTCTCTCTCTCTCTCTCTGTGTGTGTGTGTACTGTGTATATGTGCGTGTATGTGTGAGTGTGTGTGTGTTTATGGGTTTGGTAGGATAAAGATGAAGAGAGAGAAGATGTACATGTGGATTCCAGTCCATCCAACTGTCAATGGATACCTGACTCTCTTTGGCAAGACAGAAGAGATGGATTCCATCGTGATCGTGCTGACATTAAGAAAAGTTATAGGTTTGGAAAGATAAAGGAGTGAGAGAGAGACAGGGGGGGGGGGGGGGGTGAAGAGAGAAGCATGGAGAGAGTGTCCTTAGTATGCTGGATCAGAACATGCTCTGTCGAACTCTGTGAAATGACCCAGCATCAATGCAAGGTCTTCCCTGATGGCTGGCCTCATGGCGGTTTGACACCTCTGACTCCCTTGAGCTTCTGGGCACTGGGACTTCTACTGAGTGAGCTTTGGATGGTAGTGTGCTGAACAGCTGGAATGAGAGATATGGGTTTAACGCCATCAGGGTATCGAAAAATGTTTTGAAAATCAAAGAAAAACAAATGCACAAAATAAAACATCGTACTTTGGATCGTCTCACATGAAAATACTAAGATAATGATTTATCGTCTCTACATATCGTCAATGCCTGGTTATTGTTTCGTGCTGCCCTTTCAGGGAGGATTATCGGACGTTCTTTCCAGTTGTTTATCGCTTATAAAAAGATAAAATCGATTCAGAATGAACTGTAGAGTATCTTCCTGGCTGGCTGCTTTCAAGTGATTCTACTGTTTCTAAAAATAAAATGAGTTATTTTTCTTTTCTTGTTATGCATGGATGAAAATACCATATACCATAGGGTGTATTAATAATAATAATGACAATAATAATAATTTTGTACTTGAAATGTACATATAGTACGGATTGTATTAAAAAGTATGGATTCATTTAGCAAATTAATTCATGCTTTTGAAGAGATAAAACAAGGGTACATTGGCACTAATTCATTTACAAAAATGAAAAAATAGAAAGAAATTAATTAATACTCAGTCCATTGTATCATAACAATAAAGCGAAATTTGGCACCTGCTCTATAAAAAGATAAAATAGAGGTTCGTCTGGTAGCAATTCCGTAGTTTCAAAGGATTGAGCCAGGTCCATCTGGTACTGACTTCCCTAATTGCCTAAAGGCAAACTGCAAGACGGACAGAATACGACACTAATCTCCCTAACCATGATTTCCACCCATAACCCAAACATCCCACCATACTTAAAGCTGTGAGCTGCACTCAGGCACTCAGGCACTATCTGATTACCGACAACGTGGGGACCAAAGCAGCAGGCACGGGAAAACCCTGACACTGGCAGCTTTGTGTACGTGCTGGCGACAATTGCCAGCTGTCCCTTCTTAGTCTTCTGTCACCCTTGAAGCGCTGGGAACAGGGAGGGGTTGAGGTCCTAGTGGCCTTGAACTGTGTGTGGATGTAGTCATCCTGTTGTCATGTGATTTGGTCTGCCAACAGACTGACCGATTTCTGTCCAGCCTTGGGTTTGGCTACCTGCTGATTTCAGGCTTTTCTGCCTAGGCCAAATGCAGGATGTTCTCTCCACAGAAATTTAATTAAATCACTTTTTATGGATATCCTGTATCTCTCTTTTTCTTTTTCTGGGTATATATGTTTCAATGTAGCCTATCTCTGAATATATTTGAATATTTATCCCCCAAAAAGGACAGAATCCTTGTCATGAGTTGTTTTTTTTTCACACACAAATGAAAGATGCACACAGCATCTTTACTTAGTGTCGCTTCTCAAAGAATATCGCACAGACTACCACTTCATGGCAAGTGGCCTAGTGTGGAAGTAGGGGTGGAGAAAAAGCTGTCCAATCAAGTGTTGAGCTCAGGATGTCTCACATTATGGACGCTCTAAAACCGCTGCAGTCACGACAACCGATCACATTGTTAACGATTGTGACTCGAATTCTTTGTACACGTGGACTCCAGTCCATCCAACTATCAATGGATTCCTGACTCTCTTTAGCAAGAGAGGAGAGATGGATTGCATCCTGATTATGCTGACATTAAAAACATTATGGGTTTGGTGAATAAAGCAGTGAGACAGAGAGAGGGTTGGAGAGAGAGAGGGATGAAGTGAGAGAGAGGGAGGAGAGAGAGAGACAGACAGACAGACAGACAAACAAACAGACAGACAAACAAAGAGACAGACGGAGAGAAAGAGAGAGACAGAGAGAGGGGGGAAATGAGAGCCACCTTCATGATGCTGACACTGAAGAAAAGCTGCAGTCCCATACTGATGGCAACTATCTGAAGAAAATGCCACAATCTGGCAGATGTTTTTGACGTGTGATGACAACCACCTGAAGAATGTACACAGAGAATGCTACATTGATGTATCAGGCAGATTGTCTTTGTAGTGTAAGGCAGATGTCTTTTCTGTCAGGACCGTGATGTTGTTTGTCCAGAAAATTGCAGTATTGACGGGTGATACATCGTGAGCAGTTTTCTCTTTACTGCTGCTGCTGTGTGGTCGTCTCTTTCTTCTTCTTTTTCTTTTTTGTCTCTCTGGTATCAGTAACTTTTAAGAAAATCAGGAATTACTCCCTAATTTTGCCCTGGTGTTTAGGTACAAAGTGGTCTCATCCCCAGATCACTGAAAGCATCCTAGTACGAGGCTCTACCCATCCATCTACATTATCTGAATGATAAATTCAAGATTGCAATGTGTAAGGATCTGTTCTAAACGTTCTTCGTATGAATTTCGTGTGTTTCAAATAGTACTGAACAGTTCTTCTAAACCTAATCTAAAATCAGAAATGTAAATAACTGCATCGTTCACTTACATTGCTTGGTGTATGTTATGTATCACATGGCTCCAGCTTTGTCACACCTGGTGTAGTTTGCACAGGGACTGAAATCGATTGGCTTATACGTAATCGCTGATGTCAGGACAGGATGTCAGGAAATTTGGTTAAAAAGGAATTACAGCTTGTCCAATAACACCGAGATATTTGAGGAATGATGTGGCAGAGACTTTTTTCAAGCCAGTTTAATGAGGACAGCGCCCATCTCTGTTCTATCGCTGCTTTACCATCACAAACCTGAAAGGATCAGGTACCCATTGACACTGGGTGGACTGGAGGCACAACGTGCAAAGTTCTTCTAAATAAAAATCAAACTCGCGCAAATTAGCTTGAAAGATGGAAGTTCTACCTCTAAGCCAAGGGCCTCGAAAAACAGGATTTGGATAACTAAAGAGACATTGATCTCCCAGCAAACAAAATCAAGACCTTACAGCCAGTTAGCACCATGCCTCATCCTGCTTCATAAATGACCGACAGTTTTTCATCTGGTGACTGGTACAGGGTCAGCTTCTTTTTCTCCCCCTGTTTGTCCAGAGAACATATAATGATTACGGCTTTCATTAATGACTTCTGCTTTCGATGAACGGTCTCGTGTTTAGATGTTTTACGTGTGCATACGAATAATGTATGCGTACTTGCAGCCGAGTTAGGAATTGACCCACCACCATCACAGTCATCATCATAATCATTGGGATTTGCAATTACGGTAGTAGTAATCATGGCAAAGGCGGCTGCAACAGCAACAGCATTACAGGCAACAACAGCAACAGCAGTAATAATACTGGTAGTTGCAGTAGTAGTAGTATTACATGTTGTTCTTGTTGTTGCAGCTGCTGCGACCGTTGTTGTTTGTTTGAGTAGGTTTTAATTATGCTCAATTGTATAATGATATCCTAGTTTGCAGTCATATATAAGTTTATTCGAGGCAGAGCATGGCTTAACCAACTAGACAAGAGAACACTACTCATTCTGCGGACTCATAAAAAAAAAAAAAAAAAAATAACAGCCACGAAGAAATTCCACAAATGAACGCTTGTTTAATACTGGAGACACTACAGTGCAAATACTTGGCATGCAGCATATCTATTTTAAAGAAAACGGACAAGCGGAAAAGAGGATCAACACAGTTTAAAACAAGCGAGGGCAGAGAACCACAGAACGAACGAACAATACAAAAGAAAACAATAAAGACAGATAAAGAACAAAATAACGAAAAAACAAACGGGAATCCTGGGAAGCTATGCAAACAATATTTCTCCCCTCACATCCTTTCTGTATTGTGACAAAAATTCAACAAATCTTAAATCAATATGCGCAAGTTCAACGTGGATATAAATGCTTTCGTGAACAGAAGAAAGTTTTAAGCTCGCTAGAGTATAGTATACATTTGTGGTCACTATCATCCGAAATACGAACCTTTTATTCAAACTTATCTATCTGGTATTGCAAAATAAAGCTGGACGGTATTTCAAATTCTACAATCTTTTTACGCGGAAACATTTAAGATAACTTGTTGAGATTAACATTACTTATGTTCAGAATCCCCATTCTATCAGCGATTGAAACTGTGTGGTTTTCATCGTCAGTGATGGACAAATGTTGTCCTTTACCGTCACATTGCACACACACACACACAAAGAAAACAAACAAACAAAAGAAAAAAAACCCAGACACTCGGACACCGTGTACCTATCGAAATCAATTTCACATAAAATTCTTAGAGATTGGGAGAACATACGATGGGAGAACATGTAAAGAAGAACATAACTTTAACTTTAATTATGAAAGACTAACAAACCCTTACAATATGTTATCATAGTTTTACCAACATACTGAGACTAGATAATTACAAAATATCATACAGGAACTAATACAGATGAGCAAAACAAAAATAATAACATTGTGGCGTATTCTCAAATCAGTAACAGCATACGCCGATATGGATGTATGGATGCAGAATATATACACAGGTACTCATGTACACACGTGGTCATTCAAACAATGCGTACCAACATTTTCTATAAATTCATTTTCTTTCCGCAGAATTGCGGAACAAAACAGTATCTAAAGTGATCACATCACTTAATAATTTATGACACTGTATAGCCTCAGATAGATATAATTACTTATTCTTTTTTATATTGACAAGAGAGAGACAGACAGACAGACAGACAGAGACCGATACACAAACAGAGACAGAGAGACGGAGACAGAGAGATAGAAGCACAGGGAGAGAGAGAGATAGAGTTAGAAAAAGATATATAGATATAGATATATAGATAGATAGATAGAGAGAGAGAGAGAGAGAGAGAGAGAGAGAGAGAGAGAGAGAGAGAGAGAAACAGCGAGAGGGAATAACAATAACAATAATAATGATAATGATAATATTTTCCTGCCGTAGAAGTTATTAGATAAAAGCCATGTTTTTCAAACTTGCCTTTGTGTTATCATGTGTCCATAAGCTAGACACAGAGAGAAAGAGTGAGGGGGGAGAGAGAGACAGAGAGAGAGAGAGAGAGAAGAGAGAGAAAAGAGAGAGAAGAGAGAAAGAGAGAGAGAGAGAGAGAGAGAGAAGAGAGAGAGAGAGAGAGAGAGAGAGAGGAGAGAGAGAGAGAGAGAGAGAGAGAGAGAGAGAGAGAGAGAGAGAGAGAGAGAGAGGGAGCAAATGCATTAAAGTGTCATTATTTCGACTGATGTCTTGCGTGTCAAAACTGCTAGTTGTTGCATTACATAATTGAAACAGTGTACATTTATATACATGTATTCTGCATTGGTTTCTATTGCCTTAAACATGGTATTTTTTGTAATAAAAAAAAAGCGTTTCATTTTCCTTGAAATAAGACAATTTCATGATAGGATAAAGATATACTTTATTTGTCTAATTATATAAGAGCGATTGTGTTGTACGGACGTGAGGCGTGGACAGTCAACACGCAAAGTCAGAACAAGGCCGAGGAAGCCGAAATATGGTTTATAAGAAGAATGTTAAGAGTTCCATGGACAGCAAAGAAAACAAACGAGACAGTCTTCAGGGAAGCAGATACAAAAATGATATTAATGAAGATTAGAAAAAGACAAACAGCGTTTATAGGACGTTTTATGAGGCAAGAGATATTAGAGCACCTGGTCACAACAGGAAAGCTGGAGGGTAACAGAGCAGCAGGTAGACCCAGGGAGAAAACATTGGATGGACCTGCTTGGTGGATGAAGACAGATAGGGTGGGAGATGTACTTGCAGCGACAAAAGATAGGTTCATATGGAGGGCCATGATCGCCATCGCCATGTGGCAGGGTACATGATGATGATGATGATGATGTCGGAATCAAAGCTCATGGTGCAGTGTTACATATTCTGAAATAAAATCCGAACAAAACTGAAAGCAAAGAATATTTCTCAAGCTCTTGTTTTGTGAAACAATCACAAGTTGCTTAAAATCCGAACAAAACTGAAAGCAAAGAATATTTCTCAAGCTCTTGTTTTGTGAAACAATCACAAGTTGCTTTCCATTTTGTCATATTTTTTTTTACACTTTTCTTTGTGTTGTCAAACGTTTAAAGATACTCTCCAAGTTTGTTACATTTTGTCGAGTAGACAATTCTTTTACAATCTGTTAGATTATTTCATGTTATGTTCTCGTTCCGAGTTTGTGTTAATGTAAACGTACTCCCTGACCGGATAAAACGAATGAATAAAATATAAGCTGTTGGCGATGGATAAAGAAAACATCTTCACATCACTTGGTCAACTATTCAGACATGCAAAGCTCTAACATAGCCTTCTCAGTTTCCGTCCCTAATTTCATCCTCTTACTCTCTCCATTCTCTCCCCCCCCCCTTTCTCTCTCTCTGTCTGTCTCGCTGTCTCTCTTTCTTTGTCTCTCTATCTTTATATTTCTCTCTCCTTCTCTCTATCTCTTTCTCTCTCTCTCCTTCTCTCTCTCTTTCTTTCTCTCTTTCTCTCTCTCTTCTCTCTTTGTCTGTCTGTCTGTCTCTCTCCCCTCTCTCGTTGTTTTCAGGATTTTCTATTACATATACACAAAGGCATGGACACTCAGGTGCGCTCGCACGCAGGCACGCAAAGTCATACACATTTTAACACACATCGCGTGCAATTTCACTTTTAAACTTTTAAACACATAGACC
>CM060306.1:52683040-52690540 GCA_030674185.1 Monoplex corrugatus | reverse complement strand
CCTCATCGTTAGTTGTGAATATGGCCTCTGTATACTTACCAAGAGGCCCAGATTCTGTGAACACTGAATGGTTAAGACACTTTCAAGATCAGGATGACAAGTGGATAATTGGAGGTGATTTTAATGCACATGCCCCATTTTGGGAAAAGTATTGCACAAACATAACAAGCAACAGGTTGATCGAAAATATTGTAGATTCCAATTTATATTTACTTAACAACGGACACGTTACCCGGATCCCCGATATACCAACCCACAGACCCACAGCTATCGACCTCACTTTAATCTCACCATCCCTAGCCCCAAACGCCACGTGGCAAACAGAGGATGACTTGTTGGGATCAGATCACATCCCCATACGTCTTACCCTAAACCATACTACTAAAATAGACGCCATGCCACAAGATAGTTTACCCAAGTTTAATTATAAAAACGCAGACTGGATCAGTTTTAAGGCAATCCTTGAAAAGACAAGAACAGATCTATCTGAAGCAATGAACATAAACGACATGTACGAAGTTTTCTGTAACTCACTGTTAAGAGCTGCTAACATTTCAATTCCAAAACTTACAGTGTCGAAAATAGGAAAACATCATGGAAATGTCTGGTGGAATGAGGATTGTCAAAAGGCAGTGAACGAAAAGAAAGAAAAATACAAAATCTATTTAGCAAACAGGTCACCTGAAAATCATACAGCGATGAAAAGTGCCAACATTAAGTGTAACAGAATCATAGAGCAAGCCAAAGAACAACACTGGACGTCTTTTTGTAAATGTGACGTAAATGACCACAAAGACATGATAAAGATTTGGGAAAAACTAAAATTAATGAAATACGGGATTAAGTTGCCATCAATTCCAGTAAAGCTAGAAAATAACCCTTTTCCTAGCTCACTGGAAAAAGCAGAAGCTTTTGCAGACGTGTTTGCTGAGACCTGTCGTGTAGAAGGACTTCCTGTCTCTAGTAGAGACTATAGGGAACGAGAAGAAAAGAAAGATGTATATAAGGATCCTGCCTCTGATAATACTCACTACATGAATGCATCACTCACACTTCAAGAATTAAAAGATGCCATTCAGTCCCTTCCAAGTAAAAAAACGTCAGTTGGACTAGATGCAATTTCCAATGAGATGCTGAAAAATTTACCAGAAAATTTTATAATTTTGCTACATGACATATTTCAAAAATGCTGGAATAGTGGGAAAATGCCCAACAACTGGAAAGAAACGATAGTGGTTCCTGTACTAAAATCAGGTAAATGTAATACCGATCTGAAAAACTACAGGCCAATTGCATTAACATCACACGTATGTAAACTAATGGAGAAAATAATCTTAAAGAGACTGATGCACTATTGTGAAAAGAATAAAATAATACCAGTAAATCAGGCAGGATTTCGAAAAGGCAGGTCACCAGTAGAAATCCTAACAAAGCTAACTACTAACATAAAACAACAATTTGCAAGACGTCAATGTGTTTTAGCTACATTTTTTGATATAACGAAAGCATACGATCAAGTGTGGCACTCCAGATTGTTATTTAAATTTAAAAGTATTGGGCTGACAGGTAACATTTTTGACTATGTTAAGTGTTTCTTAGAAAACAGAGTATTTCAAACGAGGATTGAAAATGTATATTCCACGAAACGAATTCTTCAAATGGGTATCCCTCAGGGATCCGTTATAGCTCCCCTTCTTTTCATGATATTAATGCATGACTTACCCAGTAAAGTATCTAAGCATGTAGTTTTAGCTCAATATGCTGACGATTTATGCATGTGGATGCAGGTAAATATGAAAAGGAAAACTCCTTTGCGCTGTATTAATTATACACGCAAATGCAACCAATTAGAACTTGATAAAATAGCACGATACATGGTAGAAAATGGGTTACATCTATCCCTGGAAAAATCGAAAATAGTTTTATTTAATAATGGAGCTAACCCAGTAAATCTTCCCACTTTCAAACTGGGAGATACTCTTCTTCAGTTTAATGAGTCAATTAAATTCTTAGGAGTTTTTCTTACGGCAAAATTATCTTGGAATCAGCATATTGAATACTTATTAACCAAAGCTCAAAAAAGTTTAAATTTCTTAAAAATAGTTCGCAAACAGGCATGGGGTCAAGATTCATCAACACTTGTTCATCTTTGTAAATCGCTTGTTAGATCTAAATTAACCTATGCCCAAGAAATCTTCTTCAGTGCACCGAAACACTTAATGAAAAAACTGCAGAGCATAGATTGTAAAGGTTTCAAACTTGCACTGGGTCTTCCAATGCATGCTTCCTGTCTTCGCACATATACTGAAATCAAACTGTTGCCACTTGATGAGCAAAGGAAAGTCGCTTCTACTAAATTTTTGTTAAGACACACCACTGTAGAAAACATCTCTGAAACAGAAATTAAACTGAGATCAGATATCGACTTTCCAAAAAGAGCTAAATCAATATCTTCACAGGTCACTCTTGCAACATACACATCTGACGTCATGAAAGGTTCAGGAATTGATCTACACGTAGATCCTGTATCTATAAGACCTTCCTTTTCGCCAGTACCCAGTTGGGAACTCCAAAGAGCACAATTTGACGTACATCACACTAACTTAAAAAAAGGAGACAATGTAAACTTACTGGCAAGTCAGGTTAAATGTCATATAGACGACTTATATTCCGATCATTTGAAAATTTACACTGATGGATCAGTAATTGAAAGAAAAGCAGGCTCAGCGTTTTTTAATACCTGCTCTCAAAATTGAAAAATCTTTCTACATAGGACTTGATAAATCTATCTTTACAGCTGAACTTTTTGCAATATTAATGGCTTTAAACTTTATGATAAGTTTTCCAAGGACAATTTTTCAAACACTTTTTTGCGTGGATTCAAAATCAGTACTTCAGGCTCTTGAATTATCAAAATTACAAACAAGATCAGAAATGATTCTGGAAATTAGTCACTTGATTCATAATTTATCTTTAAGAGGCACTGATATTACTTTCTGCTGGATACCTTCTCATAGTTCTTTTCGTTATAATGATAAAGTTGACAGGGCTGCCAAACGGGGAGCTAATAACTCACCAGATTCAAACAATATCCAGCTTTCTCTCTCGTTGCACGAGAATTACACTTTAGTAGACAACTACGTCTGGAAGCAGTTCCAATTAAAACAGAAAAAGTATGATAAATGTCACATGAACTTTGAAATTAGCAAAATACTTAAGCAGCTTCATGCCAGCAGAATTATACAATCCCTTATGTATAGATGGAAACTTGATGCATTCAAAACAAAATACACCAAGAACATAGTATGTCTGTGTGGAAAGAAGATAACACATAGTCATATTCTTTCTTGCGTTAAGGTAAAACGACATATTCCAACACTATCTATGAGTACAGTTTCTGATATATTTGCCTCATCATCATTACTGTATGAATTTTTTGTTAGCCTGTCAAAAAGTCCTATAGCGAATTACCTTTAAAATGTTATTTCACTTGTTCACTGTTATGGTTAGTCAATTATTAGTTTTATTTTTTTTCTTCGTTTCTTCCAGATATTTATCAATTTTGTTTGTTAGTTTGTTTAAATCGTTAATTATGGTAACATTATTTGTTAGTTTTACCTTCCCCTCTTCAAAACAGTTGTTTTCTGGATCATCTTTTCTCAAGTTCAAAATTGACAATTTTCAAATATTCTCTTCACTCCTCTTATCACCCCCCCCCCCCTTTTTTTTTGTTTTTTTGTTTTTTGTTTGTTTTTTTTTTGTTTTGTTTTTTGTTGTTGTTGTCTAAAATCACTTTAGTGAATAGACATTAAATCAAAGACCACCACCACATACACACACACACACACATACACACACACACACACACACACAAACACACACATATACACGCGCGCGCACGCGCAAAGAGACAGAGACAGACACAGAGAGAGAGACGGACAGATAGAGAGAGAGAGAGAGAGAGAGAGAGAGAGAGAGAGAGAGAGAGAGAGAGAGAGTGGCTAGAGAGGCTGTTATTCAAGACTTGTTTTCATATTTCATGACAAAATAGCTGTGCATTGAAAAAACAATTGTTTTTCATAGTGCATGGACACCTGGGGCTAAATTATTTGAACAAAAAAGTCAAACAGCTCAAACCATTACTTTTCTAAATTTGTCCAAGTAAAGAAATTTAAAGTGGGGAAGATGAAGGTAGGTCGCCGAAGGAAGGAGGACGAGAGCGTTGAGGATTTCAAGACAGAAAGGCCGTTGATGTTTTTTTAAGTTTAATTCAGGGAGAGAGAGAGAGAGAGAGAGAGAGAGAGAGAGAGAGAGAGAGAGAGAGAGAGAGAGAGAGAGAGGTCAGTGCGGAAACCTGTCAAGCAAAATAAATCAGTGATCGGCAAGTTTCCAATCACATCGCCCCGTGACCATGATTCAGAGGCCAGGGCGTTCTGAACTTGCACCAGCTGACAGTGGTGGCTTTGTTTGTCTTGCAGTTGGACCCCCTGTAAGGAGCAAAGAGGCCGAACACTTCAGACATTCGTACCAGTCGTCGTGGTGTGATGGTTAACGTAACGGACTACCGACTGGAAGGTTGTGGGTTCGAACCCCGCAGCAATCTCTTCAAAAAATAGTGGTGGAATTTTTCCGCTCTATCCGGCTCCTACCCAGAGTTGGGTGTGCTATGGGTTCATGGGCTCATTCGGAAGACTGGGACCACACAGTCGAGTCTCATATATCCACATTACGGGTGCGTCAATGAGGGTGTTGCTCAAATCTTCTGACCAGCACTGCAGGTGTCTGTATCTCTCTGGTTGACGCCAGGATATGTTATGATAGTAAGTGTAGAGTACAGCGCTGTCACGCAGTCTCAATCCTAGATGGAATTCCATTGCATCGTGATTATCATCCTTATCGACATCACCATGATCGCATTGTAAAAACTGTGCCAGCATCTGCGGCCATTAGGGTAGCGTAGAAAATGGGACGAAAACAAAACAAGACAAAACAAAACAAAACAAAACAAAACAAAAAGATGAGCACAAATGTAACCTTCCTGAATGCAATGATCCTTTAAAAAAAGTTCAGACATTCGTCTGCCAATAACCGAACTCGAGGTTCTACGATTCGTTTCTCATTGATTCCTCGACTTTTCGCCTCAGTTTGACCGGAAAAAGGAACTAAACGTCTAGTCCTTTGGAAAGGGACGAAAGACGAGTCGGACCTGTGTGCCTTCTGGCATGCGTACGCTAAAAATCCCACGGCAGTTGAAAATAGTGACGATTACGGTATTCGCTCGGCTGCCTTGTCATAAAACACTGGAGAGGTAGGTTGATTTCCCAGGTCCATCCCTTGAAGGCCAATTAGCCTTCTTGCCTTTCTAAAGTCTTGGTCAATAAAATTGGTGGCGCTGCACTGAGGCTACGCGCTCTCAAAGGGGAGAGCAGCCCGAGTGTCACATAAAAAATCCACTGTGACAAAAACAAATGAATATGAGTATGGTTCACGTGAGGGCGATGTGTCCATAAGCACAAAAGGTCGATGACATCCCGATTCACTTTTTCCTAGTTCATCACACCCATCTGTATTAATTAAACGCGCCATCCTTGATATGGCATTTTGGTATACTGGTCTATAGGCATCGACAGCTGTCCCTTCCTTCTGCCAGTTTCAGTTCACTCAAGACAGTATCACAACTCCGAGATTATTCCATGTGGATTTGAATTATTCCTGAAGGTTCCTTGGCGAGCATTGTGTCACACTAGTACTTCTTCAGCGGTCTCTGTTCCGGGCAGTTCTCTTCAGTTAGGCCGGTGGCCGTCCAGTTGCCTTCATCTTGTTTTCTACGTGTCTCTGTATGTCCTGCTCTGGTCTGCCGGCTTGGACTGCATCACAGATACCATTGTTATTGTTGTTTAAAGCCCAGCTGATTGCATATAACCATATCAGGGCTATAACCTCGTCAAAACATACAAAACCTCAACAGGAAAATACACCAACAAAAATTAAGTACACATATCAATGCATTCGCACACCTACTCCAAGGACATGCCCCTGGCGTTGACCACTCCGTCCAATTTATCGAACAGGGGATTTAAAAAACATACCTAAATTTAAGCATACCTAAGGACACCAGAACATGTAATAAAAGGTTCAAAGTAAGCATGACAAATGCCACGCGTTAAACTCTATGTTCTGGTGAGGTCTTGAAGTTCTGCTGGACGCATGGTTCTTATTCTGTAACATAATTAGTATATCTTATCACTATATTCACTGTTCACTCACACCAATTTTTTCTCTTTTCGAACTTTCCCATCTCTTTCCATATGACATTGTTACTAATTTGCCCCCTTCCCATCTCTCACCACTTTTCATATCACTCTATTACCAGTTTACCCCCTTTCCACCTCTCATCAAGTTCCTTATCACACTGTTACCAATTTGCCCCTTTTCGTGTCTCAATACGTTCATTTGCCTCTTCCAATCTCTCGCTACGTTCCAACTTGCCCTGTTACCAATTTACACCTTCCATTCTCTCACCACACTCAATATCATCTTGTTACCAATTCGCCTCATTCACTACGTTTATTTGCCCTTCCCTATCTCTCACCACAATTCATATCACCCCGTTACCAATTTGCCCCTTCCGATCTCTCACCACATTCCATATCACCATGTTAGTAGTTTGCCTCTTGCAATCTCTCATTACATTTATTTGTCCCTTCCCATCTCTTACCACAATTAATATCACTTCGTTACCACTTGGGCCCTTCCGATCTCTCACCACAGTCCATATTACCCTGTTAGCAGTTTGTCTCTTTCAATCCCTCACCACAGTCCGTATTACCCTTTTATTAATTTGCCTCTTGTCCTCTCTCTTCATGTTCTATATCATCCTGTCACCAATTCGCCTCTTTTCAAATCACCTCTTTTTGCCCTTGTATTAACGCATGTCTCAGCTCCTTTAAGTATGTAATTTAAAACCTTTCAGCCTTGAAATGGTCTATATGGTTTTCGTGCCTATAAACTGGATCTTATCGTTTCATAAGTCTCGTTCTACTCGCCTTCCATCTCTTTCCCATTTCCCATTTCTTCTCTCTCGTTTTTCCCACTGCCTGTCTCCACCGTCCCACTTTCCACCTCTTACACAGACTTCTTATAACCCTATTTCCCATCTTGCCTCTTTCTTGAACGCTTTGATGAATGCATGCGTGTGCCATGTGTGTGTGTTTGTGTGTATGAATGCATGCATGCAGATATACATACATAGATGCATGCATACGTGTGGCACGCGTGTGTGTTTATGTGTATGAATACATACATACATACCTACGTACGTGCATACACACATATATACATATATACATACATACCTGCATACATACATACATACATACATGCATGCATATAAACATGATGTATGCACACATACATTATATATATATATAATATATATATATATTTATATACACATATATATACATATATATATACACATATACATATACACATCTTATG
>CM060306.1:52670540-52678040 GCA_030674185.1 Monoplex corrugatus | reverse complement strand
GAAGATTCATCCAGGTTTATGGGGAAATGACAAGTGAGTTTCATGAGACTGAACAAGAGTCGGTACCACCATCAAACAGTTCGCCCCATAGTGGATTATCTGAAACTGTGGAGAGAGTGCCATTCTTTTTCCTCCTGGGTGTGATTTGTATAGCTCCGTTCCAGACTTCACTCCCCCCCCCCCCCCCCCCCTAACCACCTCTGCTTCATCACCATTTTCTGCACATACACCCCTCCCCATTCCTGCCCCCATACTGCCTACAGTTGTTTCTGCCTTCTTGCCGTTTTTCCATCTCTTCTGTGTCATTGTGATCAACAGCTTTCTCTTGTTGCAACATGCGTTATCATCTGAGCGCTGATGTCTGTAAACGTTATATAAAATATAATCTCTCTCTCTGTCTCTGTCTTTCTCTGTCTCTCTCTGTCTCTCTCTTTCTCTATCACTGTCTCTCTGTTTCTCTGTCTCTCTCTCTTTCTCTCTGTTTCTCTCTTTCTCTCTCTTTCTGTCTCTCTTTCTGTATCTCTTTCTGTCTCTCTTTCTGTCTCTCTTTCTGTCTCTCTGTCTCTCTATCTGTCTGTCTATCTATCTATCTATCTGTCTGTCTGTCTATCTAGCTGTCTGTCGATCTGTCTATCTATCTGTCTGTCTGTCTGTCTGTCTATCTATCTATCTATCTGTCTATCTGTCTGTCTGTCTGTCTATCTATCTATCCATCTCTCTCTCTCTCTCTCTCGCTGTCTGTTTGTCTGTCTGTCTCTCTCTGTCTCTGTCTCTGTCCCTCTCTTTCTCTTTGTGTACCTCTCTTTCTCTCTCTCTGCCTGTGTGTTGTGTGTGTCTCTCTCTCTCTCTCTCTCTCTCTCTCTCTCTCTCTCTCTCTCTCTCTCTCTCTCTCTGCTCTCTCTCTCTCTCTCCTCTCTTCTCTGTCTCTCTCTCTCGTCTCTCTCTTGTGCCTCTCTCTCTGTGCCTCTCTCTCTGTGCCTCTCTGTCTCTCTGTGTCTCTGTCTCTCTCTCTCTCTCTCTCTGCCTCTCTCTCTCTCTGTGCCTCTCTTTCTCTTTTTTCCCTTCCTTATACTGTCCCACTCAATCTCATGGTGTTTTCCTGTTTTTTCTTTTCTCTCTCTCTCTCAGTTGTATTCATAAAGTTGACCAGGCAGAGTTTGGGGTTTATTGTAACTAAAACCCCATGCACATCATCTGTTGAACTTCTTTTGTCTCCATCGCAATCGATGATGAAACCTGATATGATGTCATTCTGAGGATTTTCTTCTTGGGATCACTGGTTTGTTTCCCCTGCTTTGTGTGTGTGTGTGTGTGTGTGTGTGTGTGTGTGTGTGTGTGTGTGTGTGTGTGTGTGTGTGTGTGTGTGTGTGTGTGTGTGTGTGTGTGTGTATGTGTGTCTGCATGTGTGTCTGTGTGCGGTGACTGTGTTAGAGACATTAAGTTTGGTACTGAGAGACCTAAACAGTTTTAAATAAAGAATAAGTGTGTTTTGATATTTCTTTCTCTAGCGTGATTTTCTCTTCGTGTTTCAGATCTCTGCCCCTCAACCTTTTTGGCTAGTCTGTCTGTCTGTCTCTTTCTCTGTCTCCCTGTCTCTCTGTCTCTGTCTCTGCATGTGTCTCTGCATGTGTATGTGTGTGTGTGTGTGTGTGTGTGTGTGTGTGTGTTGTGTGTGTGTGTGTGTGTGTGTGTGTGTGTGCGTGTGTGTGTGTTTGTGTGTGTAGGTGTTTAAGTCAGGAAAGTTTTAGCCAGTTATTTACGGAAGAATATGATACTAGAATGACAGGAGTTCTTTAATCATTGTAAAGAATGCTTGACTGTCATTGTCCATGACCAACTGTAAATGGGTGCTAATGATACCTTGCAACATAAAGCTGTGTAAACAACACATTCTGAAAATGTTTGCGCTTTAAGATGCAAATGAAAATCGAGTTTCTCTCGTCGTTCTTGCTTTTACTGCTCCTGCTGCCACTGCTGTGTTTTATAGGAGACAGTTCAAAGGACATGCATACAGAACAGATTCCAGCCGTGCTGGTGTCAGAGGGGCAAAACAGTTCAGGGTGAAATGTGTGACGGAGACATGCCAGGAAAACAGCAGGTAGCACAGACTGCTGCTGTTCTTCATCACCATCATCATCATGTGCCCTGCCACGTGGCGTTGGCGATCATGGCCCTCCATTTGCATCTATCCCTTGTTACCGCAAGCACATCTTCCACCCTTTCTGCCTTCAGCCACTATATTTTCCCTGGGTCCACCTGGTGCTCTCTTTCCTTCCAGATTTCCTGGTATAACCAGATGCTCTATTTCCCCTTTCACATAAAATGACCTACAAATGTTGCCTGTCTTTTCCTAATCTTCCTTATGAATGATCTTCTAGTGTCTGCCTCCATCAAGACTGTCTCGTTTGTTTTCTTTTCTGTCCATGGAACTCTCAACATTCTTCTTAGAAACCACATCTCGGCTGCCTCAATTTTGTTCTGGCTTTGCATGTTGACTGTCCACGCCTCACAACCGTATAACATTATCAGTTCTATATAATATTGAAGAACTCTCTTCCTGATGTTGATTGATAGGCATTTGTTGGTAAGAATTCTTTTCATCTTATTGAGTGCTGTTTTGGCTTGGCCTATTCTGATGTCTATTTCTGATGTGCGTCTGCCGTCTGGTGAGATGACCATTCCCAGGTATTTAAACTTATCAACCTGTCTCATGGTTGTGCCGGACTGCTGCTGTTATGATTGCCAAAGCAGGCAGAAACAGCTGTAAGGAAAGAATCTTTCAAAGACAGACACCAGGCAACCAACAGGAAAGACAGGCCCTACCTCCAGCGGTGCCAGATTCTACAAGGACTGTGGTTTGCGTGTCATCAACTGACAAGACACCATGGTGAGAGAATCCATTGTCTTTATGAGAGTGACGGAAGGCTGCCCTTCACTTTGATTTGACAAAACACATCATGACAGTTCACGTCGTGACGTGTCTTTTTTTTAAATTTTATTTTATTTTCATCGCTCACTACTTCCCCCACACTCCTCTTCTCCTCAGTCATCCACCATCACCCATTTATATCCTCCACATTCCATTCACATACGCATCAGAAGCGATAAAATTATTCACATGGACGCGCCGATTGACATGTATACATGTTTTTTTGTTGTTGTTGTCTCTTATGCCTCACTGCTAATGACTGGGAATGATAATAAATATGTAAAGTAAGAGTTAATCCACATAACTATCTTTTATTATCCTAGTCCCGTTTTCTTTTTATCAGATCTGCCGGTAGCTCCTTTTTGAATCAATAAAAATGATGGGATGTAGAGTACAGATGTTGGGTAAAATAATGAGTTCACTCTGAGAATGGTCTTTGCATACCGGCCAAACAGAAGTAGCCAGACTATTTTCTGCCTCATTTTGCACTTACTCCATTTTAATGACTCACGCTGGTCATTTCGGCGTTCCAGTATATCTACTAACACTGATGTCGCCAAGAAAAAACAACAAACAAAATCAACAACAACAAAACCACACACACACACACACACACACACACATACACACACACACATACACGCACATACACACACATACACACATACACATACACACACACGCACACATACACACACACACATACACACACATACACACACACACATACACACACACATACACACACATACACACACATACACAAACACACACACATACACATACACACACACATACACACACATGCACACACACACATACACACACACATACACACACATATACACATACACACACACATACACACACACACATACACACACATACACACACACATACACACACACACATACACACACAACATACACACACATACACACACATACACACACACACATACACACACACACACACACACACACACACACACACACACACACACACACACACACACACAAACATGCTACAAACGAGCCACATAATCTCTCGGACAATTTTTTGCACAGTTCTATGGCCCTTCACAAACAATGGCATGATAATGAGGGCACTTGAATTCCTTTATGGATTTGGGTTATATGTACAGGACTATTCCGTACACTTTATCAAGCAGGCCTGAGAGAAACTGTCACCTGCAGTGTTGATGGGAAAATTTGAGCAATATTCACAATTACGTATCTGTAAGATGAATGAAGCTCAACTGTGTGGTCTCATTTTCCGATTAATCCAAATTTACACACTCAGCTCTTATATGAACAGGTCAGGGATGAATAAATCGCACGGTGATTTGAACTGATGGGATTATCTAGTCTGCAAGTCCTCAGTCTATTGTGCTGATCACTGTTCCATGAATACTGGTAGAATGAAATTATTTTATGAAACCACTAAAACTACTAGTACCATCAGTGCCATCATCATCGTCATCGCCACAACCACTACTACCACTACCACCATCACCATTACCATTCAATTAAGTTGTTTACCAACTATCTTGGTCAGAATTCAAACTCTTCACCCCCCATGTTCGTGAACAAAGCATGTAGTGAATGTCTCACTTATAAATGACTTTGGGCTGCCCACACGAATCGAATGGTCGATCAGATGCACGAACTAGAGAATCCCCAGGGATTTACTGCTTTTGCTTGCCTTGGTCAAAGGTCCCCCCCTTGGTCATCTCCAGTTGCGTTTGCAAACGTGACCTGAAGGCGACGGACACTGACACCAACAGAAAAGAGGCAGTCACTTGATCTCCCAGGCCGACGTGAATTGACGGCTTTTAAATGAAAGTCTTTGCAAAGAAATATGCTGAGAAACCTGGGATTCTACAGTCAGCTTGAACACAAAACAACATCTTCATCTTTTAGCAGTACTGGTTTGTTTGGCAGTCGATCCATGAGCAGCAATGAGAATAGAAAACGATGTAAGTTCTTTCCAAAATATCAAAAGAGGAGCCAGGCAAGGTTGTGTTCTGTCACAATCAAGAAGCAGACACAAGAAGATCATTGATAAGGAAGATTAGGAAAAGACAAGCAACATTTATAGATCATTTTATGAAGAAATGGGAATTAGAGCACCTGGTCACAACAGGAAGCTGAAGGGAAAGAGAAGACCAGATAGACCCAGGGAGAAAATATTGGACGGACTTGCAGGGTGGCTGAGGACAGAGAGAGTGGAAGATGTGCTTGCGGCGATAAGGGATAGATGCATATGGAGGGCCATGATCGCCAACGCCATGCTGCAGGGCACATGATGATGATGATGGTGGTTTGTTTGGCAGGCGATCCACGAGAGGTTTGGTAGGATGATACTACCCACCGCTTTGTGCCACTCTGGGGTTCCTACTCCATTTCGCACTGTTTGAAGGAGGTCCATCGAGTCAGTCAGGACGAAGGCTTGGCTTTCGTTCATTAACTTCATGATCCAGTGAACTACACAGTTGAAGTGCATGCGTGACTGCCTCAATTTTCATCGTAGGCTGGAGGTTGTGAAATCATTGGTAGTGTTTCTTTTCTCCTGTATGTTGTTTCTGTTCTGTTTGACAATGAAGCTCCATCCAGATTTATCACTGGTGACTGAGCCATCAGTGTATATGATGACATC
The DNA here is from genome assembly GCA_030674185.1 of Monoplex corrugatus. NCBI lineage: Eukaryota > Metazoa > Mollusca > Gastropoda > Littorinimorpha > Ranellidae > Monoplex > Monoplex corrugatus. The sequence continues at coordinate 52,672,453 of CM060306.1, read as the reverse complement.
TTTGGGGTTGCAACTAGTGTGTGTGTGTGTGTGTGTGTGTGTGTGTGTGTGTGTGTGTGTGTGTGTGTGTGTGTGTGTGTGTGCGTATGTGTGTGCGTATATGTGTGTATGGTTGCGTGAGTGCGTGTGTGTATGTGCATGTGCGTGTGTGTGTGTGTGTATGTGTGTATGTGTGCGTGCGTTCGTGTGTGTGTGTCTGTGCTTGTGTGTGTGTCTATGTGTGTGTATGTGTGCGTAGGTGCGTGCGTGCGTGCGTGTGTGTGTGTGTGTGTGTGTGTGTGTGTGTGTGCACGCGCGTGTGCGTGTGATGCAAACACTTTGCACTATCTTGAATTGAGTTAATCAGTAGAAATTTGAGCTTCTCTATATTCACTCATCAGTTTATTACTATTATCAGTATCACTATCACCATAACCACCAATGTAATCGTCATCATCTTCATTCCACGATGAACACGACCTCTACTATCATCACCCCCGTAATAATCTTCGTCAGCAATATGATGGTATTTAGCTCAGATGGAAACCAGAACAACCTGTGAAAGGTGTCAGTCAATTGTTTAAGAATTTATGAGAATGATAACTACAGCTAGATCACCGTAATTACCAGTCACGCGATGACAGTCGTGTTGGCGGCTATTGACCATTGAACTCTATCAGTCACTGTGATTGTTGCTGGATGATACGTTACACACAGACGTTGCCACCATAAAATGATACGACACTGCTGAACTCCTGACCTTAAAAGGTCATAGAGTTCAGGGCTATGCCAGTTCAGTCGTACTGTTAATTGATACAACGTACTACCTTAAAAGGTCATAGAGTTCAGGGCTATGCCAGTTCAGTCGTACTGTTAATTGATACAACGTACTATCTTAAAAGGTCATAGAGTTCAGGGCTATGCCAGTTCAGTCGTACTGTTAATTAATACAACGTACTATATTAAAAGGTCATAGAGTTCAGGGCTATGCCAGTTCAGTCGTACTGTTAATTAATACAACGTACAAGCATAGTACTATATTCGTATAGACAGGTAAGATTGGCAGAATGGTTCAGACGTTCGCCTGCTAATAATTTAAGTCGAGATTCCAAGGTTCGCTCCCCGAAAAGGCCTTGATTTTTCTCCTCAGTTTGACCTGAAAATCGAACTGAACGTCTAGTCCTTCGGAAGGGGATGAAAAACGAGTCGGGGACCTGTGTGCCTCCTGGCTGCGGACGTTAAAGATCCCATGGCAGTTGAAAATCGTAAAGAGCAGGGCATTGCCCTGCTGCCTTGGTTAAAAAAACATCGGTGAGATAGGTTGATTTCCCAGGTCCCACCCTTTGGAGACCAATTAGCCTTCTTGTCTTTCTGAAGTCTTGGTAAAAAAAAAAGTGAATATGAATATGAATTTGAAGCGATGGAGAGGGGATGGGTGCCGCCCTCATAGTGATGGTGTGGCAAGAAGGGGTTTGTGTGTTGTCATCTGTAACAGGTAGATGAATTGGGGATGTTTATAGGGGAGTTGTTTCTCTACTTAGAAGTCACACAACAACAAGAAAGAAGGAAAGAAACGAGTAGAAACGCACTAAGCATACTAGCAATAAGTTTCGAAAGCAGTCCACACATAACATTACAATTCAATATAGTTTCTTTAATTAAACATATTCAACTGAAAGCAAAATCATAGATCCTCTTATTCTTATTTGCCTACGTCCTAAAGCAATCCTACTTCTTTGCCTATCAGCCCTAAAACTCTGCACTGAAGTAAAACATCAACGTACCTTGACTACATGTTTCTGGCAAAGGCTCAGCACCTCTGCCAAGTTGAGTGGCCCTTCTTCTAACACAACCGTGACTGACTGACCGTTCTGTCTCTCTGTGTCTGTCTTCTCCGTGGGTCTTCTCTGTGGGTCTGTATTCTCTGTGTGTTA
>CM060306.1:52663040-52665540 GCA_030674185.1 Monoplex corrugatus | reverse complement strand
GATCGGTTCTGTTTGTTCTTTTTAAACTTCATCTTCTCTTTCTTTTTCTCCTGCTCGTCTTCCTCCTTCTCTTCCTCTTTCTCATCATTTTCCTCCTACTTCTCTGTTTTTTTTCATCTCTCTCTCTTCCATGCTATCGCAAACTCCTCTGCTGCAGAGAAAGTGAAATCATATTTCTATAATTATTTCCTTCATTTCAGTTTTATACAAAATGGTTTTCAGTTTTTCTATAAAAAAAAAAAGAAAGAAATGGAAACAAAATGATGTAACTGTATATCTAAGCAAGGTCAAAAATTATCCTCGAAAATGCACCATATGCAGTCTAAAAGCATCTATTGTGCGAATTCAAGAAAACATTAAGTGAAATAAAAAGCATATCTTTTCACGTCAGTAGAATGTCAACTACTTCACCTAAAGTAAAGAAAGAGAGAAAGAGGAAGGGGAGGAAGACAGACAAACAGAGACACAAAGAGACCCTAACTTACTGCCTTATCTCGATCAGTCACAGAGAGAGAGAGAGAGAGAGAGAGAGGAGAGAGAGAGAGAGAGAGAGAGAGAGAGAGAGAGAGAGAGAGAGAGAGAGAGAGAGAGAGAGAGAGGATTTGTCATTATATATGGGGTGCAAAAGTAGGTATACAGTTATGAAAAAAGAAAACACGTATAATACTCATTGCATTTATTATACAAACAAATGAATATTGCATATACATGTAATAACAAGCACAGCCTTAATCCTTCAGATACTCAAACTGCTTGCCGTCGGTATTCACACACTCCTCTGATCGAGAGCGGAATTAAGCATTATAATAATGATGTGATACTTGCTGTATACCTACTTTTGCACCCCCCTGTATATTCGTGAGCAATGTATTGTAAACATCAAGCACAGTGTGTAGAACTACACCCCACTGGTGATTGTAGATTTGTTGTCATTAACTTCAGGAGTTCGTTCCACTGGGGGAAACAATGGTCCTGCCAGAAGTGAGCTTTGTTTACAATTAAGATGGAATCGTAGGTGGAACAAGTGCTATGAAATCCGTGTGCTACATGTTTTGTTTGAAACACAGCTACATTCATCTTTTTCTTTTGTTAAAAAAAACGTTTTCTCCCTCTCCCCACTACTAGTCTTCCTCCTCCTCTTTTTTCTCATATTTGTTTTTGTCTTTCCTTTTTTTTTCTTTCCTTTTTTGTCTTTCCTTTTTTCCATTTCTCTCTTTTTTCTTCCTCTTTCCATTTCTCCTAAAAGCTATTTCCATGCACTACCATAAATTTCTGTGCATTGAAGAAAATGAAGTCATATTTTTAGCCTTTTTGTGTTATTTCGTTTCTTTTCTTTTTTCAAAGTGTTTTTGATTATCTATAAATGAAAAAATGTAAACAAAATAATACATATGTATTTGTTTTTTTGTTTGTTTGTTTGTTTGTTTTGTTTCAAGCAGATTCGAAAAAATGCACGAAAACTTACACCAAATGCTGCCTAAGTGCATCTGCTGTGTGAACTCAAGCAAACTTTCAATAAGTTTAAGAGCATATCTTTTCAGGTCACTGGAATTTCAATTGCTTCATCTAAATGGAAAAGGGAGCGAGAGAGAGAGAGCGAGAGAGAGAGAGAGAGAGAACGAGAGAGCGAGAGTGAGAGAGAGAGCTAGAGAAGCCATCCAGCCAGCCAGCCAGCCAGCCAGCCAACCAACCACCCAGAGACGCAAACAGACACAGACACACGGACAGACAGACCAACGCGTTACATTTTCTCGGTCAAACAAAGAGAGACTGAGGACTTTTCCCTATGGATTCCTGTGCAATCCATTGCAAACACCACGAATAACGTCTGTTCGAGTACACCCGTTGACAGTTGTGGGTTTGTTGCCAACCATTTCAGGAGCTTGCTCCACTAGGAAACAAGGGGCCCGCCAGTAACTGACTTTGTGCTTAAACCTCCTCTTTGGTTTTTCTTTTTCATAACCAGCATCGTGATCATCAGCTGCAACAGCAGCAGCAGCATCAACAACAGCAGCAGCATCAACAGCAGCAGCAGCAGCAGCAGCAGCGTTTTCATTATTTCTTTCATCATGTTCTTCTTCTTATGATAATGATGATAATTATAGTTATAATAATAATGACGATGATGGTAATTATCAATATCAATGCTACTGCTGTTGTTGCTGATACTACTACTACAACTACTACTGCTACTACTACGAACAATAATAATAATAATAATAATAAATAATAATAATACCTAGGACTTATAAAGCGCACTAAGCCACTGGATCTAGGCGCTGGGGAATGGGGGATATAATAGGAAGTCAGTAAATACAAGACTACACAACAACTTACACATCATCAAATGACAATCAAATACATACATACATCATAATCACATAACATAATGATTTACATTCGCAATCTTCAAAATATGCATACCACGCAATTCAATCAAATATCAGATTCATTCCAATTCAACACTTTTCACTCAGTTACTCCATATAAACTATTATTC
>CM060306.1:52653040-52658040 GCA_030674185.1 Monoplex corrugatus | reverse complement strand
AAGGAAGAAAACTGCAGAAAGAATACAACACAGACACTGAAAATACGAAGAAGATGAACTTAGAGAAAGAGAAAGATGTCGATACAGACAGACATACAAAACGACAAATAAATGAAGAGAGAGAGAGAGAGAGAGAGAGAGAGAGAGAGAGAGAGAGAGAGAGAGAGAGAGAGAGAGAGAGAGAGAAATAAACCAGGATAGCGACCAGAAATTCACGAAAACAGTGTGAGAACGCACAATTAAAGTGATTATGACGAAAACAAGACAAAAAAAAACAACAACAAAAACAAAAAACAAAAACAAACAAAAAAAACCACACACACACACAGAGAAATGTTCGGCTTGTTAAGCTGTACACATAAGGCAACAAAGAAACAACTTTTAGAAAAGCAGGTCTACCGACATTTCTTAAACATTTTTTATTCCTTTTATACATATGTATGTATACAAACATACTGACATACAAACGCAAATTCCATTATTTCAGTCCATCAAGACAAGCATAACAAGTATCTCACATACATTAGAGACAATCTTTCCACAGAATTTTTCCCTGATCACCGGTCAACCGACTTCCCTGAGTAGCAAGAAACGAGCGAATAAGACAGACAGGAAAAGAGGGAGAGGAGTATGAATAACATGAGTCACCGAGCTGAACACCACAGAAAATTGGAGCAGGACAGAGGACAGACAGAGAAAAAAGGCTACAACACCACACCACTCCGCGCCATGAGATCACACCACAGCATCTGCCTAGTATTCCCTGTTTCATCGATTCCTGAAAACAAGGTTAATGGCGATATTTCCTCTTGGTCCCATCATGCCTTGAACTGTGATACGTCATTTCCCGTTGCCTTTGATCTTGAATATTTACGAGAAACATTAAGTCAGGCAGTGCGTGCCGAGAGAGTGAGATCCCTGTTACACCTTTTTGGATCCTGTGGACCCATTACTACGATAGAACTGTCCGCATGGGGTTACGATGACGATGAGAAGAATGATACAGTAATTGCCCCTCCCTCTTACTACTGACTCCGGTTACACTCTTCTGAAGACAGGATCTGGGCGAACCTCCGTCTCTAACTCCTTTACTCCTTTTCATTTCCCTTCCCCTAAACTGTACACTCTGTGAGCTAATTGTGGAGACTGGGATTGCACGGTTGAGTGTCACTATATCATTGCAAATGTTGTTCAGAATGGGTCCTGTATTTCTCAGGTCTGGTAACCACCAGGATAATATGAAAAGAAGCATGGAATACAGTCCTCCCACACAGACTTTATCGACTATTCAAACCCATAATATTACTGTCACACCCTTGTTCTCAACATATCATCGAATGGTTGGAAAATATCTCAAACTCTATGGACGTCTTTGCCTTCCTGTCATAAAGACCCTAAATGTCTCAAACTCTATGGACGTCTATGTCTTACTGTCATTAAGACCCTTAACGTCTCAATCTCTATGGACGTCTATGTCTTACTGTCATAAAGACCCTAAATGTCTCAAACTCTATGGACGTCTATGTCTTACTGTCATAAAGACCCTAAATGTCTCAAACTCTATGGACGTCTATGTCTTACTGTCATTAAGACCCTTAACGTCTCAATCTCTATGGACGTCTATGTCTTACTGTCATAAAGACCCTAAATGTCTCAAACTCTATGGATGTCTATGTCTTACTGTCATAAAGACTCTAAACATCTCAAGCTCTATGCTAGTCTATACCTTGCTGTCATAAAAACGCTAAACGCCTCAAACTTTATGGACGTCTTTGCCTTGCTGTCATAAAGACCCTATATGTCTCAAACTCTATGGATGTCTGTGCCTTGCTGTCATAAACACCCTTTATGTCTCAAACTCTATGAATGTCTATGTCTTACTGTCATAAAGACCCTAGTGTCTCAATCTCTCTGTTAGTCTATGTCTTGCTGTCATAAAGACCCTAAACGTCTCAAACTCTATGTTAGTCTATGTCTTACTGTCATAAAGACCCTAAACGTCTCAATCTCTATGTTAGTCTATGTCTTACTGTCATAAAGACCCTTAATGTCTCAAACTCTATGTTACTCTATGTCTTACTGTCATAAAGACCCTAAACGTCTCAAACTCTATGTTAGTCTATGTCTTACTATCATAAAGACCCTAAATGTCTCTATCTCTATGTTAGTCTATGTCTTACTGTCACAAAGACCCTAAACGTCTCAAACTCTATGGACGTCTATGCCTTACTGTCACAAAGACCCTTAATGTCTCAAACTCTATGTTAGTCTATGTCTTACTGTCACAAAGACCCTTAATGTCTCAAACTCTATGAACGTCTTTGCATTGTTGTCATAAAGACCCTAAACGTCTCTGTCTCTATGTTAGTCTATGCCTTGCTGTCATAAAGACCCTAAACGTCTCAAACTCTATGTTAGTCTATGCCTTGCTGTCATAAAGACCCTTAATGTCTCAAACTCTATGGACGTCTGTGTCTTGCTGTCATAAAGACCGTAAATGTCTCTGTCTCTATGTTAGTCTGTGCCTTGCTGTCATAAAGACCCTAAATGTCTCTGTCTCTATGTTAGTCTGTGCCTTGCTGTCATAAAGACTCTAAATGTCTCTGTCTCTATGTTAGTCTGTGCCTTGCTGTCATAAAGACTCTAAATGTCTCAAACTCTATTTTAGTCTATGTCTTACTGTCATAAAGACTCTAAATGTCTCTGTCTCTATGTTAGTCTGTGCCTTGCTGTCATAAAGACCCTAAATGTCTCTGTCTCTATGTTAGTCTGTGCCTTGCTGTCATAAAGACTCTAAATGTCTCTGTCTCTATGTTAGTCTGTGCCTTGCTGTCATAAAGACTCTAAATGTCTCTGTCTCTATGTTAGTCTGTGCCTTGCTGTCATAAAGACCCTAAATGTCTCTGTCTCTATGTTAGTCTGTGCCTTGCTGTCATAAAGACCCTAAATGTCTCTGTCTCTATGTTAGTCTGTGCCTTGCTGTCATAAAGACTCTAAATGTCTCTGTCTCTATGTTAGTCTGTGCCTTGCTGTCATAAAGACTCTAAATGTCTCTGTCTCTATGTTAGTCTGTGCCTTGCTGTCATAAAGACCCTAAATGTCTCTGTCTCTTTGTTAGTCTGTGCCTTGCTGTCATAAAGACTCTAAATGTCTCTGTCTCTATGTTAGTCTGTGCCTTGCTGTCATAAAGACTCTAAATGTCTCTGTCTCTATGTTAGTCTGTGCCTTGCTGTCATAAAGACCCTAAATGTCTCAAACTCTATTTTAGTCTATGTCTTACTGTCATAAAGACCCTTAATGTCTCAAACTCTATGGACGTCTGTGTCTTGCTGTCATAAAGACTCTAAATGTCTCTGTCTCTATGTTAGTCTGTGCCTTGCTGTCATAAAGACTCTAAATGTCTCTGTCTCTATGTTAGTCTGTGCCTTGCTGTCATAAAGACTCTAAATGTCTCTGTCTCTATGTTAGTCTGTGCCTTGCTGTCATAAAGACTCTAAATGTCTCAAACTCTATTTTAGTCTATGTCTTACTGTCATAAAGACCCTTAATGTCTCAAACTCTATGGACGTCTATGTCTTACTGTCATAAAGACCCTTAATGTCTCTATCTCTATGTTAGTCTGTGCCTTGCTGTCATAAAGACTCTAAATGTCTCTGTCTCTATGTTAGTCTGTGCCTTGCTGTCATAAAGACCCTTAATGTCTCTATCTCTATGTTAGTCTATGTCTTACTGTCATAAAGACCCTAAATGTCTCAAACTCTATTTTAGTCTATTTCCTACTGTCATAAAGACCCTAAATGTCTCTATCTCTATGTTAGTCTATGCCTTGCTGTCATAAAGACCCTAAACGTCTCAAACTCTATGGACGTCTATGCCTTGCTGTCATAAAGACCCTTAATGTCTCAAACTCTATGAACATCTTTGCATTGTTGTCATAAAGACCCTATATGTCTCAAACTCTATGGACGTCTTTGCATTGTTGTCATAAAGACCCTATATGTCTCAAACTCTATGGATGTCTTTGCCTTGCTGTCATAAAGACCCTTAATGTCTCAAACTCTATATTAGTCTATGCCTTGCTGTCATGAAGACCCTTGATGTCTCAAACTCTATGGATGTCTATGCCTTGCTGTCATAAAGACCCTTAATGTCTCAAACTCTATGGACGTCTTTGCCTTGCTGTCATAAAGATCCCGGTTTGGGTAAGTTTCACGTTGCGTTAGATAGCTGAAATGAACAACTGCGGCAGTGACATATAGCTGGGATAGAGGATGAGGCAGCAAAATAGATCATGAAATAAAAATATCGCGGTTGTGATTTAGTTCATTTGAAGCTTGGCGATATCGTTATGCAACCTCTTGAGTGCCCCATGACTGACTAGTCAGTCATGCTAAAGTGTACGCCAGAGTGCCCCATGACTGACTAGTCAGTCATCGTCATTTCATGATTTTTCACATCTCCAATTTTAGACAGGGGTTCCCCCATTTGCTCCAATCAGAAAGTTTGGTGTATCAGCTTCAAATATTCATGAGGTTTGAAGTGGTATCTCAATGGGCATTGGTCAAAGAACTCGGTTAAGTGACCCACCCAACTGTCACTTCCACTCGACTTTTCAAGATGGCAGACGACGAATCACAACCAGGCCCAAGCTCGGGAAAAAGAAAGCGTACACCCAAGGATTTTCGGATTTTCACTGGAAAGATCCTAATGTAGTTTTAGAAATGATGGAAGATACAGAATTTCTCAAGATGTATGGCGAAGCATCGTCAGATAATTCTCTGGACGAGGAAGATGAAGGCGATGAAGTGCGGCATGTCGGTGCCGACGTCAACATCGCTCCGATTGTGCGAGCGAACGCTGACAGAGAAGAAAGAGCAGAACTAGAAACAGAATTTGAGGATATAGATGACCCAGACCACCAGCAAGGTGACGGACAGTCCAGTGAATCAAGTGAAATGAGGGAAAATGAAGAAGAGATACAAGAACCGACGTCGGAGAGC
>CM060306.1:52648040-52650540 GCA_030674185.1 Monoplex corrugatus | reverse complement strand
GCTAACACAGACATAGCATTATAAAGAGAAATGTACTGTACTCATTTGCAGGACTAGACCATTGTTGGGCTAACACAGACATAGCATTATAAAGAGAAATGTACTGTACTCATTTGTAGGACTGGACTATTGTTGGGCTAACACAGACATAGCATTATAAAGAGAAATGTACTGTACTCATTTGCAGGACTAGACCATTGTTGGGCTAACACAGACATAGCATTATAAAGAGAAATGTACTGTACTCATTTGCAGGACTAGACCATTGTTGGGCTAACACAGACATAGCATTATAAAGAGAAATGTACTGTACTCATTTGCAGGACTAGACCATTGTTGGGCTAACACAGACATAGCATTATAAAGTGAAATGTACTGTACTCATTTGTAGGACTGGACCATCGTTGGGCTAACACAGACATAGCATTATAAAGAGAAATGTACTGTACTCATTTGTAGGACTGGACCATTGTTGGGCTAACACAGACATAGCATTATAAAGAGAAATGTACTGTACTCATTTGTAGGACTGGACCATTGTTGGGCTAACACAGACATAGCATTATAAAGAGAAATGTACTGTACTCATTTGTAGGACTGGACCATTGTTGGGCTTACACAGACATAGCATTATAAAGAGAAATGTACTGTACTCATTTGTAGGACTGGACCATTGTTGGGCTAACACAGACATAGCATTATAAAGAGAAATGTACTGTACTCATTTGTAGGACTGGACCATTGTTGGGCTAACACAGACATAGCATTATAAAGAGAAATGTACTGTACTCATTTGCAGGACTGGACCATTGTTGGGCTAACACAGACATAGCATTATAAAGAGAAATGTACTGTACTCATTTGTAGGACTGGACCATTGTTGGGCTAACACAGACATAGACGAAATACCGACTGGTTTCAACGTTTGGGAATTCAGTTAACATTATGACTCCCGCAACCTGTTCAGCAGCATCCTACGTTGTCAACCACGCTAGCTAGCAAAAGCAGAAAGTTAACCCTTTGACTCCCTCACCCTCTCCATCAGCTTCCTGCAGGAAGCTGGTGGAGAGGGCGAGAGAGTCAAAGGGTTAACTGTAGGAAGCTGGTGGATAGGGTGAGGGAGTCAAAGGGTTAACTTTTTGCAGTTGGTAGATAGGGTGAAGGAGTCAAAGGGTTAACTTTTTGCAGTTGGTGGATAGGGTGAGGGAGTCATAGGGTTAAAACCCAAAGATCAAACCATTTATTTATTTATTTATTTTAGGAGGATATGACTGGGAAAGGAGGAAGGGTGAGAGGAGAGTGGCAGCAATGACGGCATGACTCAAGTTCTTCGTTGCTTGCGGATCAAAAGACAGAATGATGGGACAGCTCATCAACGCTGACGTGGACACTGCCACTTTACAAAAACACCAGGTCCTTTGACACTCAACACAAACTATTTTGGTGTGTTAGAAATCTCCATGCTTTCCTTTTGGAACAGAGCGACAGACGAGTAGTTTTGTCTGGTAAGAGAATATCTTAAATCAACGCTGACTCGTTTCAGTCTGTCTTGGAGCAGATAGAGAGCACTGATCAAACAGAGGAAGGGTAGAGATTGTTTGTGTTTGTGTACTCGAGAGAGACTGTGCACGCGCGTGCGTGCGCACACACATACGCGCACACATATACACACACACAAGCATGCACGCGTGTGCCTGCGCGTACACACACATACACGCACACTTGTGTTCAAAAGAACAATACACCTTAAAAGATATAACAAACGAAAACAGACACGCGCGCGCGCACACACGCACACATACACACACACAAACACACACACACACACACACACACTCTCTCTCTCTCGTTTCGAAAAGAACATGAGACAATTCACGTTGAAAGATATAACAAACGAACACACACACACACACACACACACACACACACACACACACACACACACACACACACACACACACACGTACACACACATACACACACACACACACACATACACACACACACACACAGATAGACAGACGCACACACACACACAAACACACGCACATACACGTACACGCACACGCACATACAAACACACACACACAGACACACACATACACATACACACAGACATACACAGACACACACACATACATCACACACACACGCACACGTACAAACACACACATACACACAGACACACACACACACACACACACACATACACACATACATACACACGCACACACACACACACACACACACACACCCCCGTACCTTATAACCTACGGATTTTGCGTAGGCCTATATTGTAACGTTTGAAGTAAAAATGAATCTGAAATAATATGAGGTTGCTACATTCTGTGTGAGTTAGATTTTCGTAAATCTGGATTATGTCATCAGCCCAGACAGACTAAAACATCAAAAGTGTTAAATAAGCGTAAGTGATTTTAAGATCACTTTACCTTTCATTTTTCTGTCCTCTCGTTCTGAGAGATGTGGCGTGGAGATGAAG
>CM060306.1:52633040-52635540 GCA_030674185.1 Monoplex corrugatus | reverse complement strand
AGAGAAGACAGTTCCCCGGAAGTGCTCATAGAAAAGTATTTACAAATAGATATATTGATGATTTTTTTGTGCTTGTCTAGGTGTTCATATTTTGTTGATGATGAACGTATAGACATTTGAATGGAGACAATTATCGATGGAAAATTGAATTCAAACACTTCAATAATCAAGTATAGTAGCATTACGTCCCGCTGAATCTGTCTTACAGCTAATCCTAGTTAACCATATAGATTTAATACAAGCATGAACATATTATAGAGAAACGCGTTATCTAAAACTGAACAAACAAAATGAAAGTGAATTGTGAAAATCTAATGCAGAATAAAACGGACAGGGCAACAGACAGACAGTAAGGCAGATCTAGAAATCTAAATCCAGACATATCGAAAAGTACAGATGTCAAGGACAGGCTGATCAACACTCACACAGCCATTCAACCAAACATACTCAACACATCCTCAAACTCCAGACAATTATAACCATTCTCCCTTAGTCTCTTTGTAAATATGGACATGTTTATATGTTTATATTTAGGGGAAAGAATGAAAAAAAGAATGGTGTTGTTTTTTTTTTGGGGGGTGGGGGGTGGGGATGGTAGTACCACCATACACAATTTTCAGAGGAGAAGAAGAGAAATCAATAGTAAGGGGAGGAGAGCGTAATGATCACATCCTTTCCTCCCCACTGTAAACTGATGCAGACAGTTCTATCTTAGTAATGGGTTCAAGGGATCCAAAGGGTATAACATGGAGTCCATTCTCTCTGTGCCTGCCCTCCCCTCTTCCCACCCCCACCCCCCACCCCACCCCCCTGATTTAACGCCTATCGTAAATCGGTCAGGATCAGAGGCACCGGGAAATGATGTATCACAGTTCAGGGCATGATGGGATCAAGTCGAGATATTTCTATTAACCCCCTTTTTTTAGGAATCAATAAAATGTGGAATAACAGTCAGACGCTGTAATATGGTGATGGTGGGGTCTTTTTTCCCCTATCTGTGTGTGTGTGTGTGTTCTATGGCTTACTTTCTCTGTGGTGTTTTGGCTTTGTCACTCAGGTTGTTCCCTTTTCCCTTGCTTTCTTTCTACCTGTCTCATTCTGTGGGTCCCTGATATTATTTGTCTTTTTTGCTGATAGTCAACATAAATGTCAGTCTCTCTGTCTCTCTCTCGCGCTCTCTCTCTCTCACTCTCTCTCTCTCTCTCACTCTTTCTCTCTCCCTTTCTCTGTATCTCTCTCTCTGTGTCTCTGTCTGTCTCTCTATCTGTCTGTTTGTCTCTCCCCCTTCTCTCTCTGTATCTCTCTGTTTCCCTGTCTCTCTTTTTGTGTCTCTGTCTGTCTGTCAGTCTCTCTCTCTCTCTCTCTCTCTCTCTCTCTCTCTCTCTCTCTCTCTCTCCCTCTCTCTCTTCCACTCCCTCTCTCACCACATGGTGGATCTATCTGATATCCTAGGTCAGCATGCGCGCAGGCCTGTCAATGCCTAAACCTCCTTTGTGTGCATATGCAATGAGAGCTTATGGAAACATGAAAACATTTATCCTGTATGCAGCAACAGCACGTTTGAAAAAAATGGCTTTTACTAAATAACGTTTTTCGTTGGAAAATAAAATATCATTGTCACTGTCATTCTCTCTATGTCTCTGTTTCTGTCTCTTTCTGTCTGTCTGTCTGTCTGTCTGTCTCTCTCTCTCTCTCTCTCTCTCTCTCTCTCTCTCTCTGTCTCTCACTTTCTCTCTCTTTTTCTCTCTTTTTTTTTCCTCATGTATGTTAATTATTGTGTATCTTTTATGGGCGAGGGATGGAGGCATTTCTTCGTTTCTTGTTTTTGTTCGCTCTTTTCTTTCTAATCTCTATGTTTTAAAACGTAATGCTCCTGCTAGGTATTTTATAACTTAAAAACAATATTATAGATATTAATCTCAGTTTGCTAAAATACATGATTTAAATCGTTATTGTTATAGTTGTTTAAAGCCAGCCGACTGCGCAGAGCCATATCAGGGCTATAACCATCTCAAAATGAGTATCATACCTCATTGGAAAGAAAAAGAAAGAACATCTGGAAAAGAAAAGAAAATCAAGTACACATTCACACATATAATCTAAAGATATGCCGCTGGCATTGACATTTCCGTCCAATATATCACCAGGGGATTTAAAAGATATCATCAAGCCTGTATACATATAAAAACATTAATAATGACACTAAAATATATATTAAAAACAGGCTTAAATTACCTAAAAGTGCGTCTGCATATCACCTTTCCTTAGAACTAAAAATTTGCGCTTACTACATGTACCCGGTTACCAATCTTAAGAGAGAGTACGTAAATTTTATAGAACACATACTGGTCAATGGACCAGCAAGACAGAAAATGATGGGAAGAAATGACAGAAAGCAAAGGAAAAGGCAGAAACAAAGAGAGTGACAGAAAAGAGGAAATTTCTAGCACAGAATTGACAGAAGATAGGGATGGGATGGTCTCTATACTGAAAGATCCCC
>CM060306.1:52620540-52625540 GCA_030674185.1 Monoplex corrugatus | reverse complement strand
GGAGGAAGCCAAGAGCATTGAAATAATTTATCTATCACACAAGTGGAACGTGTATACATTTGACATAAATATTTTATTTTATTGTTTTGCTTTGTTTTGTTTTGCTTTGTTTCATTTCGTTTCATTTTAATCTATGTTCATAGTATTCTCATATTATACTGCATTCATACACCAAACTGGCAAAGGTCAGTGAAATGTTTCAGTGGTTCTCTTCTCAGTGGTTCTAAAACAGCAACTTTTTCTTTGCTGTAACTGTACAAAAAGAAACATTTTACCAGGTTGGTGAATTTTTAATCTATAAATATATGGATCAAAACAGAGTCAATGCAAGAATCGGTTTCTCGTTTCCTTGATAAAGCTTCGGTCTCAAAAATATACCACGGGTGCACATAGTCTTTTCAGCTGCTAAAATACCCACATTCTATCCCAACCACTACGACTCCTCTCATCTTGATGACTAACTGATCATTATTGATGACGAGTAAATACTTATCCTCACTAAGCAAACCAGTACCAATGAAAAAAGGATAAAGGTCATCATCATCATCATCAACATCATCATCATCGTCATCATCACCTGCCGCATGGCAGCAGTCATGTGGGCGCCTCCTACACGAATCTGTCCCCTGTCGCTGCAAATACATCTCTCACCCTTTCTGTCCTCAGCCACCCTGCAAGTCCGTCCAATATTATCTCCCTGGGCCTACCTGATGCTCTCTTTCTCTCCAGCTTCCCTGTTGTGACAAGGTGCTCTAATTTCTCTTGCCTCATAAAATGTCCTATAAATGTTGCTTGTCTTTTCCTAATCTTTTTTATTGATGTTCTTCTTGTGTCTTCGTCCTTCAAGAATGTCTCGTTTTCTTTGCTGTCTATGGAACTCTCAACATTCTTCTTAGAAATCACATTTCAGTTGCCTCAATCTTGTCTGACTTTGCGTGTTGACAGGATGAAAGTACTGTCTGTTAAAGGTGATACCAGATCATCAGATTTCTCATTACTTTCCTTTAAAGAGAAGTCGACTTCAGAGACATCACACTACACTGCCATGATCAGCCAGTGATTGTCTCACTTTGTTGGTGTCCATGTCAGTCATTGTCAGATCAAGTTGGCAAACGCAACTGGAGATGGCCAGTGGGCCTGTGACCAGGGCTGGCAGCTATACTAGATCCTTAGGGATTCTCAAGTTATTTCCGTGGTCATCTGATGAACCACGTGGTCCATCTGGACGACAAAGTTGTTTACAAGAGAGTCAGTACTGTTACTGTTATTGTTGTTTAAAGCCTAGCGGACTGCATAGAGCTACATCAGGGCTATAACCGCTTCAAAACATACAAAACTTCAACAGGAAAAAAAAAAGAAAGAAAATTAAGAGCTATCAATGCATTCGCTGGCATGATCTAAGGACATGCCCCTGGCGTTGACCACTCCGTCCAATTTATTGCACGGGGGATTTAAAAAAATCAAACCTGAATACAAATTTAAGCATACCTAAGGACATCAAAACATTTAAAAACGGACCTAAGTTACCTAAAATTGCTTCCGCATATCTCACCTCCCTAGAACCAAAAATGCACACCCTATTATCAATCGTAAGACTATATCGAACACATACAGGTGAATGGACCATTAAGGCAGAAAATGATAGGAAGAAATGACAGAAAGCAAATGAACAAGGCAGAAACAAAGAGAGTTACAGAAAAGAGGAAATTTCTTGCACAGAATTTCCAGAAGATGGGGAACCATTTATACTGAAAGAGCCCTCTATATCTCTACGGGGCAGGGAGGGGGGAGGGGGAGAGAGTCAATAACTACACATTTTGTCCACAAACACGAAGTTCCTCATTCTGCCCCACGTCTACACTACACCCCTACATCCCAAATATTTTGATTGATTCAAAAAAAACAATCCCCAACTAAACGAAACGCACCAGGAGGCTAGCATAATAGGCAGTTGTGGAAATACATTCTACGTCATGAACGTATTAAAAATTACCAATCATAACTAAATTTTTGCTATCAAATATGATAAGACGTTAAACAGACAGACATGGCAGATCAACCTTTAGATCTGAATCATTTGGATCTTTAAAGTTTTAAATAGGATATGTGAAGAAAAGAGTGTGAAGTGTGTCTGCAGATAGTGGGAGATAAAACCAAGGAGCAAGGAGGGAGGCCAGCGACAAATTAAAATTAGCATGCCAGGATGTGAACTGTCAGGACGTGTTTTTGCTCATTAGAGAGAAGAGCAGGGTTCTGTCACTCTCTTAAGAATAAAAGACAATGGATTCTGTCACCAGGATGTCTTGTCCTTGTTGACACGCAAACCACAGTTCTTGTAGCGTTTGATACTACTGGAAGGAGAGGGTTATCTGTTTGTGGGTTATTGCTTGGCTTCCTTCTGTTAAGACTTCCTAAACCATCTGCCTGTCTTCCCTAGCAACCCACACAGCCGGAGTCTGTGCTGCCTGCTGTGTGCCTGTTTGCCTCGTTTTCAGATTCTTCCCTAAACTGTCTGTTGCTTCTGACTGTAGCATTGGAGTTTGATTCGCTTGCAAGCTGCCTGGCCAATATATCATAGACACGATTGTACAAATGCCCCTGAATACATATGTCCTTGATGCATTTCTTTGTCACACTTTCTAAAACTTTACAAATCTAAATTAAAGGTTCTTGGGAAGACATATGACTCAAATGAAATATCACAAGTGTAAATTAATACCGAGTTCAAGACTGATATTTCGTACAAAGAGCATTTTACCGTAATTGCCAAAATCATCTGATTTATTACAGAGGAATTTGCAATCCAGAATCCAAATGTAAATCGATCTAAAAGATTTTGCGTTACCATCCTTTGCTTTCTCTCGCATTATCAAAACTACTATTTGTCCTGTCTTTATTCTGTCTGACGTGTTGCTTTCACAGATTCTACCGTCTTTACTGTGTGTGCCCGACAACCCATTTCTAAACGTGAAATGATGATGGTTAACAAGTCAAATATGGAATAACGTTTTACTAGTGTACAATGTACTCACTGGACAGCCTTGTGTTTTTCATTGCATTTGTCATATTGTGTTTCTGTGTTATCTCTTCGTCTAGTAGACACGATGCACTCGTTTTAACACTTATTCTGTGTCAGTCAAGGATACAACTTACAATACTCTATTCCTGTGTTATTTTGGTCTACCATATGTTCCACACGCTTCAGTGGCACCACACTCACCACGCTTATTTAGGCTAGAGGCAAAGTCCACAGGAACTATCAGTATCAAGTCGATATCAGGCCAGCCATCGGAAGATTACTTTAACTCTTTGGCGCCCGCACCCTATCCACCAAATGCAAAAGCTTAACTCTTTGACTTCCCCACACTATGCACCAGCTTCCTGCAAGAAGCTGGTGGATTGGGTGAGGGAATCAGAGTTAAGTTTTTACTTTGTTAACATGGTTGACCATACAGGTCTACTGCTGGTGGACAGAGTGTAGGAGTCAAAGGATTAAATCTCTGCCAGTTATTTCCGAAAGAATTCATTAGTGCGCTAGCGTGCCTCCTCTCAACCAACACACTTGATATATCACTACTTTTTTCTTTATGCTCTAATTCCACTAACGACAATAAACGCAGAATCGTAGTCTATGATCTTCTTGATTGTTGTCACACTCATCTTGTAGGTACGCAAGGCCTAATACAGAGCGCAGCTACAGCAGTTACCAGAGAGCCCAGAGAACGACCACTGAATTGACTGTTTTCCTCGCTCTCCCTAAACCTCTCTGGAGAAGGCCAGACTTAGTAACACTTAACAGCTTGCGTCGGCGCCAACACGACAGAAACCCGTTCATGTGGAATGGACCATATAGTGATAGAAATAATAGTCATCTGTGTGTACAGAGATGGACCGGCCATCTATCTAGCTGCCATCTGATACGAAATCTCAGCAAGTGATCTGGCATCTGAACTGGCTTCTAATCTGGCAATGGCTATATCTAATCTGACATCCTGGCATTTACACGCAGGCAGACACCTGTCATTTATGAATTGTTTGCAACCCTGGTATCAATAGCTGGGAAAAAATCGTCTCAGCCAGGTAAACAACATTTTTGTTGGCTCATTTTTTGTGGGTTTTCCACTTTATTTCCAGTGTGAGAAGAAGAGTATGGCTGTGAAACTGCTGTTCCGTTGGCTGAACAAGTTACAAGTTGATGCCAAAAGATAATTATGAAATACAGGCTTACCAAAAATTTCCATTCTCTTTTTTTTTAAAGATGATAGCCGAAGCAGTAACAGCAACAGTACAACAACAACAATGACAACAACAGCAGCACAAAACAACAACAACAACAACAGCACAACACAACAACAACAACGAGAGGAACTCGATTTTCACTTGGGTTTTTCATTGTAAGAAATACGTCAAAATATGTTGCTTATACAATTTTATATTGAGATATTGTGAGTGTACCTCTCCAGTCAGTCAGGAACAATACTTGTGACAGTAAATGAATACATCTTTATCTGATTTGATAAAAACTTATCCACTAGGAATTCAATAAACTCTTTTCTGATGTATACACACGATACACAAAAGCTGAGCACATAGGCTCGGGGACAAGAGACAGAGAATTATATCGAAAACCTCGTTTAGGGACTAAACTACCAAACACGCTATTCCCATATAGACAAATCTTTAAGCCTCTGAAAATCAAGGTCACTAACAACCACCAACACCACTGCCCAAACAAATCCATGCGTTTCAGCCTCGTGATATCATAATGTAAATTCTCACTGTCATGTCATGTCAAGCTTGATCTTCAATGATTATGGAGACGAGGGAATGGCAACAAACAGCACGCGTGGCGTTTTGATTAAACAAATGCATGGTGGACCATAAAAACGCGATGGAGAGATGTGGACACAGTGAAGGGGAGATCAAGAGAGGGAGACAGGAAAAAGTGAAAGTGAGACAAAGACGAGGGAGAAGGGAAAGAGAAAGAGAAAGGAACAGAG
>CM060306.1:52608040-52610540 GCA_030674185.1 Monoplex corrugatus | reverse complement strand
AAGCGGTAGACAGATAGTGGGCAAGATGGGTAGTGGGGGAGAGATGGGAAGTGGGAGACAGATGGGAAGTCGGACAGAAAAGTAGTGAGAGAAAATGAGTAGTCGGAAAGAGATGGGAAGTCGGAGAGAGATGGGTAATGAGAGAGAGAGATGGATACTGGGAGACATGAAAATGGGACAGAAGTGGAAAGTAAAAGGAAGATAAGAGTATGTAAGAGATGAGAACAGGAGAGAGATGGATACTGGGAGACATATGGAAAATGGGAGAGACATGGAAAATAAAAGAAAGATAGGAATAGGGAAGAGATGAGAACAGGGAGAGAGATGGATACTGGAGACATATGGAAAATGGGAGAGACGTGGAAAATAAAAAAAGATAGGAATAGGGAAGAGATGAGAACAGGGAGAGAGATGGATACTGGAGACATATGGAAAATGAGAGAGACGTGGAAAATAAAAGAAAGATAGGAATAGGAAGAAATGAGAACAGGAAGAGAGAGAGATGGAAAATATCGAACGGAACGAGACAGGACAAGATGAATTCGTGTTCATAGCCACCAAATAATATAGATTATTTCAGAGCTGAAGGAGTTTAAAATTTAAAACTTTCGAAGGTGATATGTGTGGAAATCAGAACGAAAAAGAATGAGATGGGAAAGAGGCAAGTGGGTATACAAACATTGGTGAAAGAGAAGAGAGACGAGAGAGTAGACAGACAGAGAGAGAGAAGAGAGAAAGAGAGATAAGAGAGAGAGAGAGTGAGTGATAGAGAGAAAAAGAGAGAAGAGAAGAAAGAGAGAGACAGAGAAGAGATTGTGTGGACACAGAGAGAGAGAGCGGAGACAAGAGAAGAGAAAACAACAGAGAAGAGAAGAGAATTTCGTGGGGAATAGCGAAAGGCATAAGTGTTCAATGGCTGAATGGTGAAAACATTAAATACACTAAAACATTGAACACGAAGTCATATTATCCTGGAGGACCTCGATGGCATGTGAGAAAATGTATTGGATCAGGGCATGTCTCATGTTATTTTGGATAGTTTCATCACACTTCCATCACATTTCGGTTGTTGTGATGCACATGGAATCATCTAAACATCGTAGCATTATCTTAAGCAATCTGAAACGAACCAGAGGAATAAATGACCTGGCTAATCACAAAGGCCACACAAGGGCTGATGATATTGCTGGAGAAGGAATGAGATGAACTGAGACAGAACAAGCAAGGATGTCACCGACTCAGGAACCTTTCACACCAATGGACACACGTGAGCCCGAAGGATCAATAGCAAGGCCTCACAACACACACCCTGCACACACACACACACACACACACACACACACACACACACACACACACACACACACACACACACACACACACACACACACACACACACACACACATCCTGTCCTCAAAATCGTGTTTACTGGTCGAAACTTGCCACATACACTGATGTATTTTACTTAACAGACTCTCTCACTGTCCTCCCTAAAAATGAAACTAAAAGATTGGTTCTGCTTCTTTCCTTTCATCCAGTGATTCTGCTTCTTTCCTTTCATCCAGTGATTCTCCTTTTCTCCTTTCGTCCAGGATTCTCCTTCTTTGCTTTCATCCAATGGTTCTCCTCCTTTACTTTCACCCGGTCCCTGAATGACTTCATTTTCCCTCCACACATACCCTGTTCCTCCATATCAGTTCATTATTTGTGATTTATTTGTTTTTCAAGTTGGATAAATCTAGGAAAGCAATCTTTTGAAGTTTATTTCTCTTTCTTACAGAACTTTTGTTCCAGTTCTGTGTGTGTGTGTTATCTGCCTGTCAGTCTATCTGTTTGTCTGCCTGTTTATGCGTGAGTGCAATAAGTGTGTGTAAGTGTCCTAGATACATCAACAAAATTATCTTCAACATCATGCACCATAGCATTAAAAAGGGCTGACACACATGAAGAGTGCTTATAAGACAACCCCATCTTCACAATGACATCTTTATGCTGGTGTTGTTCTTGTAATGACTGTAGGAAAGCCAACGATGCCTGTAATAATGCTGGGTTATAAGGAATCTATAAGAAGCAGATCATTTTTATTGTCATATTTACGTGATATGGAAAGACAGAATGTCATATAGATCTAGTATATTGTTCTGTCACAGAGAAAATGGGATATAACTAGACGCTAATGAACAAGTCACTGAGGCAATGAATACTTAGCACTGAGATTCAAGGTGCACATAATGAAACTGTGTTTCTGTGGCACTGTAAAATACAACAAAAGAAAGAAGTAAATGAAAAATATTGTACGTACAAAGAACATAGAAAATAATGTTGTTTTTGACAGCATACATGACGTTTACAGTCCTGTAACTTAACACACTTAGAGTTGATAAATTTACATCAAGACAATAAAATAAGATACACACATTAAAAACGACTGATTAAACAAAAAATGTAAACAATTAAGTCACACTGCTTTCGAACAACACAAGAGTAAAGTCTGAATTC
>CM060306.1:52598040-52600540 GCA_030674185.1 Monoplex corrugatus | reverse complement strand
TTATGTATGTATGTATGTATGTATGTATGTATGTATGTATGTATGTATGTATGTATGTATGTAGTATGTATGTATGTATGTATGTATGTATGAATGTATGTATGTATGTATGTATGTATTATGCATTATGTATGTATGTATGTATGTATGCATGTATGTATGTATGTATGTGGTATGTATGTATGTATGTATGTGGGTATGTATGAGTGTGTGTATGTATGTATGTATGTATGTATGCATGTATGTATTATGTATGTATGTATGTATGTGCATATATCTGTATGTCGTGTCTGTCTGTATGTATGTATGTATATAGTCAAGTATCTATGTATTTATGTAAATGTATATATGTGTGCGTGCATGTGTGTGTGTATATATGTGTGTGTGTGAGTGAGGTGAGTGAGTGAGTGAGTGTATATTATATAATTGTAAACAGCTGGCAGCTGTTGAACGATGAACCGTTCAGGAAATCCTTGCATTCTCTATTTCATTACAAGTTGTCCTTGTGTTTCGCGTTGTCCTGTCTTCGCGTTGATCATGAATTGGCCCTGACTATGAGAGTGTCTTTGGCTATTTGATAGAGAGAGAGAGAGACAGAGACAGAGACAGAGAGGAAGCGTAAGTTTTAATGGCTTGACACCTGTTTGAATTCGTGTCTATGGATGGTTGAATAGAGTGATGTGCCCACATAGTCACACTTAGCATACATGCCTCATGAAAGGTACCTTGCTATCCATATAAATGTCTCTTTCGCGTTGATCATGAATTTGGCCTGACTATGATGACAGTGTCTTTGGGGCTATTTTGATACCTCTCGGTGTCGGCATGCATTTTATCTCACAGCTTTGAAATTACCCTTGTGCTTGGCTGCGCACTGAGCATAACTTGAAACTGACACTGAGAGCCTTGCTTTCTGTCAAATTGAAAACAATCTAATTTTAAGGAGAAACAGAAAACACAAGGACAACATTGTGAATGAAATAGAGAATGAAAGGGATATTTCCTGAACGGTTCATCGTTCAACAGGCTGCCAGCTGTTTACAATGACTTGAGAGTAATTTAATTGAGCGAATGAGCTGAAGAGGAAGTGAGTGCAGTGAAACATACTTTCTTTCCGGTGCGATTTTGGAAAGGGTAGAAGCGAAAACACCAAGACAGACAGGCCATACTAACAGCCTCCATTTTATAGCGCTGTCAACCGCAAAAACAAGAGTATCAGTGAAAGTTTGGTGGTGATATTTTGCAGTAAAAAGAAACTCTATTCGCTGAACGTGTCATCTACGACATTTCGTCAATATTTGGTAACAATTTAACCAGATGTACATAAACACAACAGTTAATAGCATACATTTATATACTTTGATCTATAGCTACTTAGCGTTTGATTTAAAGTAGGTTTCTTTAAGCGTTAGAGTAGTTTTTTCAAGCGTTAGAGTATTTTTTTCTCAAGCGTTAGAGTGGGTTTTTTCTCGAGCGTTAGAGTAGGTTTTTCTCAAGCGTTACAGTAGAGTTTTCTTAAGCGTTAGAGTAGGTTTTTCTCAAGCGTTCGAGCAGGTTTATCTCAAGCATTAGAGTAGTTTCTTTTCCAGCGGAAGAGTAGGTTTTTCTCAAGCGTTAGAGCAGGTTTTTCTCAAGCGTTAGAGCAGGTTTTTCTCAAGCGTTAGAGGTTTTTTCACCATCACCACCAACAACAACAACAACAACAACACCATCTCCACCACCATCACCACCACCACCTCCAACAGCAACAACAACAACAAAACCACCACCACCACCAACAACAACAACAACAACAATAACAACAACACATCATGACCACCACCACCACCAACAGCAACAACAACACCAACAACAACACCATCACCATCTCCACCACCACCAACAACAACAACAAAAACACCACCACCACCAACAACAACAACAACAACAGCAACAACAAACAAACAAAAAATTCACGGCAATTTAGAAGTTGAAACTGGCACGACCAAATTTCGTCGTCATTGTATTTTAATCGGTTTTGCGAAACGTGTCTTGTGGCACTGGCAAATTCAACGTTTCAGCTTCATATTGGCTTTATTCTTTGTTCCCTTCTTTTCCTCCAATTCATATTAGGCACCGTGTCAGTGCCTCACCACTGTATTTAGTCCTCTTAAAATTAGTTCAAATGTTGCTGATCATTGTAGCCAGCAGCTGTATTAAATCTACAAGCTGTGTGTCATTTGTCCTAGTTGTTAGTTTAACTCTTTTCCCGCCATGGTCGCAATCAAGCGACTTCCCGTACGACCGCCATGGTCGCATTTGTGCGACTTGAAGGGGTCATGCTAAACGATAACTTTTCACGCGGGTACAAAGCTTCTGTCAAATCCACTGGTGAATGCAGGCGACTGTGCTATTTTTAAACTTTACCCAGCGACCTAGTTTTTCTGCAGTAAGGCCGAAGTGTGGCTTTGTTAACTGTCAGAATTTACGTCACATTTTCTCTGAAGCGTTTTCTCCAAAA
>CM060306.1:52588040-52590540 GCA_030674185.1 Monoplex corrugatus | reverse complement strand
ATCTATTTATCTATCTATCTGTCTGTCTATCTATTTATCTATCTTTCTATCTATCTATCCATCTGTCTGTCGATCTATCTGTCTGTCTGTCTGCCTATCTATCGATCTGTCTACCTTCTGTCTGTCTGTCTGTCTGTCTATCTATCTACACACATATAAATATTGGAAAGAGCTTATATCGTTTTCTATTCTCATTGCTGCTGTCTGTTCCCAACACACATTCCTTATTATTCTTAGATCTTTTCCATCAATATTGAATTTTTCCCAGTTGGTTGATCAATTCTTCGTGTCTTACCTGATCAAAAGTCTTGGTATAATCAACAAAACATAAATATAGATACTTACTCGACTCAACTGATCTTTCTATGAGAGTTCTTAGGATATATATGGCACTAACAGTTCCTTTCCCTTCAAGAAATCTTCATTGTCTTTCTGCTATTTCTGATTTGATTCTATTCCTTGTCCTCATTATGGTTATTCTTAATAGAATCTTTGTCACATGACTCACCAGGCTGATTGTACGATGGAGTTCGAATTCTATAGCTCCTGCTTTCTTTGGAAGTACAATGGAAATTGACTGTTACCAGATTCATCTTGAGCCTCAATCATTCTATGACATATTGTCTGGTCCTCGGGCTTTTCCTGTTTCATCGTTTTCATTGCTTCTCTAACTTCATCTTTCACTATTGATGACCCTTCAAATTTCTTTTTTATGATGTCTTCCTCCTTTCTGTCATCGTCAGAAAGGTCTTCAATGTATTTGCTCTATCTATCCAATATTTTTTTCTTTTCCCTTAATAATCGTACCATCTTTTGATTTTAAGCAACCAGTTTATGTGCATGCCATTTTCTGTATATAGATTTTGTGTCGGTCTTCTAGTTCTTTGCATTTTGTTTCTAGCCAAACTTCGTTTCCTGATTTCCTCATCTATCTTTTTGTATTCTTCCCCTTTTCCCTTTACCTTCCTACCTTCATCCATCAAGCTTAACATTTCTTTTGTCATCCAATTTTTCTTTGCTTTTCTTTCTAATCTAGACATTTCTTGACGAGCTTCATTGATTGAATTTTTCAACTTTGTCCATTGTTACTCATTGTCCCCAATATTTTCCAGAGCACTGGATTTGTTTTGAACAGACATGACACATTTTGCACGAGTTGATTCATCTCTTTAAGAGTCCAAGATTTAGTTTGATGTTATTTGTGATTTGTTTTCTTTTTAGTTTCAGGCTAAGTTTTACATATAACCATATATTCAGTTTTTAATAGGTTTATCATCGAGACATTGTTAATACACTTTTCAGAGATTTCATTGAGTTTTTTTAATAAGCGCAATTTTTGGTTACTATATAGTTTTCTTGTCTATGTATCGCCCCGTCATCCACAAACATGTCATAGAAGACTATAGAATTAGATGTGTGAAGGTTATTTATAAACATGAAAAAGATGAACAGGTCCTTAAACTGGATCTTGGGGTACTCCACAATTTGCATGACCCTGAGAAAAGTATGCCCCCTTGGGTACATTTTTTTAGATAGGATCTGAAAAATGAAACCGCTGTATGGTTAACAAGATAAATACGAAACCTAACTATTATTGTATTGCAGTTTAAAAGGTCAAAGGCTTTGTTAAAATACATACTTTTCCTTTAAGTTGGCATTCATTATCTGCCAACAGCCAGGGATCTGCTGGCCGTGTTAGATGTAAGTAAAAAAAAGTGTGTTCGGGCGAAACAAGATCGAAGAGGATGTATATTTTCTCTTTCAAAACAGTGTAGTTTATGTTTATGGGCATCTCTTTTGATGGACTTGACAGACAGAAAAGAGACTGACCTCAAATAATCATTTCTAAGACATGTTTTGTGTTTGACAAAGGGATAACTTGGGTCTCTTTAAGAACGGTTGAAAATACCTTTTTGTTCGCTGGTTTTGTTGTAAATATACGTTAATGATTCTTTGACATAAGGCAAAAACAGTTTCAAAATTCTATGACTAATTCCAACCAATCCTCATGATTTCTTATTACTCCTTTTAGTTATATACATGCCATTTTCGTGAGCTGCTATGCTATGAATACTAAGGGAGTTATAATTTGTTTGCAAATTTTTACTGAATTTTCTGAAGGGACATGGAGATTGAGAGACAGACAGAGAGATACAGAACGCTTCATAACCATTTTCTATTACTATAAAAGTGCAGGTACTTGGGTTTATTTGGGTAAATGATGTATTTTGAAATAAAGGGTTTGACAGAGCACAAGTTAACATAATAAGTAACAACATTAAAGACAAGATGAAGAAAGGGATTAATACAAATATCGACATAACACGTTAAGAAGCGACAGGCTGTAATAATTCAAGTTTTATACAAATACATCAGCTAGAATTATTTTTGAAAATGTGCGCAGGAAAAAAAAACCCTTGAACTCTAGGCCTCAGAAGAAAATAATTCAAATTTAGAAATAATCCAGCAAGCTAAATTAGAAGTTAGCAGAAATAAATGT
>CM060306.1:52580540-52583040 GCA_030674185.1 Monoplex corrugatus | reverse complement strand
CTTTCCATCTGTCTGATTAGCTGGCTGTTTGTCTCTCAACTGAAATTATGTCAAACACACTGTCTTATTCTGAAAAAATAACCGAACAACACACCAGCATGAATTTCTTCAGACTGTATAGTGTCTTGTGTCAAATGGCAGTCTAGTGACAAAATGTCTAGCAACTCAGTTGAATTCAATTCAAAACACTTTATTACCTTTAAAAGAGAAATTAAATACAATGTTTCCACAGTACAGTTCACAACTGTAAAATCACACATGCGCGCACACACACACAACAACGCCCACACACACACACACACACACACACACACACACACACACCAAACAACACACACACACACACACACATATATATATATATACACATAAGCACGCACACTTATACATATACACACAAGCATGCGCGCGCGCGCACACATACATAAAAACACACAACACACACACACACACACACACACACACACACACACACACACACACACACCACACACACAAGCATACACATCCGGACATACCTACGCCCAGATAGAGAACCGTACACTCATACACTCTTAAGTTCATTACAGTGCTTCCACGTAGTATGTATAGCAAAGTACCTCATCGCCAATCGGGAGAGACTGTATTTCAAGGTTACCATATATGGTGTAAACGAGGACTACCATATCAAAATGTTTTGAAAGAAGCCTCAAAATATTATGACCACCTGCCCTGACGGGTCCCAACCAACATAAAGAAGACTTTCCTCAAACATCCCCCAACAGCACCATTGAAATAAAAGCCATGCTCATCAGTTCCATTGCCATCCCCATCCTAACAAACCAGTGCCAGACCTGGACCCTGACCAAGCCTCTAGTGAAAACAGCTGACAAGACCAGAGTGATATGATCTTAAACCTTAAGAGGAGAGAAATGGTGAATATTCATCAGCAGACAACTAAGTGGTTTGGGCATTCGACCAGAATGCGACCCCCATCAGCTGGCCCAGCAAGTATAACAAACAGAGATCTGGATTGTAAAGCGAGAGGCGGATTAAAGAAACATGGACTGATGGAGTAAAGAAGACCATGACATGACACGGTATTTCTCCACTTCAGCCCTTCCAGCTTACTGCTCACTGTCAACTCTGTCTTCCCACGACACCCAACAAGGTACAAGCAGATAAAAAAAAAAGACATATTTATCCCTTTGACTCCTGCACCCTGTCCACCAGCATCCTGCGTTGTCAATCATGCTAGCAAAGCAAAAACGTAACTCTTTGACTCCCTCAGGAAGCTGGTGGATAGGGTGAAGGAGTCAAAGGGTTAAGTTTTTGCAGTTAAAGTCTGGTTTGTCGTGTTCATTCTTCCCCTTCTCCTCTTCGCTACTCCTCCTCCTTTTCCTTTTATACCACTACAACACATATCCTCACGTATGTTCCCTTCCATAACATACTGAAAACAGAGGTGGGAGGGGGGAGTACCTTGGGGTAAATTAGTTTTTTTGTTTGTTTGTTTGTTTCGATATTATGCTTGCACACAGGACTTGGCCAGCATTATCTCTGTAGGACAGTAGTGAGAGATAAAGCTCCACTGGCAGAATATACAAGGCATTGTAGGTCACGCTAAAATGATTTCCTTAAAGATAAAAGTTTGGACTGTTATTTGTGTTCATTCAGTGAAAAGCCAGTAAAAAGGCATTATTTGATCAATTCTGTCTTTAATGATACTTTTTTTGTTTTGTTTTCGGTGTTTCCTGTTTTATTCTCAGTAACTAAAAGTGTTTTGGAACAAGAAAGGTTAATGTTTTAAAAAAATGTCATCACTTTAACAATGCCCCCTTTCCATCATCTCTACGCGTCATTTAAATACTTGTGGCCTGTTTAATACCAGCTTATAGACATGAGCCAGCATTAAACCCTTCGTTGCCAGGGATTCATTTCATAGTAAAAAATTGAAGCTCCATACATGATCTCCGTTTACAGTGTCATTTAAAGGAAAACAAAACACCATGGACAAAACTTGAGATCGAGTGGAGCAGTGAAAACAGTTTTTATCCAATCTGAGGATTAAACGTAAAACTTTTTGTCTTTCGCATTTTCATCACAAAGCTACCACCTTACATCAAACTCCTAGTGTTGTTTCATCTGCGTGACTGACCTGTGCGATATCAAGACTTTTTTCATTGCTTCTTCCTTCCTTCCTCTGTCCACCTTCCTCCTCAACCAGTCTCCTCCTTACCCCTTCTAGCCATTCCATTCTGATCACAGGGGACCCATCAGAGCACATTAATCTCCTTTATTTTCTGCTCAAGCATGGAAGTTGGCTAGCATTATCTCCCCTGAACAGAAGTGACGGATGATGATCCATTGAAGGAACATGCATGGCATTATGGGTCGTGGTAACATGGCTTCCTTTCATGTAGGGGGCTTTCATTTTCATCTTCTGCGTGTTCTCTTTGAACAAGGTAAATAAAGATTATCAGTTTTCTTATTCTAGTCGACAAGCTTTTTAAACATTCTT
>CM060306.1:52570540-52578040 GCA_030674185.1 Monoplex corrugatus | reverse complement strand
ACTCAGGTCCGTTCTGTCACAGTTCCAGTGCCAAGAAGTCAGAACGATCTAGCGATGCCAAACATCATGGCGCCACTCACCAGAGGAGACTCTGCACTACCGCAGTCAGCCTGAGTGATGATTTCTTTGTTGAGAAGACTTCCACCTCATCCCTCCAATGAATGCTCCAATAATTCCCCGACACTAAACTCACTGAAGTGAATACACAATAGGCATGGAAGCGGCAAATAGAAAACAGACACTGAGTCACCATGAAATCAGGTATGAAGGGCTATACAGTCTAGGAGAAATTGTTTGCGCTTGTGATGATCTGTAATGAAAAGGATAACAGTTATGATGCTATCGAATTTCATTTTGGATTGAGGCTGTGCAACCTAGCTGTACTCTATGCTTGGTTTCATGATTTTATCCTGGTGTGACACCAGGCCTGAGAGATACAGACAACTGTCGTATTGATTCGAAAATGTGTGCTGCGATCTCAGTTATTTCTTCATGAAGCAAATGAGATGTTGCCGTATGATCCCAGTCTTCCCATCCAGGCCACAGCACAGTCAGTTTTGGATAAGAACAACAGACAGACAGCAGGTTAACTGCACACTCAACTGAAGTGTATCTGTGCTTAGAAGAAAAGGAGTCTTTCTTTATTAATCAGGTGTGTTTAATTTGAGAAATGATTTTTTTCAATTGATTCTCTTTTTCTCTTTCTTTCTGTCTTCCTCTGTCTGTCTGTCTGTCTGTCTCTCTGTCTTTCTCTGCCTCTCTCTCTTTGTCTCTCTCGTCTCTCTCTGTCGCTCTTTGTCAGTCTATCTCTCAGTCTATCTGTCTGTCTGTCATCTCTCTCTTCTTTTTTTCTTTTTCTCTCTCGTTTCTCTCTCTCGTCTTTGTGCGCGTATGTGTTTGTGTGTGAATCGTTCTTTATTTCTTTTAACGTCTATTCACATACGTGCTTTTAGACGAATTGTGTGTGAATGTATGTGTGCTGTGGGGGCATGCATATGTGTGCGTATCTGTGTGTGTGTTCGTGTGAGTGTGCGAGTGTGTGTCTGCGTGTGTGAGAGTTTCAATACCGAGATTACTTTTTACAATTAAAGCTTGAAGGGCTTACAAATACATGTACAAGCATGGACCTGAAATCCCTGTGGATGGAAAGACGAACAAAGCAGAAGAGGTATAGAGTGGTTAGCACAAAAAAACAACAGGTCGTGTTTCCATTTGAGCATGACTTTTTGGGAATATGTTAATCATTAAAACTTCTAATTTCCCAAAGGATTATTGACTTTTTTATTTCATTATAAGCAAAAATGCCAGCACATTGCCTGTTTCATGTTTTTTTAATCACATTTTTTTCGCGCTAAATGGGCAAGTTATTGGCATATATCAGAAGAGAGAGAGAGAGAGGCAGACAACAGAAGACAGACAGACAGACAAACAGACAGACAGACAGCCAGACAGACAGATGACTCAGTAACGATCACAGGATAATTTCTGTGGACATAAAAGAGAAGAACCAGGACAGAGACAGCGGATCGCTGTCAATACCGTCAGCATCATAAATAACTGCATGACCTACATTTGGCTGAAGAACAAAATACGTGTATCCAATGATTTATAGGAAACCTCACTATGTCAGACAACCATGTAGAACCTTTGGTCCCTAATGGGTTATCCAGTCACGTACACCAAGATCAATCAGACACAAAGGGCAGAAGATTCACCCAACTGTTTTTTTAACACAGCCCACAAAGCCTTTGTGCAGAAATTCCATCAACAGTAACAAGAATAGATCATCACACGCCAAACAGTTTTTGTCCCTTGTGGAAGGTTTTAGCACATGCTGAGGCTTCCAGTGACTGGTGGTGGTTATTGATTGACAAAATAGGTATATGTTTCTCTGACCCCTATATGGGGGCTTAACCTTTTATATCTACATGCATACATACATGCATACATACATACATACATAAATACATACATGCATACATACATACATACATACATACATACATACATACATGCATGCATACATACATACATACATATGTATATACATAGATATGTAGATAGATATAGATAGATAGATAGATAGATAGATATTCTCAGAGTAAACTGGACAAACAAAAGAACCAACGAAAGCGTGCTAAAGGAATTAGCTGTCCAACGTGAAATGCTCCCAGAGA
Organism: Monoplex corrugatus; assembly: GCA_030674185.1. Classification (NCBI taxonomy): domain Eukaryota; kingdom Metazoa; phylum Mollusca; class Gastropoda; order Littorinimorpha; family Ranellidae; genus Monoplex; species Monoplex corrugatus. Next base: position 52,575,863 of record CM060306.1, on the reverse strand, counting down.
TCAAAAAAGAAAATTGAAGTATATCGGGCACATGAACAGAAACACAAAAACCGACTTGATGACATTAGTCCTGCAGGGAAGTGTCGAGGCAAATAGAGAACAAGGAAGGCCAGCAAAATCCATCATGGACAACATCGCTGACGCCTGCAAACTGGGGCTCCATGATATCATACACAGGAACAGACATCGTGTCGCATGGAGATCCTTCGTGACAAAAAGTGGAGCTCCCACCGTCGTCCACGGCGATGGCGATGAAGATGGATGATGGATGGATGATGATATCCTGAATGATTTGGAGCAGACTAAGCTATTCGTAGTAGGTAAATTGATTAGTGATTTGTAGGATTTTTTTTCTTTATTTCACATTTGTTTCCAGATCGGTGTCTGAGTGTGAACCTTTAAGATTCATGCTAGTCTGTTGTAGACTATTCTGACAACTTAAGTAGTGTGACCATGAATGCTGAGATGTGTAGTCACTCCTCATTTTGCAGTATTCTTTGCCTGTGCAGATGACATAATATTCCCAGACTACAAATACAAGAAATGGTCGGGAAACACGTTTCCAGCAGGGGTGAGGGGGATTAAGGTGACATTTCTGTGGTTGGACAAAGAGAGGAAAAGAGGTATGGGGAAGCAGGTGAGAAGAAAAATACCACTTTGTCAGTATGGGAATTTGAAAACCCAGATATCTTGGAGAAACGTTAGTCAGTAAAAAATCTACAATCGCAAAGGGGCTATGCGATGTATCAACTCTTTATCATCCAAAACCACTACCAGCTAGCAACATTTCCTGATCAATGGTGCTGTAAATCCATTTAACCTATCCTATGAACAGAGAGAGATAGAGAGAGAGAGAAAGATGTCAGCCTATGTCTCATCAGAGAACAGGAAGAGTGGGACAGACAGACAGACAGCCAGCCAGCTAGACAGGCAGCCAGACAGTCAGACAGCCAGCCAGCTAGACAGACAGCCAGACAGTCAGACAGCCAACAGCTAGACAGCCAGACAGCCAGACAGCCAGACAGCCAACCAGCTAGACAGACATACAGTCAGACAGCCAACCAGCTAGACAGACAGACAGAAAAGGAAAAAAAAAGTCAATGTTCATCAGCTTCATAAATAACTGAAAGCCAAACAATGGCAGTAAACCATCATCTCATGATGATCGACCTTGTACATGGAAAGTAATTTCATTGAAAGGGCAGAACATTTCTCAACATTTTAACATAGCCCACAGAGACCATAGAGAAATCTCGCCAACACCAACAATGAATCTTTGAATGTAGCGTAATTCCTGTCCACTGAAGCTTCAGGTGACTTGTGCTAACTATTGACTGACAAATCAAAAACAAGTGTGACTGCCCGACTTCAAGCAGACAGGAATCAGAACCAAAAAAAAACACGAAAAAGAAAATCAGAACACGTATTTGATACAACCAGACAAGGCAGGCACAAATTTTCGGCCGACTGGCTTTTGTCAAACGTAGACTGAAGATCACAAATGAACAAATACCTCTCCTAACATTTTAGTCCTTTTCTCCCACTGAACGAAGTAGCAGAGAAGTTTCAGTCTGTAATTTACTTTATCTTGAGAAAATATGATTGCAGCTGCGTGCAATATTGTTATGTTATTGTTGCTATTGTTATGAGTTGACATGTAGGCTTATTTGCTTGACATGTGCTGGCCTGTGTCTCTCATCTCTTGTACAATTCACGACGTGTTACGTCATGTAAATGCAGAACAGTCCATAATGTTTCATAAATTTATTTTGGTAACTTGTTGCATGTTGTATATGTACGTGTTATGGTTCATCGTTTTTAAATATGTTTATATTGTGTGTGTAGAGTGGTAGGAACTAGCTGTAAGATAGGTCCAGTAGGACCTAATACCATTATCCTTGAGTAATAAAGTGTTCTCAAATCTGTTCTGAAGAATCTGTTCCTCTCATGATGGATTTTGTTAGGATTCTCTCTCTCTCTCTCTCTCTCCTCTCTCTCTCTCTCTCTCTCTCTTCTTTTCTCTTCTCTCTCTCTCTTTCTTTCTTTCTTTCTTTCTCTCTTTCTCTCTCTCTCTCTTTCTCTGTCTGTCTGTCTCGCTCTCTCTTTTTCTTTGTTTCTTTGTTTCTTTCTTTCTTTGTTTCTTTGTTTCTTTCTTTCTCTCTCTCTTTCTCTGTCTCTTTCCCTCTCTGCCTCTCTCTGTGTCTCTCTCTGTCTCTGTCTGTCTGTCTGTCTCTCTCTCTCTCTCTTTCTCTCTCTCTCTCTCTCTCATGTTCGTTCTCTGACAGATACAGTTTATATTTTTTGGATAATGTAGTGACTGTGGATTGTTAGTGACTTACGCACTAATAACGGTCACATAATCGACAAGAAGCTACGACGTTAATAACAACGACAACAACAACAACAGCAACAACAACAACAGTAACAGTAACAACAACAACAACAACAACAGCAACATCAACAACAACAACAACAACATCATCATCATCAACAACAAAACAACAACAAACCAACAACAACAACAGCAGCAGCAGCAGCAAATACATCATTTAATTGCGAATGTCAAAGATATTTATTTTTCCTCTACGATCTTACCATTCTCTTGTATGGACGATTCCTGATTCCCCCATTATTCAGAGATGAATAATGAGCATCATTATATTCAGACTGAACCTAATCCAGCCATCGCGAGCATGAATAATTTTAGGCCTTTCAATAATTCAAATCTAAGCTTGCCCGCCCGAAGCCAATTTTCTGGAATAAAACTTTGGTAAATGAAATGGGTGGCACTGACCTTCAGAATTTAGACTTGATGTTATTTTTGGCCACATTTCTTCAAAGCAATAAACATCCATGATTTGGCTATCCAATTTTACTTAAGAAGCTCTTTTGTCATAATAAATTTCTTCCTGTTTTATTTATTTCTTTTTTCACGCGTATTCGTTCACTACCTCGTCGCTGGTTTGCACTCATGTGTGCACGCACATTCGCGGACACGTATGTATGCGCATGCGTTGACTTTTCCCGAGGAAAAGAGAGTGATGAAGAGACATGTACAGAGTAAAGAGATTATTTTATTTTTTTTTCCGTCTTTATCACATAAGGTAAAGTATAATTTATATTTCATCTTCTCTTTTGTTCCTAAAGCCAAAACTCGTTGCTTTCAAACGTCTTCCTGTCACACAATCACGTCACTTTTTATAGCTTCCCCTTCCTCTCTCTCTCTCTCACCAACTGGCAAATTCAGATTGCATTTTAGATTTCGTTCTTTACGATTTGACGAATATTTCATTTTCTGTTTACATGCTCATGTTGATTCTTGGTTTTGTCCGTTAAAAACTTCAGATTGCCTTCAGCTCTTCCGCTTGCAGATTCCGGTTGTTTTTAGAGATTGCCAAATGAAAATGACAATTGTCTTGGGTTATCTTTCCCTCCAGCTGTCAATTGTAAGATGAAAGCAGATAACTGGTGTGGGTCTTTTTATGTTTTACTCATCAGACTATGTTTTTGTGGGATTTACTCAGCGCGGATGTTTTGTTTTGTTTGTTCGTTTGATAAAGGCAGCGGTTTTCTCGCACCTTCTCCTTTAACATACAATTACTACGTTTTTGTTTTCAAGAAAGAAAGATTCTTTTCATAGTTTGTTCTGTTTCAAGTTCACACCTTCAATTTACCTTTGTCTCTGTCAATGTTTTCCAGTTGTAAATGCATGTTTTGGTGATGAGGTCAGGTGGTAAGCTTGCATTAAGTAACCAGAAACGGAATTCATTTTGACTGAAAGATGATAGGTTGTTTTTGATTAGAAAGAGAAGATGTAATTCTCAGATTGAGAATTCACGTTGTTTCAATTAACAAGAAATCTGTTTACTTGACTCATCATCGTCATCATCATGTGCCCTGCCGCATGGCGTTGGCGATCATGGCCCTCAATATGGATCCATCCCTTGTCGCTGCAAGCACATCTTCCACCCTCTCTATCCTCAGCCACCCTGCAAATCTGTCCAATATTTTCTCCCTGGGACTACCTTGTGCTCTCTTTCTCTCCACCTTTCCTGTTGTGACCAGGTGTTCTAATTCCCCTCTCCTCATAAAATGGCCTATAGATGTTGCTTGTCTTTTCGTAATCTTCTTTATCAATGATCTTCTCGTGTCTGCCCCCATCAAGACCGTCTCGTTTGTTATCTTTGCTATCCATGGAACTCTCAACATTCTTCCTAAAAACTACATCTTGGCTGCCTCGATCATGTTCTGGTTTCGCGTGTTGACTGTCCACGCCTCACAACCGTACAACATTATCGGTTCTATAACATTCAAGAACTCTCTTCTTGATTTTTATTGATAGGCATTTGTTGGTAAGAATGTTTTTCATCTTCTTGAATGCTGTTTTGGCTTGACCAATTCTGCTGGCCATTTCTGATGTGCATCTGCCATCTGGTGAGATGACCTTTCCCAGATATTTAAACTTATCAACCTGTCTCAAATTTGTTTGCTTGATTACCAACATTTATTACCATATTGCTTTTAATTATCAATGAACCATTTGGCACACTGGACACAATTTTGGAGTTTGGAGTTCGTTCAAGAGGATTTCCATAGCGCTCGGACAATTCCATAGGCGCTCCACCTAAATCTGTCGGCAACTATCGGGCAGACTTCTTTGGCTTGCGCAAAACCCAATGCGTTGGCAAGGTCTTGGAATGGGGAGGGGCGGGAGAAAGGATCTACGAAACACCATCAGAATGATGGAAACATTGAGATGGGCAGCAAACAGGACAATTTTTCATGTTGCAGGCTGAGATCGAACATGAGATATCAGATCTTGAATCCACGACTCTGTCAGTTCCTCCTGCATAACATTCTTACTTTCCCTGCCACTGGCCATCCCCTCCCCCCTCCCCCACTGCCACCCCCACCCCCAATCCAAAATAAGTGCAACTGCCCGGGTTCAAGCAAACAGGAACCAGAAAAAAAAAGCACGCAAAAAGAATCAGAACGCGTATTTAATACAACCAGACAAAACAGGCGCAAATTTTCGGCCAACTGGTCTTTGTCAAACGTAAGATCACAAACAAACAAACAAACACCAAATACAAAATTAGAAGAACAAAATTTGGAGAAAAAGACTGCTTTTGGTCAGAAAGAGATGAAGTGATTCTCAGATTGAGAGTTCACGTTGTTTTGGTGAACAAGAAATCTGTTTGCTTGATTACCAACATCAAACGCTACATTAAATTATCAGAGAATTATATTGCTTTTAATTACATTGCTTTTTCTCTTAATTTTTGTATTTGTGTTTGTTGTGGTCTTACGCTTGACAAAGCAT
>CM060306.1:52560540-52565540 GCA_030674185.1 Monoplex corrugatus | reverse complement strand
GACACACACACCACACACACACACACACACACACACACACACACACCACACACACACCACAACAACACACAACACACACAACACACAAGACACACACACACACACACACACACACACACACACACACACACACACAACAACATACACACAAAACACACACACACACACACAACACACACACACAACATACACACACACACACACACACACCACACACACAACACACACACACACACACACACACACACACAACACACACAACACACACCACACACACACACACACACACACACACACAACACACACACACACAACACACACATACACACACAACACACTTACACACACACACACACAAACACACACATACACCAACACACAACACACACACACAACAACACACACATACACACAACATACACACACACAACAACACAACATACACACAGACACACACACATACACACACATACACACAGACACAACACATACACACACAACACACACATACACACAGACACACACATACACACACACACAACTAGACATACACACAGACACAACACACATACACACATACACACAACACCACACATACACATACATACACACAAACACACACATACACGTCCATACACATACCACCAAACACCACACACACAACAAATAACACAGACACACAGACACACATACATACACACACATACACACACATACACACAGACACACACAACATACCACCACACATACACACAGACACACACAACACTACACACACATACATACAGACACACACACATAACAAACACACAACACACACACACACACATACATACATACACACACATACACACACACACACATACACACACAACACACACATACACACAGACACACACATACACACACAACACACACATATACACACAGACACACACACATACACACATATACACACACATACATACACACAAACACACACATACACACAGACACACACACATACACACACATACACACACATACACACAGACACACACACACAACACACACATACATACAGACACACACACATACACACACAACACACACAATACACACAGACACACACATAACACACACAACACACACACATACACAAAAGACACACACACATACACACAACCCCACACACATACATACACACATACACACACATACACACACACACGCACGCACACATACACACAGACACACACACATACACACACAATACACACACATAAACACAGACACACACACATACACACACAACACACACATACACACAGACACACACATACACACACAACACACAGACATACACACAGACACACACACATACACACATACACACACACATCACACATACATACAAACAAACACACACATACACGTCCACACCATACCACAACTACGCACACAAATATAACACAGACACACAAAGAGAATGTAATGAATAAGACTGCAACAGATACCAACAGACAGCACCCTTCAGCAATTAAAAAGATATCAAACTAGTTCACCAAACGCTGCAAACAACTGTAAAACTAAAACATCCGTTCAACCTCAAAATGGAAATAACATTACCATATTCCCCGTGGAGAGTCCCTTCACTCATCCTCCTCCAAACTCTGTCTAACGGGCACCTAGGAAATGGAATTATGTTACACTTAAATGGATCTTTATAATCAAACCAGCGACTGCCAGACAGAAAATCCATTTGTCTGGGTTCCAAATGATCCATTAGAAAGAACAAATATCGAGTACAAAGCCCACCGCAGGAGATCTCACTTTCTCCTGCCCGTAATCACACAGGATGTGTTATCTCTAAGGACGAGAGAAAAGTGGGGGGTGAAGAGTGGTATTGGTATTTTTTACTCTCAAAAGAAGAAAATGCTCCTCCCCTTGCGTTGGCATGGTTGCGAAGTGAATTAATAGATGACTAAATAGATAAACCCACAGAAAGGTTATGGCACGTGTCCATCAGAATGTCAAAGATTGCAAAAGCGGGGGGAGGTGTTGAACGTCAAATATGAAAGAAAGAAATAAAGAAACAAACATCTTTCTTTGCCCACCCAATTACCAACCCCTCACCCCAAAAACCAAACAAGAAGTGGTGACTGACCCACCTTAAATAAAGAAAACAGGAACACAGACGAAAAACAATCAACAAATGAGGAGATAAACAATCAACAACGACAACAAACAAACAAACAAACAAACAAACAACAAAACAAACGAACAAACAAGCAAACAAACAAAGAAAGACAAAACAGCAACACCAAACGTGCATTACAAAACATAATGGTGTGATAATGCTTCTGAAATGTTTCATGACACTGGGTTATTCTTCCTGGGTGTTCCTGTCTCATTTCGTCTCCCAATCACTAACTAATAATAAATAGTGTATATTCAGTCACCTAGAGTCCAACTGACTCAACTCTGATTACTCGTGCCCTAATATGACATTAATGACTTTCTTCAGGACAGGCATAATAGAAATGATACATAGTCCCCCATAAATATTCCAGATCCTTAAAAGCATTATTCTCTTCACAGACGAACAGATTCTTACAAAAAGAATTAGGCCAGTCCTGAATACATTGTTGCATTTTAATTGAGATTTGAACAACCAACTTATCAGAATTGTAGTATGGGATGATGATGATAGATGATGATGATGATGATGATGATGATGATGATGATGATGATGATGATGATGTGTGTGTGTGTGTCTGTATGTGTTTTGTGTGTGTGCGGTGTGTGTGTGTGTGTTGTGTGTGTGTGCGTGTGTGTGTGTGAGTGTGTGTGTTTGTGTGCACGTTTGTGTGTGTGTGTGTGTGTGTGTGTGTGTGTGTGAAAGAGAGAGAGAAAGAGAGGGAGAGACAGAGAGAGAGAGAAAGAGGCTTTGATTATTTAAAAGTTTTTACATCAACAGCCATTTATCCATTTCACTTGAAATGGCCAATAAAAACAACCATCACAAGGAAGATGAAGGAGGTGACCTATCTGCATGATCTGACTTACCACAGCGCTGACATATCCGGAATAATGATACTTTGAAATGGACAATAAAAAGACAAGTTCATGAAGCACACCTTGAATTTTACGTAATCACCATGTACGTGTACGCGTGAGTATGACTTTCATTCCAATTATCCACTGAGGTACACGATGACTGAATGTGGAATCCGTATAAGAGGGTTTTATGGCGCTTGGACATTTCCATATGCACTCCTCCCAAATGTGCCAGCATTCATCTTATCAGTCCTTGGGCCTGCAGAAAATATTATATGCTAGAAAGATCAAGGAGAAGTGGAGAGGAGAATGGAACGTGTGAAGCACAGACACCATGACGAATGATTTCAGCTTTAAGAAGGGCAGTAAAACAAGCCACTGTTTTATGTTGCAGTGTGGGGTTTGAATTGAACGTGAGACATACATTTTTCGAGTCAAAGACTGTGTGTCAAAAGAGCCGGACAGAATGTGTAGAACATACCTCATGAAACAAAAACCAAAAACAAACATTAAAAACATGAAATGTCAAGAACTAGTAAACAAGCAAAAACCTAGCAAACAACAAACTTGTAAACAAGTAACTAGCAACTACAAGTAGCAAATACAACTATCAAACAGCAAACTATCAAATACAAACAGCAAACAAGCAAACAGGCAAACTAGCAAACAGGCAAACTAGCAAACAGCAAACAGAAATAGCAAACAGCGAACTAGCAAACAGGCAAACAAGCATACTAGCAAACAGGCAAACAAGCATACTAGCAAACAGGAAAACTACCAAACTAGCAAACAGGCAAACAAACATACTAGCAAACAGGAAAACAAGCAAACTAGCAAACAGGCAAACAAGCATACTATCAACAGGCGAACTAGCAAACAGGCAAACAAGCATACTAGCAAACAGGCAACAACAAGCAAACAGCAACATACTAGCAAACAACAGTGCGCAAACAAGCATACTATCAAGCAGGCGAACTAGCAAACAGGCAAACAAGCATACTAGCAAACAGGCAAACAAGCATACTAGCAAACAGGCAAACAAGCATACTAGCAACAGCGAAGCAAACTAGCAAACAGGAAACAAGCATACTAGCAAACAGGCAAACAAGCATACTAGCAAGCAGGCGAACTAGCAAACAGGCAAACAAGCATACTAGCAAACAGGCAAACAAGCATACTACAACAGGCAAACAAGCATACACAAAGGCGAACAAGCAAACTAGCAAACAGGCAAACAAGCATACTAGCAAACAGGCAAAAGCAAACTAGCAAACAGGCAAACTAGCAAACAGGCAAACTAGCAACTAGCAAATAAAGCAAACAGGCAATGACTAGCAAACAGGCAAACAAGCAATACTAGCAAAACAGGCCGAACAAGCAAACTAGCAAACAGGAAACAAGCAAACTAGCAAACAGGCAAACAGAGCAAACTAGCAAACAGGCAAACTAGCAAACAGGCAAACTAGCAAACAAGCAAACAAGCATACAAGCAAACAGGCAAACTAGAAAACAAAACAAAACAAAACAAAAAACTGAGAAACGTAGGGGCGGGGTGGGAGGGGAAGGGAAGTAGGAGGAAGAGATTGGAGTATAGACACAGGCATTGCTGCACGCTGCCAAATCTTAACTGGACTGCCTAAAAGCAGATTGCGCACAAAAATCAACAATTTAATGCTGTCACGTGCTGACGTCCTTGTCATCTAAAACATAATGTTAACAACCAGACAAAAGAACTAGTGATGCAGAGAGAGTGAGAGAAGGAAAAAAGAAAGAAATAGGGAGAGGATGTGGAGATGGAAGGAGAAAGAGATGGGGAGATAATTAGCAGAGAGAGATAGAGACTGAGATATTCAGTTTCTAGCAAAATTGCTTCCAAAGAGATGAAAATGACGAAATGATTTGCTAAATGTTCAGTAAGACAATGCGTGCGCGCACACATGCACATATTCACGCATGCTCAC
>CM060306.1:52550540-52555540 GCA_030674185.1 Monoplex corrugatus | reverse complement strand
CTTTATGTTACTATTTAGTTGTTAAAAGTTTCGTTCTTGACCTTTTCAAAATCCTGCCTGATTTACAGATATCACATTATTCTTTTAACAATATCGCATCAGTCTCTTGAACACAAATGGTTGCTGAACTTTGTTACACCATCAACTAGTCCAGTTACTAATTATTTAGAACTCATTGTGACTTAAGAGTTGAACCGTTGCCTTTACCGGTTTATTAACGAGTTCGTTCTAGTAAAGTTACTTTGTTTATCCCTTCTCTTCTTCCGCTTGCGCATTCCATCTTTTTCAATGTCTTACACACAAACATCCCCCATATCCCTGTGTTGTGTGTGTGTGTGTGTGTGTTTGTGGTTGGTTATGTTTGTATGTGCAATGTGTGGAGTGTTTGTGTGTGTGTGTGGTGTTTGTGTGTGTGTGTGTGTGGGGTTGTGTGTGTGCGCGCGCGCGCGCGCGCGTGTGAGCCTGTTTTACTCTATAGATATCAAATCTAGGTTGATGATGATGTGCAAGTTCTCGAACAGTTGCAGATAAAAGTTTTATTAAAAATCTTTTCTGATCACACAAAAGCACAGGGGCGTTACAGCGAAGTTGGATTTTATCCACTTTTGATTTTAGTTAACTCTAAAAGGATTTAATTTTGTTGTCGTCTTTCGACAAAAAATATTTTAGATTATTCTACTTAATTGTACACAATCCTGTATGACATACATATCATCATCATCACCCAAATTTATCTGTATTCAACGGACCGAATCCCTGTCGTCATCATCATTATTATGTTCCCTGCCGCATGGCGTTGGAGATCATGGCCCTCCATATTCATCTGTCCCTTGTTGCCGCATGCACACTCTCTGTCCTCAGCCACCCTGCAAGTCCGTTCAATGTTTTCTCCCTGGGTCTACCTGGTACCCCCTTTCCCTCCAGCTTTCCTGTTGTGACTAGGTGCTCTAATTTCTCTTGTTTCTTACATATGAAAGATCTATCTCAAAATTGGATTCATTATAGAGAATAACTTGTAATCGACAGTGGGTTTGATTGTGTCTGAGAAATGCAAAGTTTTAGCCACATTATGCGCTTTGTAAGAATATCGCTCATTCACTTCAACAAACTGTCAGACTGAAAGGTACGATAGTTACCTGATGCTATGTCTTCCTCTGATTGAATTGCCGTGTACCTGTTATAAGCTTGAAATCGAACTGAGTAGTGACAATGGAATTCATATTACATAAATGCTCTTGGAGATAGATTTTATTTGTTTGTTTTTGAATGTCGAAAATACTCTGCAAATCGGAAAGAATTTTTGTCGAAAAAGTATTTTTCTTTTTTGTTTGTTTGTTTTGTTTTTGGTGATGTAAATGCAAAAAAAATGTTAACAATTCTGTTTTCTTGAATTTTGTAAAGTACATTAAAGATGGGGAGGGGGGTTGTCTAATCTCTTTTTACATGTATGTTATATTTTAATTTGCAATATTTCACCTGTTTTGCTGAATTATGACTGATATATTTCTATCCACCATGGGTTTTTTTTTATCATCCATACCCTGACAAGATGGTCAAAGGATTAAATACTTTGAACTTTGTATGTGTCTAAGTTCACTTAATCGTCACCAGACGTTTCATTATCATAATCTGAATCCTTATCATCAAAATTATCGTCATAATTATCATCGTTAATACCGTTCATACTATTACCACTGTTTTTCCTCTTTTTATCACCACCACCACTGCTACTACTACTATCATCATCACTGCCATCACACTACTATTACTAGTACTACTACTACTGTTACTACCACCACCACCGCTACTACTTCTACCCTGACAAATACATCAAAAGGTAAGAGTGTGCTTTTTGTTGTTTGTGTCCGTATAAGTTTTTTTCTAATCTTCGTTTTTGCATCGCGTTGTTTCCTTTCTGTTTGTTCGTTTGTTGGTTGGTTGGTTGGTTGGTTGGTAGGTTGTTGTTGTTGTAGCTATTGTTTTCCAGTGGCATGGACACGTAAAAGACCCTCGCACCATACATACAAATAGGACAGAAATCGAATTTGTTTGCTGCAACCCTGGTTTGTTGTTATCTAATTTCATTTTGTTACATTTCATGTTGGGGTTTTATTTGTGCATTTATTTATTCATTCATTCATCCATTCATTATCCTTCAGCGTAAGGGCTCTAGGACTGATAGCAGAAACAGATTGGAAAGCAAAACGCGTTGAGTTTTTCTGACACATGCGGATATTGCAGACTGTAAAATTTTGCCCGAGGCGGGAAAGGCTGTATGAAAAATGGCAGAAAACAAAATTGATAGGGTTCAGGAATTTCCATTAAGCAGGTTAATTCAGCGTCACTGTCATTCTGGTTTTAGAGCTCATTATTGAGTGAGGATGGGGGATTGGGTGGGGGGGTAGTGGTTTAGGAAGCGTACTGGTAGCAGAGAGAAATGGGATTTCCGCGATGTTAATGCGAGGATGTGCTAATCGTGATAGTGGGTTGATTAGAAGATGCTGCATTTTTTCCGTGTTTTTTTTTTTAATCTTTCTCTTTATACTTCTTTCCGTCTTTTTTTCTTTCTTTTCCTCTGTTTGTTCGCTTACTTTTTGTTTGTTTGTTTGTTTGTTTGTTTGTTTGTTTGTTTATTTGTTTCGTCTCTCCATGCCTTTGTTTGTTTGTTTATTTCGTCTCTCCAGTCTTTGTTTGTTTGTTTGTTTATTTCGTCTCTCCATGTCTTTGTTTGTTTGTTTGTTTGTTTATTTGTTTCGTCTCTCCATGCCTTTGTTTGTTTGTTTATTTCGTCTCTCCATGTCTTTGTTTGTTTCGTCTCTCCATGTCTTTGTTTGTTTCGTCTCTCCATGCCTTTGTTTGTTTGTTTATTTCGTCTCTCCATGTCTTTGTTTGTTTCGTCTCTCCATGTCTTTTGTTTGTTTCGTCTCTCCATGTCTTTGTTTGTTTCGTCTCTCCATGTCTTTGTTTGTTTCGTCTCTCCATGTCTTTGTTTGTTTCGTCTCTCCATGCCTTTGTTTGTTTGTTTGTTTCGTCTCTCCATGTCTTTGTTTGTTTCGTCTCTCCATGTCTTTGTTTGTTTCGTCTCTCCATGTCTTTTGTTTGTTTCGTCTCTCCATGTCTTTGTTTGTTTCGTCTCTCCATGTCTTTGTTTGTTTCGTCTCTCCATGTCTTTTGTTTGTTTATTTGTTTCGTCTCTCCATGTCTTTGTTTGTTTGTTTGTTTCGTTTCACCATGTTTTTCTTCTTCTTCTTTACTTCTTCTTCGTCTTTTACATCTATATCTTATATAATTTGCTGTTCCTTATTTTTCCTTCTTGCCGATTTTCTTTCTTTCCTTCTTGTTTCTTTCTTTATGTATTTCTTAATGCATGTATTTCTGTCACTCTTTCTTTTGCTTTCAGCCACAAAAAAAAAAAAATCCCTGTAACCGATTGCCTGCCACTCCCTGGAAGTTAAAAACCTTCGTTTCCACTTATGCATGATTTTCCTCTTGTATGTTCTTAATGCCAAGTAAGCTGATACGTTCGTTTGCTGTTTTTTCCCTTTTCTTTCTTTGTTGGTTCTGTTATTAATTTGTTTGTTTTGTGTGTGTCTCTTCTTTTTATTTTCTTGTTGTTTGGTTGGTTTGGTTTGTTTTGTTTTGTTTTGTATGTGTCTTTTTTGTTGTTGTTGTTTGTTTGGATGATTATGTTATTTTGTTTATTTTGTGTGTGTCTCTTTCTTTTTATTTTCTTGTTGCTTGATTGGTTTTGTTTGATTGTTTTGTGAGTGTCTTCTTTTTATTTCTTGTTGTTTGGTTCGTTTGATTGGTTTTGTTTTGTGTGTGTCTTTTTTGTTGTTGTTGTTGTTTGTTTGCATGATTATGTTATTTTGTTTATTTTGTTGTGTCTCTTTCTTTGTTGTTGTTGTTGTTGTTGTTTGGTTGGCTGGTTTTGTTAGTTTGTTTATGTGTGTCTGATTTTCGTTGTTGTGTGTTTGTTTGTTTTGTGTGTGTCTCCTACTTTTTGGCTGTTTTCGTTCCTTGTTTGGTTGGTTGGTAGTTTGGTAGGCTGGTTGGTTGGTTGGTTCGTCAGTTCGTTGGTTAGTTGGTTGGTTGGTTGGTTGGCTGTTTGTTGTTGTTTTTTTCTTTTTGTTCTTTGTTCTATTCTTTGAAGTTGTTGTGTCGACAGCAACAGGAAACCAGGACAAGTGAACAAAGATAAAAAAAAAAAAAGAAGTAAACATACTTAGATACCCGTGTGCGTGCACACACACACACACAGGCACACACCACACACACACACACACGTACCACACACACACCACACACACACACACACACACACACACACACACACACACACACACACACACACACACAAAAGAGCCAGAGAGAGATAATCAGGACCTGCAGACAGAGAACAGTTTAAGAACACACACACACACACATGCATGTATGTGCACACACACGCACGCACGCAAACACACACACATACACGCAAACACATACACACACGAGAAAAAAAATAAAGAGAGAGAGACACACAGACAGGCAGACAGACTCACACAGAGAGCGAGCGAGAGAGGGAGAGAGAGAGACAGACAGACAGAGCGAGAGAGAGAGACACAGAGAGAGAGACAGACAGAGAGACAGACAGACAGACAGACAGACAGACAGAAGACAAAGAAGACCGTAAGAACAAAGAAAGAAGATGACACGACACTTAAGAAATGAGGAATATAAAAAAAAAAAGAAAAAAGAAAAGAAAAAGAAAACGAAAAGGACAGATCTCCACTTGCTTTTCAGCACAACACTGATTGCCTTTGTTTAATGTGCTCTGGTTTTGGCAGGTCAAAAATATATGCCAAGAGTGAAATCACAGCAACACGCACAACAACAGGTGTACACACACGCACACACGCACGCATATACGCACACATACACACATAATTTGAGAAAGATGAAAAAACAGACACATTCACATAAACACCACACATATATACACACACACACATACACAT
>CM060306.1:52543040-52545540 GCA_030674185.1 Monoplex corrugatus | reverse complement strand
ACTTCAACAAACTGTCAGACTGAAAGGTACGATAGTTACCTGATGCTATGTCTTCATCTGATTGAATTGCCGTGTACCTGTTATAAGCTTGAAATCGAGTAGTGACAATGGAATTCATATTACATAAATGCTCTTGGAGATAGATTTTATTTGTTTGTTTTTGAATGTCGAAAATGCTCTGCAAATCGGAAAGAATTTTTGTCGAAAAAGTATTTTTCTTTTTTGTTTGTTTGTTTTGTTTTTGGTGATGTAAATGCAAAAAAAATGTTAACAATTCTGTTTTCTTGAATTTTGTAAAGTACATTAAAGATGGGGAGGGGGGTTGTCTAATCTCTTTTTACATGTATGTTATATTTTAATTTGCAATATTTCACCTGTTTTGCTGAATTATGACTGATATATTTCTATCCACCATGGGTTTTTTTTTTATCATCCATACCCTGACAAGGTGGTCAAAGGATTAAATACTTTGAACTTTGTATGTGTCTAAGTTCACTTAATCGTCACCAGACGTTTCATTATCATAATCTGAATCCTTATCATCAAAATTATCGTCATAATTATCATCGTTAATACCGTTCATACTATTACCACTGTTTTTCCTCTTTTTATCACCACCACCACTGCTACTACTACTATCATCATCACCGCCATCACACTACTATTACTAGTACTACTACTACTGTTACTACCACCACCACCACTACTACTTCTACCCTGACAAATACATCAAAAGGTAAGAGTGTGCTTTTTGTTGTTTGTGTCCGTATAAGTTTTTTTCTAATCTTCGTTTTTGCATCGCGTTGTTTCCTTTCTGTTTGTTCGTTGGTTGGTTGGTTGGTTGGTTGGTTGGTTGGTTGGTTGGTTGGTTGGTAGCTTGTTGTTGTTGTAGCTATTGTTTTCCAGTGGCATGGACACGTAAAAGACCCTCGCACCATACATACAAATAGGACAGAAATCGAATTTGTTTGCTGCAACCCTGGTTTGTTGTTATCTAATTTCATTTTGTTACATTTCATGTTGGGGTTTTATTTGTGCATTTATTTATTCATTCATTCATCCATTCATTATCCTTCAGCGTAAGGGCTCTAGGACTGATAGCAGAAACAGATTGGAAAGCAAAACGCGTTGAGTTTTTCTGACACATGCGGATATTGCAGACTGTAAAATTTTGCCCGAGGCGGGAAAGGCTGTATGAAAAATGGCAGAAAACAAAATTGATAGGGTTCAGGAATTTCCATTAAGCAGGTTAATTCAGCGTCACTGTCATTCTGGTTTTAGAGCTCATTATTGAGTGAGGGTGGGGGATTGGGTGGGGGGGGTAGTGGTTTAGGAAGCGTAGTGGTAGCAGAGAGAAATGGGATTTCCGCGATGTTAATGCGAGGATGTGCTAATCGTGATAGTGGGTTGATTAGAAGATGCTGCATTTTTTCCGTGTTTTTTTTTTAAATCTTTCTCTTTATACTTCTTTCCGTCTTTTTTTCTTTCTTTTCCTCTGTTTGTTCGCTTACTTTTTGTTTGTTTGTTTGTTTGTTTGTTTGTTTATTTGTTTCGTCTCTCCATCCCTTTGTTTGTTTGTTTATTTCGTCTCTCCATGTCTTTGTTTGTTTCGTCTCTCCATGTCTTTGTTTGTTTGTTTATTTCGTCTCTCCATGTCTTTGTTTGTTTCGTCTCTCCATGCCTTTGTTTGTTTGTTTATTTCGTCTCTCCATGTCTTTGTTTGTTTCGTCTCTCCATGCCTTTGTTTGTTTGTTTATTTCGTCTCTCCATGTCTTTGTTTGTTTCGTCTCTCCATGTCTTTGTTTGTTTCGTCTCTCCATGTCTTTGTTTGTTTCGTCTCTCCATGTCTTTGTTTGTTTCGTCTCTCCATGTCTTTTGTTTGTTTCGTCTCTCCATGTCTTTGTTTGTTTCGTCTCTCCATGTCTTTTGTTTGTTTATTTGTTTCGTTTCTCCATGTCTTTGTTTGTTTGTTTGTTTCGTTTCACCATGTTTTTCTTCTTCTTCTTTACTTCTTCTTCGTCTTTTACATCTATATCTTATATAATTTGCTGTTCCTTATTTTTCCTTCTTGCCGATTTTCTTTCTTCCCTTCTTGTTTCTTTCTTTATGTATTTCTTAATGCATGTATTTCTGTCACTCTTTCTTTTGCTTTCAGCCACAAAAAAAAAAAAATATTCCTGTAACCGATTGCCTGCCACTCCCTGGAAGTTAAAAACCTTCGTTTCCACTTATGCATGATTTTCCTCTTGTATGTTCTTAATGCCAAAGTAAGCTGATACGTTCGTTTGCTGTTTTTTCCCCTTTTCTTTCTTTGTTGGTTCTGTTATTAATTTGTTTGTTTTGTGTGTGTCTCTTCTTTTTATTTTCTTGTTGTTTGGTTGGTTTGGTTTGTTTTGTTTTGTTTTGTATGTGTCTTTTTTGTTGTTGTTGTTTGTTTGGATGATTATGTTATTTTGTTCATTTTGTGTGTGTCTCTTTCTTTTTATTTTCTTGTTGCTTG
>CM060306.1:52505540-52520540 GCA_030674185.1 Monoplex corrugatus | reverse complement strand
CTGTTTTACTCTTGTTGTTATTGCCGTTCTGCTGTTGTTATTGGTGTTGATTTTGCCGTTTCCCATTTTTATTGTTGTTACTGCAGCTATTTTTTTGTTGTTCTTGTTGTTGATACTGTTTTGTCATTGTTTGTTATCATTGTAGTTGCTTTTTTTTTGCAATTGTTATTGTTGTTGCCATTTTGCTGTTGTTACTATCATTACTTTGCTTTGTAGTTGTCGTTGTTGTTATTGTTGTTTCTCTGTTGTTGGTGTTATTGCTGCTGCTGCTTTGCTGCTGCTATTGTTGGAGGTCCTGTTGTTGACGTTTTATTGTTGTTATTGTTGTTTTTATTGTTTTTCTATTGTTGGTGTTGTTGTTGCTTGCTGCTATAGGAGTTGCCTTTGCATCTTCAATGTTCAACAGAACCATCATTCCCAAAAGAGTGTCAGGCTTTGAAACAAGAAGACACCAAAAGAGTATCACGTTCTGTCACTGGAGGCATGCCCGCTCATTTCAATGATATCCTGTTCCTGGGTGTCAGTTTTGTAAAGAATTGAGAGTACAGGAGAAAACCAGTATCAAGTCATCAACTATATCCTACAGATGAAAAGACACCATGCATGTCCACAGACGCACACACTACCATACATACGCACTAATATGCACACACACTGATAGAGAGACAGAAAGATACATAAAGAGAGGGTGGAGTGTTACTTCTTCACGAAACAATATGCCTGACGGGATTTTTAACGAACAGAAAACAGGTGTATGTATGTAGGCGACACAAGCAGTGCCATTGATCACTACGGCTGGTTAGTTTACTTATAATTACAGCCAGTTATGCCATTAGCATGTGAAACAGCAACGAAGATTCTCAGCTTGTGTCTGTTATGAGCCAGCCTCCGTATAGTAATTCAAGCGTGTTTCTCTTTCTGTTGGAGTTTGGAGTTTGTTCAAGAGGGAGTCATCGTGCTCGGACCATTACATACGCGCTCTACTCAAATCTGCCACCAGTTATCTGGCACATTCGCTGAGCCTGTGCGAAGCCGTACACATTGGCAAGGTCTTATATCGTCCGTCATCAGCTGTTCTTCTATCTTCTGCTCTTATGTCTTTCTTCCAATGTCCTGTGAAGGTCAATCTGCGTGATGCTATT
The DNA here is from genome assembly GCA_030674185.1 of Monoplex corrugatus. Classification (NCBI taxonomy): domain Eukaryota; kingdom Metazoa; phylum Mollusca; class Gastropoda; order Littorinimorpha; family Ranellidae; genus Monoplex; species Monoplex corrugatus. The sequence continues at coordinate 52,519,398 of CM060306.1, read as the reverse complement.
CTGCTTTCTTCGGATGATATAGTCAATGCATCTCCACCGTCTTTTCATCATGATAGTGCCCATATTCTCTTGATTGCATCAGGTAAGTAGTAGCTGGTTGGATATGGTCGTGGGCCAGAAGATTCCAGTGATCTTCGGAGATATTCTTTGTGTGGAAGGCTGATAGCTTGGCAGGGTCGCTTTTTGTCATCTTACAGCATTCTGAGCAGAATAGCAGTATAGACTAGGTAAAACATAGTCTAGGTAGGGCCTCAGGACCTAGCCAGCTCATGGGTTTATGTGCAGGCTTAAGGCATGTGCCACGGTCACCATACACTGTGACGTTAGTTCATATGGAATTCGTTCCGAGCGCGGAGACGTCATCTTGAGAAACTGAAACTGAAACTGAGCAGTAAAGTAGGTCGGACAGGACATAGTTCTGGTAGTGGTGAAACCTCTGCACGTTCTTCAGCATTCTGAATGTGTTTCTGGTTTCGCTGAGACAACTTCTTGTTGTGACTGCCTGTTCTTTCATCGTGTCTGATAGCGCTGCCGAGGTAGGTGAACACTACGGTTGTGGGTGGGTCTGTTCCGTCTGTTTGAATGATGAGTGGGGTTTGGGACGTTCTGTGTTATCACCACTACTTTTTTTTTCTGCCTTGTCTTTAGGCCTGCTTGTTGTGCAAAGATGTTGAGACTGGATATGTTCTGGTTGGTACAAAATGTGTTAAATGTAGTATTCAGTTCTTTCTCTGTCTGTCTGTCTGTCTGTCTCTCTCTCTCTCTCTCTCTCTCTCTCTCTCTCTGTCTGTCTGTCTGTCTGTCTCTCTCTCATCTCTCTGTTTTTTTCTCTCTGTCTCTTTCTGTCTCTCTCTCTCTCTCTCTCTCTCTCTCTGTCTCTCTCTCTCTCTCTCTTTCTGTCTGTCTGTCTGTCTCTCTCCCTCTCTGTCTCTCTGTCTCTCTCATCTCTCTGTTTTTTCTCTCTGTCTCTGTCTCTCTCTCTCTGTCTCTCTGTCTCTCTATCTCCTCTCTCTCTCTCTCTCTCACTCTTTCTCTCTCTGTCTATGTCTGTCTGTCTGTCTCTCTCTCTCTCTCTCTCTCTGTCTCTCCACGTCTCTCTCTCTCTCTGTTTCTCTCTCTCTGTGTCTCTGTCTCTCTCTCTCTTTCTTTGTCTCTCTGTGTCTCTGTCTCTCTGTGTCCCTTTGTTTATCTGTCTCTCTGTCTCTCTCTCTCCTCTCTCTCTTACTCACTTATTCTCTCTCTCTCTCTATCTCTCTCTCTCTCTCCCCTTGGCCCTGTCCGTCTTTCTGTCCATGTCTCTCTTTCTGACTCTGTCTCTGTCTCTCTCTTTGTCTCTTGTTTCTCTCTGTGTGTCTTTTTCTGTCTCTCTGTCTCTGTCTCTGTCTCTGTCTCTGTCTCTGTCTCTGTCTCTCTCTCTCTCTCTCTCTCCTCTCTCTCTCTCTCTCTCTCTCTCTCTCTCTCTCTCTGTATGTGTCGCTGCCTCTCTATCTCAAACACAGAAACCAAAAACGAAAAAGTTAAAGACGGATACAGAGTGAGAATGAAAGGGAAAAAAAAGAGACAAAGAAAAATGCAAACAAAGAAAGATGGAATGAAAGAAAGAATGTACACGTGTAATAAACAGACAGTTAACAGCCTACCTTGATTGTCAATATCTCGTTCTGTTTTCACAGTGGCTCAAAATTTACTTTCACTTTCATATCTACATGTATCGAACAACGGCGCAGAAATCGCTTGGGGGCTGGATTGTATGACAAAATCCTCAGGGAAAAAAAAAAGATATATTCAATGTGGATTGAATCAGAGTGCTGCTAGGAAGTGCAAAAATATCTCACTCACACACACGCATGCACACGCACGCACAAACACACACACGCATGCACACGCAGCACAACACACCACGCGCGCGCGCTCGCGCGCGTGCACACACACACACGAATGCACACACTCACGCACACACATAAACGAATATCCACACAGACATACGTATTACATGCATGCACCCACGCACAAATACACTCTCTCTCACAAACACACACGGTTACACGTACGCACATACACGCGCGCGCGCGTGCTCGCACATACTTCACACGCACACACACACACACACACACTCACACGGACGCACACACACGCACACAGCACACACACACACACGTGCACGCCATTACACACACACACACTCAATCACACACACACACACACACACACACACACACACACACACACACACCACACACACTTTCACTTAAACACATACAGACATAAACACACACATCATGCACACGTGCTCTAACACGCACATCCCACACCCCCATCATACACACTCCATCTCACAGACGCAGAGACTGTACACATAAACACATAAATACACACACATGCACACATGTTCACACACATGCGTGCACAAGTGCACACCTATACGCACACACACAAACACAGACACAGACACTCACGCGCGCACACACGCACGCACACACATACATACACGCGCATAGGCATACATGCTCACACGCGCGCAGTGAGACGGAGAAGAAGGTGAGGGGGGGGGGAGGAAAGGAGCGGTCTACATCCAAGTTCCATGCAAGAGCCAACAGCAGCTTGGCACTAAGCCACACACATAACATACAACACCACTTTTTAAAAATAAAAATCCCGAAAACATCGTTGGACTATTAAACTTTCGCACTTGGCTGCTAGACAGATCTGTTCCAACTCCAGCAACAAGAAAAACAAATCAGACGTTTGATTTTATTACTCTAGGGACCAGACTGCTTCCGGTCTCTCATCTGCAGACAAATTAATCTTCACTGGAGAGAGTGGGGAAACCCGGTTGTGCACGTGCACCTGAGTCTATAGATGTGCAAAGAGAAAATTGGGTTGTCAACAGTGACTTGAATGTGTCTACTCCTATAACCCTGTAACCTGGTGCTGTTTCAGTATGACGTCATTCATCACACTGGTTCAAGGTGCCTTTGCAGTTACAGCGAAACCATCATGAGAAACCTTGAAGAATGCCCTGGATTAAAGGTTGGAGGAAAAAAGATAAACAACATTGTTACGCAGACGACACCGTGCTAACTGCAGAAAATGAAAGGGTCCTACAAAACCTTGCGAATATAATAGAAACAGAAAGCAAAAGTAAAGGGTTGTAGCTAAATAGAAAAAGACTAATGGCATGGTAATCAGTAAAAAACATGAAATCCCCTCATGCAAAATAACAGCAAATGGCACAACTTTGAGACAGGTTGATAAATTTAAATATCTGGGAACGGTCATCTCACCAGACGGCAGATGCACCTCAGAAATAGTCAGCAGAATTGGCCAAGCCAAAACAGCATTCAAGATGATGAAAAGCATTCTTACCAACAAATGCCTATCAATTAACATCAGGAAGAGAGTTCTTGAATGTTATATAGAACCGATAATGTCATACGGTTGTGAGGCGTGGACAGACAATAAGCAAAGCCAGAACAAGACTGAGGCAGCCGAGAAGAATATTGAGAGTTCCATGGACAGCAAAGAAAACAAACGAGACAGTCTTGAAGGAGGCAGACACAAGAAGATCATTCAGTTGTTCCATCCATTTCAGAAATGCAACGTTGACATCGTTGCTTAAATTTCCTGTCCAACATTGCAGGTATTTGTATTTCTCAGACGTGGTTGCCATGAAGGTATAGTGTCAAAGGAAATGTACACTGCAGCCCTGTCACAAAGCCTCAATCTAAAATGGAACTCCATGGCATCAAATCGACGTGTGTTTCTCTCCGCTAAACACAGTTGGTACCTTGCTTCTCAGAAATCCCAGTCTCACTCAACGAAGAACGATCTTCACGTTCACACTTTGATCACTTTGTTTGATTTGCCTTATTTCTGCACTTTAGCCAGTGACAGCTGCTGCTATTGCCTTAATATTTTACTACTCTACCCTTTTAATTTGACGTCTGTTATTGTCTCTGCCCTTCAACCTCTTTATGTATATACATATCATATATATTCCTTCCTAAGATTTGCACTTGTCTGATTACTGCTTCTCCAGTGATTAGATTTATTTTTGTCCCATTTTCTACACACCTTAATGGCCACAGAAGCTTGTACAGTTTTTACAATACGATGGTAATGATGATAGGAGGAGGATATCCATGATGCTTTGGAGTTCCACCTGGATTGAGTTCACGCGATAAGGCTGTACTCTACGCTTACTGTCATAATATATCCTGGCATCAACCAAGCCCAAGAGATACAGACACCTGCGATGTTGGTCAGAAGATTTGAGCAACACCCATAATGACGCACCCATGAAGTGGATGAGACTCGATTGTATGGATCCAGTCTTCCGAATGAGCCCATAGCACTCAACTCTGGGTAAGAGCTGGTTTGGTTTTGAAACGACTGATGGGAATTCGAACCCACAACCTTCCAGTCGGTAGTCCATTGTGCTAACCGCTACACTTCTATACACGGTGACTATATGCTTCTTACTCCTTTCTGTCAGTGAGAAGAGGAGCATCATCAGGGCGCTTTCCATGCCGAGACGACACAGGGATGACTACCACCTGTTGTCTAGAGAGCAGCAAGTTGTCCTGGTGAGGCTGCGCACTGGTCACAATAGGCTGAACAGCCACATGTACCGCAAACTGAAGCTGGCGCCCTCCCCAACCTGTCCCTGCGGTCAAGAAGACCAAACCACGGAGCATATACTTCAAAGATGTCCCCTTCACCAGGTGGCAAGACAGGACGTGTGGCCGACAGACACTCCGCTGACAACCAAACTCCATGGCTGCAGACAGGAGCTGGAAAAGACGGCTGCATTCATCACCCGGACTCAGCTGATTGTGTAGCAGCGTACGCCAAGAAGAAGAAGAAGAGTCCTTTCTGTCGTCTTCTGTTATGTGTCCGCTTGCACCATCGTAGATGTTGTGAAGAGTAAAAGTTGATGGTCAGCAACAAGCTGGAAGGCCTCAAGTGGAGAATGTTCGTGGTGTCAAAGTTTCCTTCACACCACCGATTTAGGAGTTTTTTGTCTGCCCCTTGTTTTAGATCCTGATATTGTCTTGTTACATGCTTACGGTACCAGTTTGAGGAGTTGCAGTCTGATCAAATGAACAATCAACTTTTTCTCTGCTGACAACTATAAGGGTGGGCTGATGTTGTTCCCATCATTTTTCTGAGCTTGGTGGTTCTGTCATTTATGTCTTATCTTGAAAAATGGCTTTTGGTTAATAACTTTGTTTTTACAAAATAGGGCATTGTTATCATCGCCATTGTTGACAGCCACCCTTCAACAACGCATTTCAGAGATGGTAATTGTGTTTCTAGGTGTTTGGTCAATTCTTTTCTTTCGGTCAAACAAAGCTAGGAAAACAAAACACTAAAATTTGCCTGTTTATTTTTGCACTTTATAGTAAGTGTACAATGATATGGTTTTCATTATGTGTGAATTTCTTGAGCCTTGCAAAATGTCAGCGACTGAAAACAGCAGAACATTTTTTAACATGCACAAAAGGAGCATTATCGTCTGTCATATGATGAGCTACCATCATGTGGCTGCCAGGTCAGGACACAGCACGCCCCATTGTGTCTGGGAGAACAAACCTCAATGATCTTGTATTAAACCACAACAATGGTTTCAATCGATAAGCTTAAAGGACGCCATTGAAAAAAATCAACTAATCACTTCAGTATAGCACGTCAGACATTTCACGTTTACTTTCAATCGTGATCAATTCTATCATGTTTTTCGCAACGCTGCCAATGCTTATTTGACATTTAGCTTAAAAATATTATCCTGCAGATACGTTGTGATGTAAATGGATTCCTTTGCTTTGAAATATTTTCTCTATGCCGTTTGGAGGACTGTTTTAAAACGATGAATCAAAAAAGCAAAATGTCAAAGGTAAATAGAACACTGGCGAACACTGACACTGCAACTGCAGATCGATATAATGTGTATAAAAACCACAGAACTCGCTCATTTTTCATGGCAAGGTTATACAGTTGCTTTGTTAGCTGAATAGTCAAATTGAGCTTGATGACAACTTTGGAGAGAGTAAACTGAGAGATGGCTGGCAATGTGATAATGCCATACTAGCACTCTTTACGTTCATTCACTCTTGATCTGTTCTGGCACGGTGGTGAACAAAAACAATCCGCGTCACGGTAATTTGAATCGCCACCATTCCTTACTTAGATGATGAGCTAAGATGGAAGAAGACACGAACTGTGAGGCCATGTTAATTTTCAACAAGTTTGGCTCTTCTATGCCTCGTTTTTATTTTTATATACATTCTAGCTATCGCTTGATGTGTGTGTGTGTGTGTGTGTGTGTGTGTGTGTGTGTGTGTGTGTGTGTGTGTGTGTGTGTGTGTGTGTGTGTGTGTGTGTATGTGTGTGTGTGTGGTGTGTGTGTGTGGTGTGTGTGTGTGTGTGTGTGTGTTGTGTGTGTGTGTGTGTGTGTGTTTTTGTGTGTTGTGTTGTGTGTGTGTGTGTGTGTATTGTGGTGGGTGGTGTTGTATGTGTGTGTTGTGTGTGTGTGTGTTGTGTGTGTGTGTGTTGTGTTGTATTTGTGGTTAAGTGTGAACGTGTTTGTGGTGTATGTTGGGTGTGTTTGTGGTAGTGTTGTATCTGTGTATGTGCATTTGTGCGTGCTTGTGTGATGTGTTGTGGTGTATGTTGTGTGTGTTGTGTGTATGTTGTGTGTGTGTGCGTGTGTGGTGTGTGTGTGGTGCGTGTGTGTGTGTTGTGTGTGTGCGTTGTTGTGCGTGTGTGTGTGCGTGCGTTGGTGTGTGTGTGTGTGTGGTAGTTGTGTGTGTGGTGTGTTGTTGTGTGTGTGTGTGTGTGTGTTGCGCGCGCGCGCAGGCGTGTGTGTGTCTGTGTGTGTGTGTGTGTGTGTGTTTTGTGTGTGTGTGAGTGTATGGAACTTTTCACATGAAATGTGGGCTGCTGTCCCTGGGGAAAGGACATCGCCACGACATGGCGCCACATTATTGTTGCGTTGTGTCAGTGTTGTTTTTGAAGGCGTTTGTAATTGTCGTCCTCGTCATTGTTGCTGTTGTCGTCGTTCTTGTTGTTAAAAAATAATTAAACAAGATAGATAAGCCATTCTAACAGTATCATATTTTACGTAAAATTTATCAAAGAAAATCCTGATTTTGTACAGCTTAAGGTCACTGTGGCCTTGAAATAGCATCAGATGAAATGAACGTTAGCATGAAGTGAGAACAATGCTATAACGTTACATCAGTGAAAACAAGAATGGAAATGTTAACAGACATTTTCGAGAATGTTTTGTTCACACACATTGCTAAAAACGTGCTGATTTTAGGCACATTTTGGTTGGTCCTTTTGAATTTGGCTTTTGTGCCGTGACTTCCAGACCTACGCATTCGCGACTCCCCAACAATCCACATGTGTGACCTAAATTTAGTTACAATCTGCGTAGAAACAGCAAAGACAATTTTGCTGACACAATTTTGTTCCACACGCACACGCACACGCACACGCACACATACACACACACACAAAATACACCACACACACACAACACGACTCACAACACACACACACACAAACACACACAAAATACACCACACACACACAAACACGTACACACACACACACACACAAATACACACACACATACAATCACACACGCACACACACTGACACACACACAAACAATCATACACACACAAAACACACACAAACACACACACACACACACACACACACACACACACACACACACACACACACACACACACACACACAAACACACACACACAGTGAGAGAGAAAGAGACAAGAGAGGGACAGAGACAGTGACAGAAAAGAGACAGACAGACAGAGAGAGACAGAGAGAGAGAAGATGAAATAGATATCTAGAGAGAAATAGAGAGGGAAAGAAGGACAGAGAGTGAGAGAGGGAGAGAGAGAGGGGGAGAGGGAGAGAAAGAGAGAAAGAAAGAGAGACAGACAGAGATTGATTGATTGATTTTATTAAGTTTTTACGTCGACACCCACCTCAGGTGATGCGGCCGACGTTGATAGCCATCCCAGGAAAGTGGGGGAAGGGGGACTTATCTAATCCTATACCGACACCACCAGAACAATAATAATGTTAAGATGGGACAGTGAGAAGACCGGTTATAATGTAGCGTACCCGGGAGTCAATCCCACAACGATTTAGCATGTGAATCCGACGCTCAAACCAACTGAGCCACTGGGGCCCGCGAGAGAGAGAGAGAGAGAGGAGAGGGAGAGGGAGGGAGAGAGAGGGAGAGAGAGAGCGAGAGAGAGAGAGAGTTACTTAATAGAAAAGTAGCAGTCTACATCAAACTGACATGAGAAATTTTACACCTGACACAATCTCTATCACCGGTTAAAATATCCTTGAACTTCTAAACTTTTGCACCATAATCTTGCTGAAAAGAACACTTTTTTCCTTTCCGTTTTAGAGAACAAGAAAAACAAAAAAGTGCAGGTTAATGTTTTATGGTTCCAAGGACGAGGCTGCTTTGTGTCACTCTTCGTTGGCGAATTAATCTTCACAGGAGTGAGAGAAAAATGCAGTATATATTTGTGCCAGCGTCAGTAAATGTTATGCTTAGAGTATTGACTAACAATCAAGTTGAGTGTGTCTGATGTTACTGTATGTGTCAATACACGTACGCAATTACAATCGCGCGGGCATACACTCGCGCGCACACACACACACACACGCGCGCGCACAAACACACACACACACACAAACACACAAACACAAACACAAACACAAACACAAACACACACACACACACACACACACACACACACACACGCCAAACACAAACACACAACACACACACACACACACACGCACAAACACAAACACACACACACACACACACACACACACACACACACGCACAAACACAAAACACACACACACGCACAAACACAAACACACACACACACACACACACACACACACACACACACACACACACACACACACACACACACACACACACACACGCACACATATACACAAATACACACACACAAGCACATACACACGAACCACATCTTGTTGCTTTCCAGTTTCGACAACAAATGAATAAATGCACACGTGCATTGTAACAGTGCAGTCCAGTAAGTCATTAATGCTGAACGTTGTGTCTATCCATATGCCAACAGGTCCAAATGACCACAACACACAATGGCTACATACCATACAGGATCAGCAGCGTGGCACATGGATAGTAGGTCGAGACTTAATGCTCACTCCCTGTTTTGAAAAACAAAAGACTGCACTGTTGTCACAAGTAATCAGTTTGGTAGAGAATGTAGCTGACAGTTCCTATTACCTTTTAAGTGATGGTACTCTTATAATAATAATAATTATAATATTCATATAGCGCAAAATCTTGATAAAATCATATCTAAGTGCTGAAACAGACACACACACACAACCACGCACGCACACACACGCACGCACGCACACACACACACACACACACACACACACACACACACACACACACCACACACACACACACACACACACGCACACGGCTATAAATGGGGAGAAAAAATAAAAGCAATGGAAAATTATAGAGAGCATATTACCAGGAGTCCTGATGTTTCTAAACACAGAGCGGCAGCCATTGATTTGATATTAATGTCACCAGAATTAGTTTCATCTTGTTCCTCGGTAAATCACAAAGATATTTTAGGAAGCTATCATTCGATATCATCACAACAACTGTTGAAAACATTAGGATAAAAAAGAGCGCTCCTGATATTAATCCAGTATACAATACAAGCGCGCAAACTGGTATTTATTTTAGAAAGGTCTTGCTGATCAAGATTACAAATATTACTAAAGTGAAAATGTAGACATTATGTTTTCTAGATCCTGAAAATCATCAGTTTTAGCTGCCACAGACTTATCGATTCCAAAACTAAACACGTTGATGTCTAATAACCACTTAAGTAAGGCCTGGTGGGCAAACGCTTGCGAGAAAATGGTTCGTATAAAAGAATTTTCATATCGACATCAAAGGAGGCAGAAAATCTTAGATCCATAGATATAAAAAAAAAGCTAAATCCAGTGTAAATAAAACCATCGCTCAAGCCAAAGAAAGGTTATTGACATTATACTGCACAAAACATTTCAGAAATAAGGATTTTCGTAAAAGTTAGACAAAAGTAAAAGGAACGAAATACGGAATTAGTTCACCAAGATGTCCGTGATAATTGATCCATGTAACAAATTTTCTTGAGACATTGATCAAACAGAAACTTTTGTGATATGTTTGTTGAACACAATAAAGTTGAAGGTTTGTCTCACACCTAAGGCACTACAGAGCGATGGAAGAGAACAACGCGAAATAATATGATTGATTTTCAATAAGAGCCATAACACATAACATTATGTAAAAACAAATGGATTTCGTAAGTTCGATGCAGTTTCAAACGAAATGTCTGTTGGTGTTTTTACAATGTGTTGTTTAGTTTAATTTTGGCTAGATGTGAAAAAATACGCGAATGCTTATTCATCATCCTCATCAATAATCTTCTTTCACCTATTCCCATCTTATATTCTCTCTCTCTCTCTCTCTCTCTCTCTTCACACACACACACACACACACACCACACACACACACACACACACACACACACACACACACACACACACACACACACACGCACACACACACACACACACACACACACATATGCATGCAAGCGTGCATAACACAGGTCAGGTAACCGTCAGTTGTCATTGAAAAACGGAGACAAATATTCTATAATGAATTGTCCAGCAGTTTACGATAGAAAACTAACAAATCTGTCTCTTAACTCAGTATTTTATTGTCCATTTACAAGGGGAACTGCTGGAGTCCTCTTACTGGAAATAAGCAATTGTATCCTTTGATACAAAGGTTACTTCCCTTTACATAAAGATCCAATTACAGACGGCAGACTCAAGAAGGGAGGTAACCATTATAAACTGCTGAAGAACCAAGGCTGAACTTTGCAGTCGTATTGCTTAACACTGTGTTGTACTGTGTTGTTCCATTAGCTGTGTTTTTTCCCATAATAAAACATACCAAGGAAACATAACTTTCTGATTACCATGTGATCTATAAGGGCGTCATGTTCTAGCAGAACATGAGATGCTATCTAACCAACCAACCGACCAGCCAGCTAACAAACCCACTAAACAAACAAACAAACAAAAGACATATATCAAATCTCTTGGAAAAGAACGATTATTAGTCAACGTGGCGAAAATTTAGCGCAAGGGACTGTGAGGCGTGCACAGTCAACACGCAAAGTGAGAACAAATTTAGGCAACTGAAATATGGTTTCTAAGAAGAATGTTGAGAGTTCCATGGACAGCAAAGAAAACAAACGAGACAGTCTTGAAGGAGGCAGACGCAAGAAGATCATTAACAAAGAAGGTTAGGAAAAGACAAGCAACGTTTGTATGACATATTATGAGGAAAGGGGAATTAGAACACCTGGTCACAACAGGAAAGCTGGAGGGAAAGAGAACACCAGGTAGACCCAGGGAGAAATTATCGGATGGGTGGCTGAGGACGGAGAGGGTGGGAGATGTACTTGCAGCGACAAGGGATAGATTCGTGTGGAGGGCCATGATCGCCAACGCCATGCGGCAAGGCACATAGATGATGATGATGATGATGATGATGATGATGATGATGATGATGATGATGATATGATGATGATGATGAGATGTGATGATGACTGATGACTTGGAGTTCAGGGTGTGAACCACCGTCACTCCAAAAGCGTATTGTGGGACTTTTCGTCCCGGCCAACTCCTACCCACAACTGCGCGTGCTTTGGGTCCTTTGGGAGGACTGGATCTCTACAGTCGAGACCCATTTGTTTTATAGACGAATCACTGAGGGTGTGCTCAAATTTCCTGACCAATACAGCGAGTGTCTCCGTCTCAGTTCTGTATGAAGCCAGAATATGTTGCGAAAGTAGGCGTTAACAAGAAACACCGCGAGGGTGCGGATAGGATCCGCAGCACCAATGCCCCGCCACAATCACCTCCAAAGCTCCTGTCGCCATTCGATGGTCATTTCATCAGGCAAAGGGGGGCTGTCTATGCGTTAATTCCATGACCCAGTCTAAATAGAATTTCATAGCATCATCCTCATCATCATAGCATCATGACAATTGTTTGAGATTCGCTAACTCAGTTCCTCGACTCAGCGATTACTGTCATCAGTAAAGGCTTATTGCCCAGTGTACTGAGTACTTTGGATCAGAACAGGCACTGGTGAACGTCACTGAAGTAATCCCAGCAGAAGAAATGCAGTTTCTTCTAGTGGATGGCAGACTGACATCGCTGGCTTCTGCTTGTTTGCTGCCCTGGGACTTCAACTGAATGAACGTGGGGCTGATGGTGTGCTGAAGAGTCATAATGAGAGGCACAAGATCTACGCCCTTGTAACTATGCAGAGTCAAGACAGCAAGAAAGAAAAGAAAGCAGAAGAAGAGGAAGAAGAAAAAGAAGAGAGAAAGAGACACAGAGAGAGAGACAGAGACAGAGACAGAGACAGACAGAGAGAGAGAGAAGAGGAAAAGACCACCAGAACAAGAAAAGGGGTATGTTTCAATAGAAGATGGATAGAACAGTGGAAAGAGATAGGAATGATTGTAATCATTACCTCAATTTATACTCACGTGCATACCGAACGAGTGACACAAACAAAACTGTATGGATCTCAATGTTTCATAAACGATAATTGATTGTAATTATATATCCCAGATGAAGAGCAACAAGCATTGTATGGCTCGCTCAGAAATGTCTTCATCAATGAATTCCATTATTTCCTGTCCTCTGTTTGTTTGATCAGTACATGCCATGATGATCTTCTGCCCTTGGCTGTCACAGCAGGCAGATATTGATGATCACGTCTGGTTTGTGTTTTGTTTGTTTACTCGTTGTTCTTTTTATCGCTATTGTTTCAGATGTCACGTTTCTCTCTTTAAAATGCTGGTGGTGACGGTGGCTGTAGTGAAGGAGATCACAGTAGTGTTGGTGGTGTGGTGGTAGTCGTAATGATATCTATCATGACGATGGGAATAGTGACAGTAATGTTGATGGTGAAGGTAATGTTGTTCATTATGATCATAAACAGACGACAGAACGTATATGGTTAGAGATTTTTGTGTCAGTTTTTAAGCATATTTCCTTTACAGAATCTTATTCCATTGGTTCAATATTGCTACACAGGGGATGAAATCGATGTTCAGTGTCTCTTCAGTAAACAAAACTGGTATTTTCCAGAGCTTCTGAAAATATCCTGTTTCAAAGGTCTGTAAACAGCGTTGTGTTTGTGTTGCTATTTTGTTTACTTGATTATGCAAAGGGAAAATGTTCGTCTGTAGTATCTATTTTCTCTGTGGCATTTCAAGAGCTGTTTTTAAAGGACAAAGGGACATATGAAAATAACCTAATGCAAAATGGCTCGTTCACTTGTGTGAAGTACACTAAAGCAAAAAAAACGGTTGAAATGATATCTTAAACATGTATAAAACAATGTAGATGACTTTTATAAACAAACATGCTCCATTTTTTTCTTTTTTTTTCTTTTTGTTTTTTTTTTACTTGTGAATACGCTTTTCTTCTCTTTTGGAATTAATCAGATATCTCTGTCACAATGATATTTACTCCATTAATTTCATACTATATCTGTCAGCCCCCTGCTGTACGCTTTGAGACCTGGATTACTTCTGGCTTCACGTTCAATATCTTGAACAATTCCTCCACAGATATGAGGGTATGATCTGCAGAAATCTATAGATGTGTCTAGGTGGTTGACATTAGGCAG
>CM060306.1:52493040-52503040 GCA_030674185.1 Monoplex corrugatus | reverse complement strand
CAGATAAGTAGCCTGTATCGCTTTGACTCCCCCCCCCCCCCCCCTATCCATCAGCTTCATACAGACAGTTTCATGATTTCATTTTCTGTAAAAGTTGTCTGTCTACTGAAATGGAAAAGTGCATGTAAATGTGCTTTTCATAAAAACAAGATTGAGGCAGCCGAGATGTGGTTTCTAAGAAGAATGTTGAGAGTTCCATGGACAGCAAAGAAAACAAATGAGACAGTCTTGATGGAGGCAGACGCAAGAAGATCATTCATGAAGAAGGTTAGGAAAAGACGGGCAACGTGTATAGGCCATTTCATGAGGAAAGGGGAATTAGGGCACCTGGTCACAACATCAAAGCTGGAGGGAAAGAGAGCACCACGTAGACCCAGGGAAAAAATATTGGACGGACTTGCAGAGTGGCTGAAGACAGAGAGGGCGGAAGATGTGTTTTGCGGCAACAAGGGATAGATGCATATGGAGGGCCAATATCGCCAACGCCATGCGGCAGGGCACTTGATGATGATGATGATGATGATGATGATGATGATGATGATGATGATGATGATGATGATGATGATGATATCACCTGGCGTGGGTCTTCATGTGTCATACAAGACCGATCCTAGAGGCACATGTTCTTCCAGAGGCAATACATGGACAGGAGTCCTGCTGCCTTCGGTTCCCTTTCCGCCGATCCCATTTCTGTAGGACAACAGCTGCTCTGCAACTGTTCAAATAAGATTGTGCTCTGTGTGCACTCCTGTTGCAGTCTTACTTTTGTTGAGGGCAATGTGTTCCTAGTTGGTAGGTAGAAAGAAACTCTAGGGAGAGCTAGACAACAGAAGGTCTTCAGAGAAGTAACCCCCTTTAGACAAGTGTTTCGGCCCTGAATTCCTTACATTCTCGGGGGGCCGGGCCACATCCAGGTCATGACTCCTGGATGCCCTTCTGCTGTTGTCTATTTTTTTTTTCCCACGCCGGGGATCGAACCTGGGCGATTCTGCGCTTCAGAACTGCGGTACGCGGTTTTACCAATGTGCTAACGGGGCACACATCATCTGTAGGGAATTTAATCCTTATGAAGTTCACTTTTTTGGTTCCTCCTTGCCCAGATCCAGCTTGAGCTCCTTTCTGCTGCCTCTGCCATCGCTTTAAGGGCTCTAGTCCTCTTCTTCCCAGAAATAGCGAGTTGTTTCATGAGATCATAAGCGGAGGTGCCCACAAACCCTCTTGCCCGACCTCTATGGCGAAGATTTTGACCCGCAGACCTGCTTTCTTCAGGGTGCTGGCAAGACCGGCGTATTTTTCGGTCTTGTAGATATGTGCTTCTTCCATTCTGCTTTCGTATGGCACAGTGAGTTCTATCAGAATCACTTGTTTCGAGGAGTCAGAGTGGAGAGCGATGTCTGGTCTCATGCCTGTCTTGCTGATGACATCTGGGTAATTTCTCCACTCTGGGAGGTCTGCTGTACACTCCCAGTCGACTGCTCCATCCAGAAGACCCTTTGGCAATGTGCTGGTTGTCATAGCCCTTTCGGGCCAGACCTGTTTCCCTCCTGCTTTGTAGAACGTTGTCATAGCAATTGGTGCGTTTGGGGTCATGGTTTTTTCGCTAACCACATCTGTGATCACTTTCAGAACTTGGTTGTGCCTCCATGTATACCTTCCTTGGGCTAGCGCTACTTTGCAAGAGCTTAGGACATGTTCCACTGTTTGTTTCTTCTGACAGAGCGGACATGCTGGGTCGTCTGCTTTCCCCCATTTCACTAAGTTTGCATTCGAGGGGAGCAGGTCATATACAGATCTGAGGAGGAAGCTTATCCTTAGAGGAGCCATGTGCCACATATCGTTCCAGCTGAGACTTCTTTGGAGTGCACTGTCCCATGTTGTCCATTGCCCCTGTTGACCTTGCTGGACTGCCTTCTGCACTCTTTTGACATCTTCTTCTTCCTTCAACTCCTGTATGATCATGTCTCTTTTTTCCTTCCCTTTGGCTTTGGACCACCACTGCATTTTTGTTGCTCCCAGTCCCTGTCTGTTGGTTAGCGTGTGTCCAATTATTTCTTTGATGCTGAGGTTTCTCTTGGCATTGTTTACAGCCTCTTGGACTTTCCACTTTCTGCCAGTTCTCAGCTTTGGATGAACTGCTCTCACGATATTGTCCTCCGATTCCTCCAGCATGCTCAACAGTCTTGCTTTTCCAACTTTGTATTCCTCCACTATGGATTTCAGAGGTAGCTTCAGCATTGCTTGACGACAGTAGAATGCAACATCAGTGAGACCAGGTGGGACACCGAGCCATTTTCTTGTGTATTTGTTGATTTTGGCTTCCATTGCTTCGACTGTGCTGGTGCAAATGTCATAGATTAGCAGTGGCCACAGCAGCTTTGGTATCAGCATGAACTGTAGACACCAGACTTTGTATTTGCCTGGCAGTCCGCAGTTATCTATTTTCTTCAGGCCTTCTTCTGCTGTTTGCTTGGTTTCACATCCCCTTTGTGTGTCTTTCAGGGAGTCATCATACCATCTTCCGAGACTTTTTACTGGCTCTTCTGTGACAGTGGGGATGGCTTGGTTGGCTACCATGAATTTGACTGAATCTGCCACTTTTCCTTTTCGCAGTGAGAGACTTCGGGATTTCTTAGGTTTGAACCTCATTCTTGAAGAGGCCACCAGCTCATCCAGCTGCTTTAAGATTTGGTGTGTCTCTTCCTCATCCGTGGACAAGACTGTTGTGTCATCCATGAAAGCTTTCAGAGGAGGCATCTGGTATCCATCTCCCAGATTCACTGGACCTGAACTCTTCATTGCAGCTTTCAAGATGACTTCCATTGCCAACACGAACAGTATGGGAGAGATTGCACAGCCCATTGCAATGCCCACCTCTAGGTCTATCCAGTCCGTGGTGTATTCTTTGGTAGAGAACCGCATTGAGAACCCTTGGAAATACTTCCTCAGCATTGTTCGGATGTTTTCTGGGATGTGATACATTTCAAGAGCCAGCTGGATCATATCGTGTGGAACTGATCCATATGCATTCGCCAGATCAAGCCAAACTACGTCAATGTCTCTCTTCTCTGTTCTTGCTTTTTGGATGGCATCCCAAATCAACGTGGCATGTTCCAAGCATCCAGGCATTCCTGGTATGCCTCCCTTTTGGACTGACATATCCAGATACTTGTTTTCAGTCAGGTATTTTGTCAATCTTGCTGCCATAACAGAGAAGAAGATTTTCCCCTCGACGTTCAGAAGTGATATTGGCCTGAACTGATTGATGCTGCTGGAGTTCTGCTCCTTCGGAATGTACACTCCTTCAGCTCTCATCCATTGGTCGCTGATCTTCTGGTTCCTCCATGCTGATCGAATCATCTTGTGGAGCCACTCGAGCACTTTTGGGCATTTCTTGTAGAGCAGGTATGGTATTCCGTTTGGTCCAGGTGCTGACTTGGCTCTGGCTTTCTTTACTACGTTCTTCACTTCATCCAGTGTTGGTGGTTTGTTATTGAATTTTCCTTCTGGCGCTGCAGGCCAGACCAGATTTTGGATTTCAAGTGGTGCCTCGCGCTGAGAATCGGAATATGTTTCCCTGAGATGCTGCTCTAGGGTTTCCTTGCCCACTGTGAGAGTCCCTGATTTGGGTTGTTCAAACAGCTTTCTTGCAAAGTCAAAGGGATCTTTGAAGAAACGATCTTGAGTCTTCTTCTTTTTGCTCTTTCTTCGCCTTGCTGATTCCACTTTGCTGAGAGCATTGTGTTTGGCCTTCAGATCTTTCCAGAGTTCCAGGAGCCCTTGCTTCTCGAATTCTGAGGCAGTTTTCATTCGCTTTTTAAGCTTCCTTTTCTCCCTCCGGATGCTCTCCATCTGCTGCTGTCTTCTGGATTTCTGGGGAGGCGTTTTTGTCTTTGGCTGCTTCACTCCATAAGTGTCCCTGCAGATAGAGTATATGATGTCTCCGTATGTGTCAAGTTTGTGTTCCAGCGTACTGTTTCCTATTAGCGCATTCAGCTTAAGGACAAGTTCCTCATCTAATTTCTCCCATTGTTCTTTTGCACCGGCAGGCGGCAAATTGAGTTTTCCACGTTTGGCGTTAAGAGCTTGTGCAAAATCCGCATCAGAACCGTCAGCGTGGATGTCCTTGGCACTATGGTTTAATTCCTGGCCTTGGTCATCCAACGTCTCACCTGCTATCGCAGTGCGCTGCTGCTGGTTCGTATGTGTCTTCAAACAGCCCATTTTTGTCCTGTGGATCTTCATGCCGCGTTTGGTGGTGAATCTCCTTCCACACGCACACGGAAATTCCAACTGGTCATTGATCATGGTCCGTTGTGCGTTTCCAGTCGTGATGGAGTCAGTGCCGATGGATTCATCATTCTCTCCCCCTTTCGGTGAATCCTGGGAGCATCTTTCATTTGGAAAACTCGTGGCATGTTATCAAAGGCGAGGTGGGAAGCCAACCCACAAAGCCCGCAGATCTAGTCTTTCCCAGTGTCCTTCGGTCTTTCCCGAATGTCCTCCGAACTATTCCCGGAAGTCAATGGACTGACCATGTGCAGGTAGAAAGAAACTCTAGGGAGAGCTAGACAACAGAAGGTCTTCAGAGAAGTAACCCCCTTTAGACAAGTGTTTCGGCCCTGAATTCCTTACACTCTCGGGGGGGCCGGGCCACATCCAGGTCATGACTCCTGGATGCCCTTCTTGGTAGTGTTAATGTCGCAGTTGATGAGGTTGGCCTTCAGTTAATCCTTGTATCGATTCAGCTTTTTTTTTTCTTGGACGTGGTGCGCTTGCTTTAGCTCTCCGTACCCCAGCATGTATGGGATATGGTTGTCTCCAATACGTACATACATGCATATACATACATACATACATACATACATACATACATACATACATACATACATAAATACATACATACATACAAACATACATGCATATATACATGCATACATACATACATACATATACGTACATGTATATATATACATATATATGTATCTATATGTATGTATATATATAGATATATGTATATACATATAATATATATGTACGTATGTGTATAATACACACACACACACACAGACACACACACACACAGACACACAGACACAGAAACACAGACACACACAGACACACACACACACACACAAACACACACACAAACACAAACACAAACACACACACACACACACACACAAACACAAACACACATGTCTTGTCCAGTAAAGCTGCCATTTGGCAAAGAGCTGCTCTATACTTATTTGTCATGCCAAGTACGCTTTACTAGAATTTTCGTAGTAGGACTTATCTACTGTTATATAGTAAAGTCATCACACTTGACCAGAATCCCCGTAACGTAGCTATTGATGTACGTATCAAAGTAATAATAATAATAATAATAATATATTTTATTTATATAGCGCAAAATCTTGATAAAATCAAATCTAAAAGACACATCATAAACAATGTCAATAAAGAAGCAACGTGTAAGCTGTCAGATCACAACAAACACACTGACGGCTATGTTTTACAAATATATATTTTGACACAGGTTGATAAATTCAAATACATGGGAACGATCATTTCATCAGACGGCAGATGCACATCAGAAATAGCCGGCAGAATCGGCCAAGCCAAAACAGCATTCAAGAAGATGACAAGCATTCTTACCAACAAACGCCTATTAATTAACATCAGGAAGAGAGTTCTTGAATGTTATATAGAACCAATACTGTTGTGCGGATGCGAGGCGTGGACAGTCAACAAACAAAGCCAGAACAAAATTGAGGCAGCCGAGATGTGGTTTCTAAGAAGAATGTTGAGGGTTCCATGGACAGCAAAGAAAACAAACGAGACAGTCTTGATGGAGGCAGACACAAGTAGATCACTCATAAGGAAGATTAGGAAAAGACAGGCAACATTTATAGACCATTTTATGAGGAAGGGAGATTTGGAGCACCTGGTCAAAACGGGAAAGCTGGGGGGAAAGAGAGCACCGGGTAGACCCAGGGAGAAAATGCTGGACGGACTTGCAGAGTGGCTGGGGACGAGGAGGGTGGGGGAGATGCTATAGGGGCAACGAGAGATAGAGGCAGATGGAAGTCCATGATCGCCAACGCCATGCGGCAGGGCACCTGATGATGATGATATTTTGTTTTAAAGCGTTCCGATATTTTAGAACAAGTGTACACACGTTGTTTTGCCCACACTGTGCGGACGGGATGTCGTTGTATACTTCGTCTTCTGTGGTGGTACCTGCTGGGTGTTTTTGTGTTTCCATAAGCCAGCGGACACTGACTTGACTTTCAGGATCAGTAACGTTCACATTTGATGTCCTGCGTGCTTATACACATGAAGGGGAAGGTTTAAGCACTAACAAAGTCTGCACTCATGTTGACCCGGGAGATCGGGAAAATCTGCACCCTTTACCCACTAAGCGGGAAGTATCTAGGTAGAATCGAACCCAGGTCCTTCAGAATAGAAATCTGACGTTTTACCTATTTGACTACAGCTCCTGTTGATATATTTTTTTCAATTTATAATCATCTCCTTCAGCGACATATGAGATATGTCAACGTGTATCTGGTGAGGAGAAAATAATGCAAGAATACCAGTAATGTGATTATTTATCCCAGTGATAATGGAGCGGAAAAAACGGATAAACGGGTCAGTGACACTGACAGGCTGCAGGGAGATGTAGTCACATGCTGCCATTAGTGAACATGCAACGAGCGACAGGTGGTGTCATTTAAATTGTCGTCACAGAATCGTTAGCAATGATTTTGTTCTTTCTCTGCTGACTTAGTATTTCTTTTTCTTTTTTTTTTTTTCCTGCATTTTGTTCTTGCTAGCTCTCTGAGGTTCCTTTTGAATTGTTCCATTATCTCTCTCTCTCTCTCTCTCTCTCTCTCTCTCTCTCTCTCTCTCTCTCTCTCATTCTCTCTGTCTTTCTCTCTGTCTTTCTCTCTGTCTTTCTCTCTCTCTCTCTCTCTCTCTCTCTCTCTCTCTCTCTGTCTTTGTTGTCGACCTCTGTATGTCTGTACTTCTCTCTCTCTCTCTCTCTCTCTCTCTCTCTCTCTCTCTATCACCCCCTCTTTCTCTTTCTCTCCCTCTCCTTTTTGTCTCACTTTTTCTCTCTCCTTTTTTTTTTTTTTTGCCTTACTTTCTTCCCCTCCCCCCCCCCTTTCCCTCTCTGTCACTGTAAAACTCGGGCTGCTCTCTACATTGAGAGTGCGTCGCCGCAGTGTAGCGCCACTCATTTAAAAAAACTGACCGACTCCAGAAAGTCAAGAAGGATAATTGGCCTTCAAGGAGAGAAACCTGGAAAATGAACATATCTCTCTAATGTTTATCCCAGGGGCAGCCGAGTGATTGCCCTGCTCTTCGCCATTTTCAACTGCTGAAACATGCGCAGGCCAGGAGGTACACGGATCCGATTCGTTTTACGTCCCCTTCCGAAAGACTAGATGTTCAGTTCGATTTTCCGGTCAAACTGATGAGAAAAGTCGAAACCTTAACGAATCTTGGAACCTTGAGTTTAGTTACTGGCTGGCGAACGTCCGAACCATTTTGCCACTCTTCTCCTTCTTCTCATTATAACACATCAATGCTCTATATCATTTACGTGGTGTCTAAATTACTCCCCCAGAGGGGATGCCGGGGGCTCTTTCATTACAAATAGTATCCCCACCTGGAAATTCTGTACTAGAACATTTCCTCTTTTCTGTCACTCTCTTTGATTCTCCCTTTCTCCTTTGTTTCTGTCATTTTTTCCTATCATTTTCTGCCTTGCTGGTCCATTCACCTTTATGTGCTCAGTAAAGTCTTACGTACTTTCTCTTAGGGTTGATATTTGGGTACATAAATTAAATGCATTTTTGGCTCTAGGGAAATGAGATTATGCGGAAGCAATTTGAGGTACTTCAAGCTCGTTTTGATACATGTTTTAGAGTCCTTAGTTATGATAAAATCTGTATTCAGGCGTGTTTTTTAAATCCCCTGTGTGATGAGTTGGATGGAGTGGTCAAGGCCAGGGGCATCTCCTTAGATTATGTGCGCGAATGTATTGATATTTGTATTTCATTTTCTGTTTTTTTTTTTTTTTTCTCTCTCCCTGTTGAAGTACTGTGTGTGTACTGAAACAGTTGTAGCCCTGGTATATTGCTTTACGCAGTCGGCGGGGGCTTTAACCAACAATAAGAATAAGTAAATGATTCAACCAAGTAAGGTAACAAAAGCTGTTTTGTCCTTGAACCATTCCGTGAGGAAGCGGGACATAACTCCAAATTCGACAATATCCCCACACCAATAAACCTCTCTGAGAACAAAGAGGGGGGAGGGGAGGGGAAGGGAGGATTGGGGGATCGGGGAGGCGTGACTGACAGACACAAAACTTGACGTCGGTTGTAACTGTCCCACCTAATCAGCGTCCTTCCTGTCTGCCTCACGGGGGCTCTGGCACTGGACGGCATCTCCTGACAGACAAGAAGTAAAAAGCTTTTCAGCACTCTCACGGAAATCTCTTAAAAGTCATGGCTGACTTCAGGGCAGATTTCAGTGTTCAGTCTGCTCCTTATTAAAGAAGAAAAGAGATAGGGAAGTAGGGGAACAGGTCTCTTGTCACTCGATCAAACACGCTCTTTGAAGCAGATCGCTAGTAAAACACAATTATCCAATCTCAGATATAACACCTCTTCCTCCTTCCGTCTCACCCTTTCTATCTGTCTGTCTGTCTATGTGTCTGTCTATCTCTGTCTGTCTTTTCTGTCTGTCTCTCTCTCTCTCTCTCTCTCTCTCTCTCTCTCTCTCTCTTTTCCCCATTCTTTCTTCCTTTCTGTCCCTTTATCCACGTCTCTTTCCCTCTCTATCTTAATGATCACTTCAAAACCTAAAAATCTCCACAAATCATTTCTTCATTTTCATAGCTACCTAATGACCAATACATACATATCTATTTTTAGCCAGATTCCTAAGTCCGTTTCCGTGGGTAAAATTATGTCAAGCAGTCATACTGGCCGCCATTTCGTCATTAATAATCAATACGCCTTTGCTTTTTCTGTTATCGTTTGTCTGATTGTTTCTTTGTTTCTTTCTTTCTTCGCTTTGTTTGTTTGTTTTAAAGCTTGATTTTCTGTCTTCTGTCCTTTACTTGCATGCTTTCTAATACCATCATAGGTTCTCTTTATTTTATTTCTTTATTTTGTATCATTGCATTTCGTTTCTATGTTTGTATGTTGATGTTGTATGTTTATAGTAGCAAAGATAAGTTGTAAGACAGGTCCACCAGGACCTAATGCGATTACCCTAGAGTAGTAATGTGTCCTCAGGTTTAAAGTGTCAGGTTTCTGTCGTTCCTTTGCTCGCTTGCTCAATGATTCCATCATTTTTCCTCTATCAGTTCTTCACCCCAAACGTCTTTCTCTTCTGTTCTTTGCAGACTGTTACATGGGAAGCTGCATGTAATATGAGCAGGCTTTCTGACATATAAGCAACATGTAATACCAGCAAACTATTATGATATGTAAGCTACATGTAATACCAGCAAACTATTATGACATGTAAGCTACATGTAATACCAGCAAACTATTATGATATGTAAGCTACATGTAATACCAGAAGGCTTTTCTGACAGTGTCCATTTGACCTCACTGTCGTATGTTTTCTTAATGCTAGTACCCTTGGCCAAAAGGGAACTTGCACATTCTAATTCAACCCTTACATTTTGAGAGTGGTCTGATTTTGTTCTTGGGTGTCTGTGTGCACGCTGTTTTTGCCCACTATGTGCAGTCAGAATGTTGTTGCACAGACTACAATCGCATGATGAAAATTTTCACGTTGCCGTAAGCAGCCACTGACATGACTTACAGGATATTTAACGTGCATAGTTAATATTCTGCAAGCGAATGCATACTAAGGATATCCACTGGGAGATTTGAAAAATCTGTATCCTTTACTCACCAGGCGAAAGTGTCCAGGATCGAACCCAGGACCTTCCAATTGGATGTCTAACGTTCAC
>CM060306.1:52475540-52483040 GCA_030674185.1 Monoplex corrugatus | reverse complement strand
CGCGTTTGTTCAATTTTCCATGCCTGTTATTGCCAAACTGTACTTGATGAAGCTATAACAAAATACAGAGTAATAGGTAATTTCAAGGGTTGACAGCCAGAACCCAGTATCTCACTTTTTTTTGTCAATTTTCATTTTTTTATACTGAACTGTTGATTTTGATGTTATCTTTCACTTGGTGGACTTTGTTTTTGCCATGATATTGATTTTTGATCAGTTATCGATAAAACCAAAAACCAGTATCTCAAAATGTAGATATAGCCTCTCCCTGAAAACCCAGTTAAAAATCGTCTCCTGTAAACTATCAGAAAATCGAGATACTTGGTTCTGGTTGTTAACCTCGATTTAATATCAAGATGGTTGACGATGATCGATAATGATATGATAACAATAATAATAATAATAATAATAACACGAATGATATAAGACATTTATAAGGCGCTGAATCAAACCATAGCGCACACTCATCATTCACCAAAGCAATCATCCATCAGCGACAAAAACTCCGGGTCACAAAGCACACGCAAACTGTTAGGGGGAGAACAGGAGGAGATGAGGCAAAAGTGTGGGCATTTAGAGGGGGAAATCACCGCTGGACAAAAGATGTATCTTCAAGCTAGACTTGAAGGAAGACAAAGTATGTGACTGTCGATTAGACGGATGATTGACTCCACTGTCTGCTGGATGGATTATAAATGTTTACTAACATGATCCAGAAAAGGTATCAATATTAAGCGTTCCATGTTTGTTTCTGTTTATAATGTGTGTGTGGCTTTTGTTTGTTTGTCTGTTTTTGCTTTTCTGTTTTCGTTTTTGGTTGTTGGATTTTTTTCCCTTGGGATTTAAGATGACATTTTTTTTCAGCAGCGAAACAGAAAATTGAACTGTGATCATTGAACGATAAAGCCAGTGTTTCGACATCTCTTCTTCCACCATCTAGCTTAATTCTTGTTCACGTTTGGATTACTTGGAACAAACTGAACAAGGCATGGGTTGACTCCCTTGGCAGGTACTGCTTAATTAAACATGGTAAAGTCTCCAAAAAGGAGGATATCAGTTTTTTTTTGCTTTGTTTTGTTTTGTTTTGTTTTGTTTTGTTTTGATCCTGTTCATAAATACAACAAAATCGTTTAATCATGCAAGAGATTCTAATAAAAATCCTGTTAGGATATGACGATATTTTGTTGCTCAGAACTGTAACCACATACATACCATATTTGTTCTTCTATGTCCAGTCGTTTGTGAGTGATCTTTATAATGCTGTTGTGTATAATAGACAACAATACCTTTCGACGTGGTAAACAACAGTCTTTTCTCATTCATCGTGTGATAGTTACTGACATGGACAATAAAGAGAGAGGAGAGGAGGAGAGAGAGAGAGAGAGAGAGAGAGAGAGAGAGAGAAGAGAGAAGAGAGAGAGAGAGAAGTGAGTTTTGTAATATCAGTTTTTGTGTACATACAATGTTACCTCAATTATTTGCTGTGTACCATTCTATGCATTTTACTTCTGTTTTAAAAGACAGAAACATAACAGGACACCAAAGAGTGCATGTGTGTGTGTGTGTGTGTATGTGTGTGTGTGTGTGTGTGTGTGTTGTGTGTGTGTGTGTGTGTGTGTGAACACGTGCGTGTGTATGTATGTGAACGTATGTATGTCCAAGTGTGCTCAGGGTGTGCCTGTGTGCAAATGTTTTTGAGATAGAGAAAGATACAGAGAGAGGTAACTGTCTCTAACAGAAACACACACACACACACACAACACACACACACACACACACACACACACACACACACACACACACACACAAACAAACACACACAAACACAAACACACACACACACTAACACACACAACACACTAACACACACACACACACACTAACACACACACACACACACACAAACACACACGCACGCGCGCGCGTACATACGCACGCACACACCCCAAAAACAAACAAACAAACACTTAAACACTAAAACAACAAAAAATAATGAGAAAGCAGTACGGTTCCAATCGATCAATATTCATTCGCACTGACATTCGCATGATGTTATCGCAAACTGGTAATGGAAATAAAAACAAGATGGTCATGCCATACTAACAATATCACTTCTTACACAAAAATTAGTAGACAAAATCCTGACCTTAAAGAACCTCAAGATGAACCTAAATTTGGTGTGCATCGAAGATAATGGTAGACAGCCCCAATAATGAAAGCAGATTTTAAACATTGTCAGGAAATCTTGAGAAAATTATATTACACATACCTTATCAAAGAAAAACTGTTAATTTTAGGCACTATTGTGGCCCGTGTGGTCTTGATGTTGACACCTTTCCTCTAAACTCGTGCATTCGTGACACTTCAAAATTTGCCCAAAATTTGGTATAGATCCACGCATAAAACAGCTGAAAAATCTGGTTACAAATTTTCTCACAGACAGACACACAGACACGCACTTCCCTGCGGTCTGTCTAAACTACTCTCCATTTTCATAAAAACGGGAGATTAAAAAATGTATGCGTGTTAACTTTGTCAGCGTTCTGTGTGCCGCTTGTCACGCGATTTTGCATGTTGCCTGCTTTTCTCTTTCTTCTCTTTCCATTCACACACACGCGCATTTTCTCTTTCTCTGTCTCTCTCTGTCTCTGTCTCTGTCTCTCTGTCTGTCTGTCTGTCTCTCTCTCTCTCTCTACCTCTCTCTCTCTCCCCCTCTCTCTCTACCTCTCTCTCTCCCCCTCTCTCTCTCTTTTCTCTCAATGTCTTTTTCTTGTTCTATGTTACTACATAATCTCTACGATAATTAACGTATCTTTGCATCAGGCTGTCTCTCCTTCTCAGTCTCTCTCTCTGTCTCTCTGCCTGTCTATCTGTCTGTCTGTCTGTATGTCTGTTTCTGTCTGTCTGTCTGCTCTCTCTCTCTCTCTCTCTCTCTCTCTCCTCTCTCTCATATGACAACCAGTTTCATTTTTATAGATTTTAGTTTCACACAGAAAGGAAGACAGATCATCAGAATGGTTTAATTATCTATTTGTTGTTGTCTCTACTGAAGAGATGTTCTGTTTTCGTTTGTTTGTTTGTTTGTTTGTTTTGTTTTTGTTTTTTTGTTTTGGTTAATCAAAGCAATGGTTATCACAAACACACAAATGCTCAGAAAACACGAACAGAAAGATGGAACGGGTCATTGTCATCTGTCTTTGTCTCTTCTCAGCGCTTAGATTTGTTTTCTATCAAGATTTTGCGCTATATAAATATTGTAATTATTTTTATTATTCTAGTTTTCATCTTCCTGTTTGACCCACTGAACGGCTTTTGTCGAAGGCCCTTTCTATCAAATCAATAGATACTACGTTTTAACAACATGATGCCAGAAATGCTGTTAAAATGGTCATGACAGAACACTGAGCTAAGTTTGAGTTTCTGTCTCAGTATTCTCAAGACAGCATTTTCATTTTTGCGTTGAAATTAATTCCACATGCATTCCCTTCATTCAACTTTCTACCCACTCCTATCTCCCAGCAGACGTCATGCGATGGTAAAAGATCCAAAAAAATTCATGGATATAAGAATTAAACCTGCTTACAAAACCATAAAGCTAGCAATATCTTGAACTGCCGTGACCAGTCCGACTGTGGAACTCGCGACCCCTACGATAACAGCAGTTGTGCTTTAACGCACTGAGCTAACAGACTAGTGAGTTAACAGGCCACTGAGCTAGCAGGCCACTGAGCTAACAGGCCAATATGCTGACAGGCCATTAAGTTAACAGACCAGTGAGCTAACAGGCCAGTGAGCTAACAGGCCAATATGCTACAGGCCATTAAGTTAACAGACCAGTGAGCTAACAGGCCAGTGAGTTAACAGGTCACTAAGTTAGCAGGTCACTAAGTTAACAGGTCATTAAGTTTACAGGCCAGTGAGCTAACAGCATGAGCTAACAGGCCAGTGAGCTAACAGGCCACAAAGCTAACAAGCAAGTGAACTAGCAGGTATAGACCTAACATACCAGTGAGCCAACAGGCCAGTGAGCTAGGCCAGTGAGTTAACAAGCCAGTGAGCAAACAGACCACTGATCTAACAGGCCAATGAGCCAACAGGCCAGTGAGCTAACAGCCCAGTGACCCAACAGGCCACTAAACCAACAGGCCACTAAGCCAACAGGCCACTAAGCCAACAGGCCACTAAACCTACAGGCACTAGCCAACAGCCACTAAACCTACAGGCACTAAGCCAACAGGCCACTAAGCCAACAGGCCACTAAGCCATAGCCAACAGCCACTAAGCCAACAGGCCACGCAAAACTACGGCCCGTCCGAGGACCGAAGCCAAGACCAATGCGTTGTCAACATGGCACTCAAACCAACTGTAGTGAACAGGGCCACACACCACAACAAAAATGTGACTTGCCTGAGGGACGAATCCACGACCTCTTTGTGTTATCAGCGTGGGGGTCTGACCATCTGAACTAATGGGGACCACTAGACTGACCTCAATGTGTCCTTGTTCTTCTGTCCAGTTCTCCATCCTCATCTTGTACTCCCGCACCTGCTCGTTTGCTTTTCACGTTAATGGTCACCTCAACGACCGTTCGCCTTTCATCCTCTGGACATAATAGTGGGATTTTCCTGTGAGTTTTTGTGGCGAGTGAGAGAATAAAATAGTGGGGGATGGAATGCTTCAAAAAAAGGGGGGTCGTATCAAACAAAAGAGCGTGTCATAGTTGGCAGTATGCTTGGTAATTTTTTTTTCTGTCCCAACTTCCGTGCTGCCTCAGTGCTGTTGATTCTATGCAGTCATTGTGGGTCCACAAACTCTACTAATCTCTCGTTATTCAGTCGAAGTCCCAGTACCTAAAACACACATGAGCCGGACACGTGTCCTTGTCAAACTGGTCAGAACAGCACCGTTGATCCACTGAAATGGCCCAGCCGCAGCACAATGACTTCTGTGGTGGTGGCTTACACATCGCTGGCTGCCATCGGCTGCCCACAGGGGGGACTTCCCACGAGAAGAACTTGGGTTGATGTGTGTTGAAGAGCCAGAATGAATGGTTTAGGATGAACGTTCAAAAGATGGGAAGACAAGAAAGAACAAGACTGTCAAGCCATTTTAACAATCTTCCTTACTGTGTGCACAGTTTAAAATTTTATACCTTCAAGGTCACTTTGACTTTGAAAAAGCTTCAGTCGAAATATAAAACAAGATTGTCAAGCCATTTTAGTCATCTTCTTTATCATACAAAATTTTTGCAGAAAACAGATTTTGTACTCCTAATGGTCATTTTTGACGTTGAAAAAGCGTCAGTCGAAAAAAACTTGACAAGCACAGACGGCAATGATAGGCTGTCAGAAAGTTAAACAGATTTTAGATGTTGTCAGAAATTTTTGAGTAACTGCTGTTCACGCACCACCGTCCAACAGTGCTGATTTTAGCACAAACTACATGTATGCTTTCGCCATTCTTCAACAGTCCACAGCTTTGACCAAAATTTAGCAAAGATCCGCCCAAAAGAGTTGAAAAAATCTTGTTTATACATTTTTGTCAACACACACACACACACACACCACACACACACACACACACACACACACCACACAACACACACACACACAACACACACACACACACACACACACACACACACACAACACACAAACACAAACAATCCCAGGTAACATGGACTAATATCCTCTATCCCTCTGTTTCTAAAAAGGAAGATTACAGAAGAAAGAGGAAAAGCTCACAATTCTTAAATTACTGTTGATTTGTTAAAATCGCTATGTTCAGAGTGCTGTCAATGTCTTTGGCTCTAATTATTAATTGCCGTGTTCAGCGAAACGACTTGTCTGTTCTCGCTAAGGCACATTGTAAATCATCAAACAGTTTTTCTGTTATTCAGTGCCCTCCCTTGCCTTCTATTGACAATGAAGTTTAACGTTTGTCTGACGTTCTGCATCTATTTTTTGGAATAGTTCAAGAAAGCAAGATAATGCTGTTGCCAAGTAGTCTACTTTTACTTTAGGAACAATGTTGTCAAGGTCATTATGAGTTTGCTAAAAGCATACAGTGAACAAGATATGATGAACTGCAAAATTCAATTAATGCTGTGCAATAAATCCACCCAACAGACTGGGAATATCAGGTTTCGTGTTGTGGCCCTGTCTTGTCAAGATTGTTTACTAAATCAATAATGTGAATAAGGCAGATCTCTGCAGGGATCACACCCAGTTCTCTGATCTCTAAAGGAGCGTGAGTATTTTCTTTGTCTTTATTTTGTGCCTTTCCTTCAGACAACAAAACAGGAACCATTTGTAAAGGGAAAAAGCACATAGAGGGGAGGTAACTGTTGGGACAAACAAGGGAAGGGGGGAAGGGGCTGTTGTGCAGTTAAAGAGATGAGAGAGATAGAGAGGAGATTGGACAGCTAGAGTGTAGGAGGATGGGAGAGGCAAGCTTGGGATCCCGTTCGGGGCATGTCAGACCTTGTTGAACAGCAAAATGGGCTGTATCTGGAGCATCATGCCTGACCACTTTCGCAGCCGTTCAAACAACCCCTGTGGTTGAAGCAAGGCAACGTTGGGAGCTTCTGACTGCTATGTCGAGACTATAGTAAGGGGAAAGGTGCTGACAGCTATGCGAGCTGGTGGCTGGGCGGGCTGCCCGAAAGAGAGATGAAGACCAGAGTGGGGAGAGAGAGTGGGTCTTCCATTCTCTCTTGGATCAGAGGCTGGGCTGGACCTGGTTGGTGCACGTTTCGTGGCTATGTCCCGGGGTTTGTCATCTCCCCACCCTGCCATTCGGTGTGTAAAACAGGTAACTGATGACTGGGTCTGAATGGGTCATGCAAGGCATGGACAGCCCCCTTTTGCTTCAAGAAATGACTGTCGATTGGCGTCGGGAACTTGGCAGGTGTGTGTCCCGAGAGTAGCGAGGCGCTGGTGCTCCGGGTCCCATCCACACCGTCGTGGTGTTTCTTGTTAACTGTGCGTTTCCTTAGAAAACAAAATAGGACAAGCAGATAAAGGGAGGTAACTGTTGGGACAGACAAGAGAGAAGGGAGGGGGGTGGGCATTAAGGAGATGAGAGAGATACAGAGAAGATGGAACAGATAGAGTGTATGCGGATGGGAGAGGTAGGGGGGGGGGGGGGAATTGGACGGATAGGGGGTGTGTGTAAGACGGGTTGGGGAGGTAGCAGGATGGAGTAGAGGAGATGGGACAGATAGCATATATGTGTAAGACAGGTGTCGGACAGAAAGTAGGGATGGGTAGATACAGGGGATAGAACAGGTGTGGGAAGGTGCGATGCGACAGGATGGCATCAATCTTCATTTCCCCTCAGAACAGATAATCACGATGCATGCTTCTTCTTCAGATATTTTTGGCCTTACAGGGATTGAGATGTCTAAATCTGAATGACAAAATATTAAAACACACTACTTGTGCATACGTCATTACAAAGAAATATTGACGAAACAGGATAAAATGTTAAATCAGCAAT
>CM060306.1:52453040-52470540 GCA_030674185.1 Monoplex corrugatus | reverse complement strand
AGAAGTTCAGTCATATCCTATAGCCAAGAAGTCGATAGGCCTTGTCTAATCCTGTTTTTGTGTCCTTTGTTCCTACAACGAATATTATGTCCGTTAATAACGCACTGCCGATTTCCAGATTCAAGTCTGAGTAAAATGAAAGAGGATTAATTTTTAGAAATGCCCTCATTTATTGATATTACATAGAGAACAGAGCGCGCGTAACAGACAACGCTGGTGATTAGAGTTGTTTATTTTAAAATGACAGATTTCATACAAATATTTCGCTATCTTTTGCCCTGTTCCAACTTCGACGTTTTTTGTTTTTTTTTGCAGGGGCCGTTTAACTCCTGGGAAACACGTTAAACAAATTTCAGCGCTAAAAGCTCAATTTTAATGGAAGCCACAGATATAAACATAGAGAGATAGCAATGTCAACTTTACGAGTAATAGGCTTAATTTAATCCAGCGTTAAATACAATAATTCAATATTTCATGTCTTTGTTGTTTACTTGATTATAATTTACTTCCGAAGTGATAGTCCAGAGGGTTTTGAAGAAAACGTGATGTATTACCCTTTCCTGGCAACCTCCTCCCTCTTCTCCATTCTTTTATTTCTTTTCTCTCTCTCTCTCTCTCTCTCTCTCTCTCTCCTCTCTCTCTCTCTCTCTCTCTCTCTCTCTCTCTCTCTCTCTCTCTCTCTCTCTCTCTCTCTCTCTCTCGCTCCTCTCTCTCTCTCTCTCTCTCTCGCTCTCTCTCTCTCTCTCGCTCTCTCTCTCTCGCTCTCTCTCTCTCGCTCTCTCTATCTCTCTCTCTGTCTCCTCTCTCTTTCTGTCATACACAAAACACGCCACTTGCGTACACACACACACACACACACACACACACACACACACACACCACGACATAGATACATACATATATATATATATTTATACAACACATACACACACACCCATACACACACACGCAAACATCCACACACGACATATACGCACACACACACGCACACACACATATCCACACACACAAACACACAACATACACACACACACAACAACACACACAAACAAACACACACGGACAAACACAAACACAACAAATACACACACGAACACACACACGCGCGCGCACACACACACAAACACAAACACACACAACACACACACACACACACACACACACACACACACACACACACACACACACACACAAGCACACACATAGAAACAGAAACACAAACACACACACACACAAACTCAAACACACACACACAAACACATAAACACACATACACACACACACACACACACACACACACACACACACACACACACACACACACACACACACACACACAATTTGATCCCAAACCATTATCCTTCGTAGTCTTTGAGCTTTTTCAATTAGTTAAATATGCTTGGTTGAATGGTTCGACATTCATTTTCACTCTCCCTTGACGTAATGACTTGTGATTGTGAATTTATCCATGTTGCTCGTAGCATCCTGTGGCAAGTTCACTGTAACCTGCTCCCAAGGTGACACTGACACAGAACAAATTGAATCATTTCTGCAATCAAACTGAGAGTCCACGGGATATGAACAACGTGCGTTATCTTTCAGAGAAATGAAAATTATAACATGTATTTATAGTGTAAAGGCGAAGATTGTTCCTTAAGTTTAACCTTTGACTCCTGCACACTATCCACTAACTGCAAAAACTTAACTCTTTGAATCCCTCACCCTATCTATCAGCTTCTGCAGGAAGCTGGTGGATAGGGTGAGGGAATCAAAGGGTCTGTTTTTGCTTTGCTAACTTGATTGGCAATGCAGGATGTTGGTGGACAGGATGCGGAAGTCAAAGGGTTAAGGTTGTAAATCTATTACAACCTTAACCCTTTAACTTCCGCATCCTGTGAGTGAGGTGTTAGGGAGCTCAACGTTTTTCATCTCTGTTGCTTTCTGCAAGATCTTGTCAACGGAGAGGGCTTAAGCGCAGGTTATAAGTTTATGCCATGATCATTCTGAATCTTGTCCTCACATAGCATCTGTGGCGTCAACGCATATGGAAGTTATGCCGAGTACGGAGAAGCCATGTGGGGAAATTGAAAGAGAAACGGAAACAGCGATGTGATGTTAAGGACTATACCCTCTCCTTTGCTGCTTTACCTTCTCCAACCCTAAACACAGTTAAGTACCAATTTTTTTTTTTTTTTTTTTTTTTTTATTCATTTTTTGCTTCACAACGAAGGGACGTCTAACACACAATGTCGCAAGGAAAAACGACAAACGAACAAAAAAGAAAAAAAAGTATATCCATCTGAAAAGACAGCGTTGACTTATGAACTCCATATAGCATACAGAATGCACGTAATGATATTTTATACACTAGAAGTGGGTTAAGTATCTATTGACTGCTGGGTGGACTGGAGTTCACATCCCGGTTTTCTTCAGCCAGACACATATTCGTGCAGTCAGACTGGAAGGTGAGAGCTCTATCTCTACGCCAAACAGGCCTCAGTGTTTTCCTGTATAAAGAAAATGATTAGCATCGGCATAGTTTAGACATCGTAATCATGCAAAATCTTTTAGAAATCTTATCCATCACGTGGTATCTTTGGTGTCAGCACTTATGGAATTTATTCCGAGTACGGAGACGCCATCCAGGGAAACTAAGACAGAAACAGAAACAGCGATGTGATGTTAAAAGCCTATACCCTCTACATTGCTGCTTTACCTTTTCCAACCCTAAACAGGGTTAAGTACCTATTTTTTAACTGTTTTAAATTCGTTTTTTGTTTCACAACAAACGGACATGTAACACACAATGTGGCAATGAAAAATGACAAACGAACTTGCTTGATAATGAACCACAGTGTGTTAGCCAGGGTTGTTGGCAAAAGAAACACTACGCGTACCTAATGTAACAAAACCAGACAGGCGCACATTTGTGACCAATTGGCCTGTGTAACGCCTACACAAAAGACAACAAAGAGCAAATACACAGACTTTAAAGACAAACAGCATAAACACTACAGTAAACGGACTGAAATGTACCTGAAGTTGAATAGCGCGCTTTCTTGGTCGGAAGAAAAAACAGGCAGTTAGCAAGAGTTATGCCCCCTCAATAATCGCTTACACAATAGGCTGAAGGTCAGAGAAACCAGTTTAGAAGATTGAGATTCGCTGAGCTCAAAAGCAGCTCGGAGCGATTCTAGGTGGAATGTTACTATAGTGTTTTAAAATTTTTTTTATCATTTTATCATTTTGCCACATAAGCCTTACCTTGTGGAATTTTTGCTGCTCTTCCCCAGAGCACCATCCATTTGTTTTCAATATTTTCTGTCTGCGTGTCTTCCTCTACGTTTAAAAATGGATTTTTTTTTCTCGGATTTTTGCCTCGGACAACTCTTTATGTTTCTTTCGCGTATTCAAATGCATTTTGCACATAGGACTAAATTACTTGGATTACTTGACTTAATATTTGAATTTTCGAAGGAATATAGGGCCGCTGCAAGTTGCTGCGGTTTCGGTAACCAGTCGTTTGTTTTCAGGAATAAGTTGTTTGTACAGAGTCAAATCCCCAATCTGGGGGACCAGTGGATCACTATTTATCTGGTTTTCACCCCTCCACCTGTCCGGTTTGCGTGGTCTCACCAGGAGACGAGTCTCCTCCCACCAGCATAGCTCATAGAAGCATTTAGACACACAAGTCCCCCCGACCAAAGCAAGGTGGCGATCCTGCTGGATGAAGCTACACATTACTGTTACTGTTATTGTTGTTTAAAGCCCAGCCGACTGCGTAGGGCCATATCAGGATTATAACTCGTTTCAAAATATACACAATACTTCAACAAGAAAAAAAATTAAGTACGCATATCAATACATTCGCGCACAAAATCTAAGGAAATGCCCCTGGCGTTGACCACTCCGTCCGATTTATCACACATCATCATCATCATCAGGTGCCTTGCCGCATGGCGTTGGCGATTATGGACTTCCATTTGTCTCTATCACTTGTTGCCTCAAGCATCTCTTCCACCCTCTTTGTCCCCAGCCATTCTGCAAATCCGTCTAGTATCTTCTCCCTGGGTCTACCCGGTGCTCTCTTTCCCTCCAGCTTTCCCGTTGTGACCAGGTGTTCCAGTTCCCCTTTCCTCATAAAATGGCCTATAAATGTTGCCTGCCTGTCTTTTCCTAATCTTCCTTATGAATGATCTACTTGTGTCTGCCTCCATCAAGACTGTCTCGTTTGTTTTCTTTGCTGTCCATGAAACTCTCAACATGGAAAAAGACAAAAATAATATT
Source organism: Monoplex corrugatus (assembly GCA_030674185.1). NCBI lineage: Eukaryota > Metazoa > Mollusca > Gastropoda > Littorinimorpha > Ranellidae > Monoplex > Monoplex corrugatus. The sequence continues at coordinate 52,466,253 of CM060306.1, read as the reverse complement.
AGACAGATGGGTAGAGTACATTAATTTAAAGACCTTTTTGGGATGACAGAAACGAAGAACACACTATAAGAAAGAACTTTGAAGGACCACCCATAATGAAAAATGAAGTTAGAGCAGCACTGAAAAAGATGAAACCAGGAAAAGCCCCAGGATCAGACAACATTACTACAGAGATGATTGAAGCCCTGGAGGAATTTGGTATTGAAAAAATAACAGTCCTCCTAAATGAAATTTACGACACTGGAAAAATCCCCAAAGATATGTCAAAATCAATTTTCATTGCATTTCCAAAGAAGACAGGAGCTATAGAATGCGAACTCCATTGTACAATCAGTTTGATGAGACATGTAACCAAAATCTTATTAAGAATAATCATGATGAGGACAAGGAATAGAATCAAAAGAGAAATAGCAGAAGAACAGTGTGGATTTGTGGTAGGGAAAGGAACTATTAATGCCATATACATCCCTAAGAACTATCATAAAGGGGTCAATCGAGATGAACAATCTATGCTTTGTGGATTACGCCAAGGCTTTCGATTGGGTAAGACATGAAGAATTGATCAACCAACTAGAAAGACTCAATATTGATGGCAAAGATCTTCGAATAATCAGAAATATGTATTGGGAACAAACAGCTGCAACGAGAATAAAAAAAATCGATATAAGCTCTTTCCAAAACATCAAAAGAGGAGTCAGACATGGTTGTGTTTTGTCACCAGATCTGTTTTCATTTTACAGCGAAAACATCATGAGAAACCTAGAGGAAGACCCTGGATTAAAGGTTGGATGAAAAATGATAAACAACATTCGATACGCAGATGACACCGTGCTAATTGCAGAAAGTGAAAGGGACCTACAAAACCTTGTGAATATACTAGAAATAGAAAGCAAAGGTAAGGGGCTGGAACTAAACAGCAGGAAGACTGAAGTCATGGTGATCAATGAAAAATATGAAATCCCCTTATGCAAAATAACAGCAAACGACACAACCTTGACACAGGTTGATAAGTTTAAATACCTGGGAACGATCATTTCACCAGATGGCAGATGCACATCAGAAATAGCCAGCAGAATCGGCCAAGCCAAAACAGCATTCAAGAAGATGAAAAGCATTCTTACCAACAAATGCCCATCAATTAACATCAGGAAGAGAGTTCTTGAATGTTATATAGAACCAATACTGTTGTACGGCTGCGAGGCGTGGACAGTCAACAAGCAAAGCCAGAACAAGACTGAGGCAGCCGAGATGTGGTTTCTTATCACACAAGGGATTTTAATAAACACACTGAATACAAATCTAAGCATAACTAAGGACACTAAAACATATACAAAAACGGGCCTAAATGACCTAAAATTGCTTCCGCATGTCTCAAGGCAGAAAATGACAGGAAGAAATGACGGAAAGCAAAGGAACAAAACAGGAACAAAGAGAGTGACAGAATAGAGCAAATTTCTAGCACAGAAATTTCCAGAAGGTGGGGATACTATTCATACCGAAAGAGCCCCCAGCATAACCAACGCGAGGGAACCGCACATAAACCTTGGTTAGTTGTATCATCTAGAAGCATAGTACCCGCTTAAAGTGAAGTGAGAGGGAGAACAAAAATCCTGTTAAATTCAGGAACGAAACCTGGAACTCATGAGCGGACACCTTGGCCACGAGGCCACTGCTTCACACGTTATGTGATCTCGAGCCGTCAGCCTTTCATATTGTGAAAAGTAATTAATTTAATAATCTCCACTGAACAGCTTGCCCTTCCTTTTCTTTCTTCCTTGACGATAATGCTTTTGATTGTGATTTCAATCAATTTGCTCGAAACAGCCGGCAGCGAGCTGACCTTAACCCCATTCCAAGGTGACACTGACACAGACCAAAGCACCGAGAGGCCAGGCGGTCATTGTGAAGATAATAAGGATATAACAATAATAATGAAAATGATGACATTCATATTATTTCTTTATTTATACTACCAACAACGACATACCCGATGATGATGATGATGATGATGATGATGATGATGATGATGATGATGATGATGATGATGATGATGAGGATGAGGATGAGGAGGATGAGGATGAGGATGAGGATGACGATGACGATGACGATGAGGACGATGACGATGACGATGGCGATGGCGATGACGATGACGATGACGATGACGATGATGATGAGGATGACGATGAGGATGACGATGACGATGACGATGAGGATGACGATGACGATGACGATGACGATGATGAGGATGAGGATGAGGATGATGAGGATGACGATGACGAATGACGATGGACAACAGCCGACAGCCGACACGACGAGACGACATGACCGATCGAAGATGACGATGACGACGACGACGAGACGACGACGACGACGACGATGACGATGACGATGAAACAATGACGATGAATGACGATGATGACGACACACATAACGACGACGACGACGACGACACGACGATGACGATGACGATGATGATGATGATGATGATGATGATGATGATGATGATGATGATGATGATGTATGATGATGATGATGATGATGATATGATGATGATGATGATGATGACGACGACGACGACGACGATGATGATGATAGATGATGATGATGATGATATGATGATTGATGATAACAACAACAACACCAAAAACGACGACGACAACGACGACGATGATGATAACAACAACAACAATAACAATAATAATAATGATAATAATAACACTAATAGTGATTATAACAGTAATATTAGTAATAATAACAACAATCATAACAGAAAAAGGCAAGTACACGTATAGAAAATACATGTCAACCCTTACCGCTACGACGAAAAAAGATTAACTGTACTATTACCATGATGGTAAGGAAGCTATAAAACTTATTGTCATCTTTATCCATTTCATGTGTCGATTGGTCAACACACACACCCCGAGCGCCCACACACACACACATGCATATCTAGCTAAGCTATATCTATTCTATTCTATCTATCTATCTATCTGTCTATTATATATCTATCTACCTATCTTTCTATCTATACATACACACACATATATATACAGATATAGATAACTATCTCTCTCTCTCTCTCTCTTCTTAGATATAGATATACATAAACATATGTCTGCATATATATGTGTGTATGTATACTACATACATATGTGTGTGTGTGCGTGCAGGCGCGCGCGCGCGCGTTGTGTGTGTGTGTGAGTGTGCGTGCCCGATTGTGAGGAATGTGTGTATAATTATATATATGTATATATATATATATATATATAAGAGAGAGAGAGAGAGATAGACAGACAGACAGACAGATAGATAGATAGACAGACAGACTAGATAGAGATAGATAGAAATAGATAAGATAGATAGATAGATAGATAGATAGATAGATACAGATATGGATACAAGATATAGGTAGAGATGTATACATGAGTGTAGTGTGGTGTGAGAGAGAGAGAGATAGAGAGAGAGAAGAGAGAGTAATAGTGTGTGTGTAAAGTGTGTGTCTTTCTGTTCTTGCCTCTGTGTGGTGTGTGTGTGTGTGTTGTGTGTGTGTGTGTGTGTGTGTGTGTGTGTGTGTGTGTGTGTGTGTCTTGTGTGTCTGTGTGTGTCTCTGTGTGTCTCTGTGTGTCTGTGTCTCTGTGTGTCTGTGTCTGTGTGATTTCGAAAAGATAAAAAGATAACTGCAATCTCATGACAGACTCTTGATGTCTAGAGTAGAAAAAGACTGCATTTGTTCCAGTGTCCCAGCTGTCTATCTAGCGTGATAAAGTGGTCGTCTAGCTGGACTGAAGGCCAGTAGGTCGTAGATTCATCGATATTCGAAGCAGTGTTGCATTGACAGCACAGAGATTTGCTAATGAACATTACTGTTTTCAAATGTTCGGAAAAAACTTCCTCAATGATCATGTCATTACGCAGGCTGGTTGGTTGTTTTGACAGAGGCATAGACTCCAGATCCAATCCTCGAGTTCAACAATCCCAGCCGGCAAAATCAGTTAACCCTTTGACTCCCGCACCCTCTCCTCCAACTGCAAAAACTAAACCCGTTGACTCCCTCAAGTGATTTGGACTCGCTTTGCATTAACCCTTTGACTCCCGTACCCTATCCATCAACCGCAAAACTTAACCCTTTAAAATCCTCAACCATTCCACCAGCTTCCTGTAGGAAGCTGGTGGATAGGGTGAGAGAATCAAAGGGTTAGGTTTGCGCTTTGCTAAGCATTGTTTGACAAATTGATGCTGGTGGGTATGTTGTGGGAGTCAAAGGGTTAAAAAAAAAACTGGTCTGTTCGCTGCTCACCTTCGTGTTTCCATCATTCTGGTTGTATCAGCTTCATGTTTTCAAGTCTCTTTCGCCACCTTCCCATTTCAAGACCTTGCCAGTGCTCAGGGTTTTGTGCAGGCCCACAGAACCCGCTAGATAATTGCTGACAGATTTGGGGACGGAGCACATACGGAATTGCCCGAGTGCCATTAATCCCCTTTTGAACAAACTCCACCAAACTATAAGCTCATAAGTTCATCGGTCTGATTCAGTTCTTGTTGTGCACAGCCAAACCGACCCCAAAGGGCCGCTCATCTGTCATACATGATTGTGTGATATCTGGAAATCTCATCACCATGTGCCTGTTTTTTATAGCTATTCTCTCTTTTCTCCTTTTTCTCCTCCTCCTCTCCTCTCTCCTCCTCTCCTCTCTCTCTCTCTCTCCTCTCTCTCTCTCCCTCTCTCTCTCTCTCTCTCTCTCTCTCTCTCTCTTCTCCTCTCTCTCTCTCTCTCTCTCCTTCTCTCCTCTCCTCTCCTCTCCTCTCTCTCTCTCTCTCTCTCTCTCCCTCTCTCCTCTCTCTCTCTCCCTCTCTCTCTCTCTCCTCTCTCTCTCTCTCTCTCTCTCTCTCTCTCTCTCTCTCTCTCTCTCTCTCTCTCTCTCTCTCTCTCTCTCTGTACATCGGTTCTGTCTGACAAGAGATGATGAAGGAGGCTTCAGGCGATCCTAATATTCGAGGCATTCTTGCGTTGACAGCACAGAGATTCGCTAATGAACATGACTGTTTTTATGTTTCGTAAAATTTCCCCAGTGATCATGTCAAAAGTGACATGATGGTGATTATGTCTGAATAACGTATTGCTCTAATTCCGATGATTAATCTCTTAAACTTGTCTGTCTTTTTTTCATCTTTTTTGTTACTTTTTTTGTGTGTGTATAATTCCCTTTCTAAGGGAGATCATTTGATACTGAGAGACACAGGGAATGTCTGTCTGCCTGTCCTGTCTGCCTGCCTGTCTGTCTGTCTTTCTGTCTATCGATCTATCTGTATGTCGGCCGGTCGGTCGGTTGGTCTGTCTGTCTCTGTCTGTCTGTCTGTCTGTCTGTCTGATCTGTCTGTCTGTTTGTCTGTCTCCGAATAGATTTGTTGGCAAAGACATCTCAGCTATTCATGACTAGATTTTCACCAAATGTGCTTGTAGGTTCTTATCAGTAAGTAATCACCAATGTTAAAGTACGGTCTGGAAGGTTTTGATATTTAACCCTTTCACTCCCGCACGCTATCCTCCAACTGTGAAAACTTAACCCTGTGACTCCCTCACCCTAGCCACCAGCTTCTTGCAGGAAGCTGTTGGATAGGGTAGGGGAGTAACAGGATTACGTTTTTGCTTTGCTAGCATGGTGACAATGCAGGTGCTGGTGGACAGGGTGCGGGAGTCAAAGGGTTAAAACAGGGAAGCAAAAAGTGAACATTTTTATTGAAAAAAAAAGTTTGGCTGTTTGAGGGCAGAATTTTTGAGGACAAACTTTTACCAAGACCACGTAAAGGTCAAGGTCACAACTGGAAAAAATATTGTGAGAACGTATATCAACCAAAGGACATAACTCTTGAGAGTCACGTAGGAATTATCTCCCGTGTTGTGGAACTTCTCAAATCTAACATAGTTTGCGCTACAAATTCAGCTAGCATAGAAGAAGATACAAAGCACAAAAACCGTAAGCTCAGAACACTTGCAAACTATGTTAGATTTGAGAAGTTCCACAACACGGGAGATAATTCCTACGTGACTCTCAAAAAGTTATGTCCTTTGGTTGGTATTATAAAAATTCTCCTTGCTTCCCTCTTATTTCTACTGTGAAACGTGTTTACAGACGTAGCAGGAAAAGATGCTTTCAATGGTTTACCGACGCATTTTTAATAAATTCAGAACACATGAACTGTTCAGCAGTATACATCTCCAACTGTATGAGGTTGAAATATGTGTATGTCCAATCTTCAGACCCCTGCATACCTTTAAAGATGTGAAAAATGTTAAGTATTTGATCCCTGCATACCTTTAAAGATGTGAAAATGTTAAGTACTTAGACCCCTGCATACCTTTAAAGATGTGAAAAATGTTAAGTACTTAGACCCCTGCATACCTTTAAAGATGTGAAAAATGTTAAGTACTTAGATCCCCTGCATACCTTTAAAGATGTGAAAAATGTTAAGTACTTAGATCCCTGCATACCTTTAAAGATGTGAAAAATGTTAAGTACTTAGACCCCTGCATACCTTTAAAGATGTGAAAAATGTTAAGTACTAAGACCCTGCATACCTTTAAAGATGTGAAAAATGTTAAGTACTTAGACCCCTGCATACCTTTAAAGATGTGAAAAATGTTAAGTACTAAGACCCCTGCATACCTTTAAAGATGTGAAAAATGTTAAGTACTTAGACCCCTGCATACCTTTAAAGATGTGAAAAATGTTAAGTACTTAGACCCCTGCATACCTTTAAAGATGTGAAAAATGTTAAGTACTTAGACCCCTGCATACTTTAAAGATGTGAAAATGTTAAGTACTTAGATCCCTGCATAGCTTTAAAGATGTGAAAAATGTTAAGTACTTAGACCCTGCATACTTTAAAGATGTGAAAAATGTTAAGTACTTAGACCCTGCATACCTTTAAAGATGTGAAAATGTTAAGTACTTAGACCCCTGCATACCTTTAAAGATGTGAAAAATGTTAAGTACTTAGACCCCTGCATACCTTTAAAGATGTGAAAAATGTTAAGTACTTAGACCCCTGCATACCTTTAAAGATGTGAAAATGTTAAGTATTAAACCCGTCCTGCATACTTTAAAGATGTGAAAATGTTAAGTAACTTAGACCCCTGCATAGCTTTAAAGATGTGAAAAATGTTAAGTACTTAGACCCCTGCATACCTTTAAAGATGTGAAAAATGTTAAGTACTTAGACCCCTGCATACCTTTAAAGAGTGAAAAATGTTAAGTACTTGCATTTCGGGTATTCATGTGCCTAATTAAATTGATTTTAAGTTGTATCTTTGATGTGACAGTAAAACTGATCATTGAAACATTCATCGAAATTGTTTGTCCTTTATCACAATATGCCTGAAACTTGTTCCAGGGGCGCTAAAAAGGAAAATTAATGACATGGCTTGACCGGCTTGTTATCATCATTTAAATTTTCTTGACTGAATATAATTCACTGGTAATCTCCCTTTCGATATATGCGTGTGCCTAGAGTTTGCTCGTTCAACAATTGTACGTGTGTGCCTGCAAACACATGCGGGAGTGTGCGTGTGTGGTGTGTGTGTGTGTGTGTGTGTGTGTGTGTGTGTGTGTGTGCGCGCGCGCAATGTGTTTGTATGTGTGTGTGTGCGTTTTGTGGGTGTGTGTGTCTGTGTTTGTGTGTGTGTTGTGTTTGTGTAAGTGTGTGTTTGAATGTGTGTGTGTGCGCGTGTGCGTGTATATGTGTTTGTGTGCCAGTGTTTGTGTGTGTGTGCGTGCGTGTGCACGAGTGTGTGTGTGTGGTGTGTGTGTGTGTTGTGTGTGTGTGTGTGTGTGTGTGGTGTGTGTGTGTGTGTGTGTGTGTGTGCGTCGCTCTGGGCACATGTCTGAGAACGCGCACGCAATCTGTGTGAAGGAAGGGGAGAGGTTGGACGAGTTGATCATCACGAATGTGTGTTTCGAAGTTATGATGTAATGTGTGTGCGTGCGTGTGTGCGCATCCTTACCTTGTGATTGTGCGTACGTGCATACGCCTGTGTTTTGTTGTGTTTGTGTATGTGTGGTGTGTGTGGTGGCGCGCGCGCGCGTGTGTGTGTGTGTGTGCGTGTGCGTGTGCGTGTGTGCGTGTGCGGCGGGTGTGCGAGCGCGCGTGCGTGTGATATAATCAGAGAAACAGACATCGTGAGTGGTCGAAGGGATGAAGAAAGAATGAATGAAAAATGAAGGAAAAATGAGAAAAAAAAGAGAGGGAAAGAGAGAGAGAGTGTGTGTATGTGTGTGTGTGGTGTGTGTGGGTGTGTGTCGTGTGCATGTGCGGTGCGTGTGTGTGTGTGCGCGCTCGCGCACGCGTGCGCTTGCCTGTGCGTTGTACGTGTCTCTGTGTATGCATAACACAGAAATAGTAAAGGACTGAAAGAGAAGAGAAAGAGAAACATATGATCAAGGAGGAAAAGAAATGGGAACAAAGATAGAAGGGGAGAGAGAGAGGATGGAGAAAGAGACACACACAGAGAGTGAGAGAGACAGAGAAAGAAACAGAGAGAGAGACAGAAAGAGAGACAGAGCGAGAGATAGAGAGAAAGAGAGACACAGGGAGACAGACAGACAGACAGAGAGAGAGAAAACACACACACAGCTGCATACAACTGCCGTGACAACGTATGCGTTCCAAACAAACTTTTACTATCGCAAGCAAATTCGAATATTGCAAGGCGAGGTTTGACATCTTCAAAGTAGAAATGTAATGAAGTTACATTACAAACGAATAGATCTACCCAGCGACCCAACCATTCCTCTCCTCACAGAAAAAGGAAACACGAAGGTTAAACACAAAAACAAGGATAGTGCACAAAACGTATACATAACCAAGTGTGACAATACAACCTCTGTCCCCATCCTCCACCCCTTATCATTTACGAATAATCTCAAAAGCTGATGAGTATGTCGCACACAGTACACATTCGTCATTCAACCGATGTCAAAATACAAAAAAACCAAGCATTTCAACCCTTTGACTCCCGCACCCTATCCACCAACTGCAAAACCTTATCCCTATGACTCTCTCACCCTATCCACCAGCTTCCTGCAGGAAGCTGGTGGATAGGGTGAGGGAGTCAAAGGGTTAAGGTATTTCTTTGCTCTCATGGTTGACAATACAGAAAGCTACTGGGCAAGGTGCCAGAATCAAAGGGTTAAGAATTTTCTTTGCTCTCATGGTTGACAATACAGGAAGCTAGTGGACAGGGTGCGAGAGTCCAAAGGGTTAAGAATTTTCTTTGCTATCATATTTCACATACAGGTAGTGGACAGGGTGCGAGAGTCAAAGGTTAAGATTTTCTTTGCTATCATGGTTGACATACAGAACTATGACAGGAAACGAGAGTCAAGTAGGTTTCTTGCACAGTACATACAGGCTAGTGACAGTGTGAGAGTCAAAGGGTTAAGGTATTTCTTTGTTATCATGGTTGACATACAGGAAGCTAGTGGACAGGGTGTGAGTCAAAGGGTTACATCCATCAATGTCACTGATGACAAGACAATCTGTGACTGACAATAATAAATCGGTCTTGTACAGAGCTATTCACCAAAGCGTTTTGGGATCGCTGTGTATTAACCCTTTGACTCCCGTACCTTATCCACCAACTGCAAAAAGTTAACCCTTTGAATCCCCCACCCTACAGGAAGCTGGTGGACAGGGTGAGGGATTCGAAGGGTTAAGATTTTGCTTTGCTAGCATGGTTGACAATGCAGGATGCTGGTGGACAGGGTGCGGGAGTCAAAAGGTTAAATAATCATCGAGACACAAAATAACATACAGAAGCACGACAATATCATTCGTACGCGCATACCCATTACAATACACATTTATGCACATGCTTAAATGGATATATACACACGTACCTATGATCATGAATTTTTGCGTACATATATAATCACAAGATGCTGCATGACAGGTAGTTAGAACTGGAGGACGAGTAACTGATAATTGTGTACGATGGAAAGCCTGGGTAAACAGGTCAAGCCTTCATTTTGATTTGAAATGTGAAAGAGTGGACAGATTCTGCGTTATCAGTCGGAACTAGTTCCAAACTGTACTGAAGACATTTGATTTAACCGGTCACAATCGTAAAAATCCTAAGAATCAGCCAAGCTAAAACAGCATTCAAGAAGATGAAAAGCGTTCTTACCAACAAATGCCTATCAATTAACATCAGGAAGAGAGTTCTTGAGGAAATGTGGTTTCTAAGAAGAATGTTTAGAGATCCATGAACAGCAACGAAAACAAATGAGACAGTCTTGAAGGAGAAAGACACAAGAGGAACATTAACAAAGATTAGGAAAAGACAACATTTATAGGACATTTTATGGGGTAAGATAAATTAGAGCGCCTAATCACAACAGGAAAGCTGGAGGGAAAGAGCAGCAGGGAGACCCAGGGAGAAAATATTGGACGGACTTACAGGGAGGCTGAAGACAGAGTGCGGGAGATGTACTTGCAGCGACAAACTATAGATTCGTGTGGAGGACCATGATTGCCAACGTCACGCGGCAGGGCACATGATGATGAATCCTAAAAACAGATACGTAAACACACAGTAACACGCATCTATCTCACTTTGAATGCTGATAATGTTATGTTCTCTGTAATAACATTTACAGCGTTAGCACCAAACCAAATCTTATGCATTTATAGACACTCTGATTTTGAGCACAACTTAACATACGTAACAACACAACGTAACATCTTGTGGTGGACTGGGGGAGGTTTAGAGGAAAGTAGAGAGCCTGTCACGGTGTCAGTGCAAGATGTATTCTTTGCACACTAAGGAAAGGGTGCATTCAAATATCTAACCAGATAAGCAGGCTTATAACACACACGGTATATTAACAAAATCACAACAAAGAACATCAGCTATGCACAGATAATCACTCGTTCAAAGTACTTTTATCCCATGAATTTGGCTACTAAGCTGCCCATTTTGACTACCGACCTTCGCCTCATCTATATACCTTTCTAGATGACAAGTCAATTACGTGCAAATTCATCTGAACAGCCATCAGTGATACAGACATGCCAGTCGTCATTCATCCAACAAATATGTCCAAACACTTTGTTGTTCCAATGACATGTTCCACTTCTGCATTTTGACGACCAGATGAACCATCTCCTTCGCTCCTTAAATTCCTTCTATTGCTCAACAGACCCTACGCGAAATACATTCCTCGGAGGATCCGCTTCTTGGTGACGAGGTCCACCAAACAGTGCACCCAGGTGTGGTAGGGGACTGGATGGTGTCCTGTACGACTTGCAGTCTGGCCCCGTTGGCCATCATGACGGTGGACACCGCCTGCAGGGGGAAGACGACATAGGCTATGGCTACCGACCAACAGTTCACCCTCACGTTGCCGACAAACACTCTCCTGGATGGAGCGTATCTCTCTGTCAAGGCCAGCAGGAACCAGCACACACCCACGTACGCAAGGTAAGCGGACAGGCCGGAGAAGAAGCCCGCTAAACCTTCTTGCTGATAGATTTCCTTTATGGCAGACAGGGGGTTGTTGTAGACAATCTCCCACCCACCACCTGCAGCATTTTGCGGACCACAATGACACGAAGAGGATGGACGATCAGCGAAGAGAGCAGTTTGGACAGCCCGAACTTAAACGTGTCGTTCCAGTAATCGGAAATGACAATGGTTTTGTTTCCCCACACGAGCAGCCTCTTCACAATAGCCGTGTCACACATTCTCGACATACAGTCAGTGGCAAACCGCTCAAGCACACCGCTGAGGAGTCCTCTGACCCCATACCGGTGAACAATAAACTGAATCAGATGTACTGGGTTGGGATAGAACAGGTACTGGTCGATGCCCAGGGTGGGCTTAGCTGGCTGTAATTCGTACCCTACCTGACTGAGCGTGGACACCCAGAAACTGCAGTGGCTGAAGACATTGTAAGCTGCCGAGTCCATAACATCCTGCAAATGAACACTTTTCAGTGGATTGACGAACATGGCGGACAGGTATTCCTCAACACTACAAGATTAATATTTGCAAAATGTTTGTGCGTAGTGGCTGGATTAGCTCTGCGGAGTGACTTGGCGCTGCTTATGTGAAACTGGTCTTGCTTCGATGACAGTTCACTGACTTGGTTTTTCGTTTGTTCCTGTCGACATTCTGCACGTGCTTTTATTCACAGCAGCACATATACTTTTTCTAGGATTGTGCAGTCTTTTTTTTCTCCATAAATGTGCGTGTGTGTATATGTGTGTGTGTGTGCTCGTGTGCGTATGTGTGTTTGTGCGTGCGTGTGTATGTGTGTATGTATGTGTGTGCATGTATGTGTGTGTGTGTGTGTTTGTGTGTGTGTGTTTATGTGTGTATGTGTGAGTATGTGTGTGTGTGTTCGTGTGTGAGTAGGTGTGTGTGTTTGTGTGTGTGTATGTGTGTATGTCTGTGTGCATGTATGTATGTGTGTGTATATGTGTGTGTTTGTGTGTATGTGTGTATGTGTGTGTGTCTGTGTGTATATGTGTGTGTGTATGTGTGTGTGTGAATGTGTGTGTGTATGTGTGTGTGTATGTGTGTGTGTGTGTGTGTGTGTGTGTATGTGTGTGTGTATCTGTGTGTATGCTCAAACAGATGTTCGTCTTATGTTTAGGGATGGACCGTTAATGGCTGTTTTACGATATATGTGGGTTTCTCGCAGGGTTCAAACCGAACGGCCCCAGATTATTTCTCTGTAGTTATCTATTTATTCATTTATTTATTCATTTGCTTGTTTGTTTATTATCTTTATGCTACGGTTTTCTCTGTCGGGCGAAAGTTTTTGACGTGGTGTTAGCCCTGATATGGCTCTAGTAGTCGGCTGGGCTATAAGCAATATGAACTCGAACTCAAACTTGTCGGGTGGAATGGTTTGCTTGTAAGAAGGTGGGGGTGGGGGTGGGTTTATAGTCTCAGAATATTGATATTACCATCATACTGGCACCAAAGAAACATGTTTTGATTAGACGGGCATCTGTACAAAAGATGTTAAATGTTAACCCCGTATCATAAAAGCTAGAGGTGAACAATAACTGAATTATTTTATAGTCAGTCACATTTTCATTTCGATGCTATGATAGCATTAGTTGAATACTCCTAGTCATCATCATCATCATGTGCCCTGCCCCATGGCGGTGGCGATCATGGCCCTCCATACGAATCTATCCC
>CM060306.1:52438040-52448040 GCA_030674185.1 Monoplex corrugatus | reverse complement strand
GTGCCAGATAGAGAGAGGAGAGAGAGAGAGAGTGAGTGAGTGAGTGGAGAGAGAAGGTTTGCCAATAACTGTATGCAATTTGGTGGAGTGCACAATTATGAATTTTGATGCAATGAATCCCTCTTGAACATTTTCCAAACACCGAAGTGAGCCAATAGCACTGCAGAGTCTCCATCGGTGGGTGGCTCCATTGTAGCTTGACATCTCTGGCTCTCATGGACTTCCTGGCACTGAGACTTCCACTGAATAAACATGGGTGTGGTGGTATGCTCAGTAACTGGTATGCATGGTGTGGTTTCAATGCCATTGAAGCGGTGCATGGAACAGGACATCAAAGAAAAGGAAATAAAAGGTAAAATTTCAACATCTTGTCATTATAAATCCATAGGCCTTACGCCCAGGCTTCAGTCATTTGCCGTGATCATTTCATTATTCGTTGTGAAGTACATTTAAAAATTTCATCCCTGAAGGGAAGTGAACTGAACTCAGGCTGGCAGATAAATACCCAAGTATTATAACAAAACTATTTTGGAGTTCGGGTCCACAAATCAATTACACATTTATGTGCAAAGTCAAAACAAAATTGAGGCAACTGAAATGTGGTTTCTAAGAAGAACGTTGAGTGTTCCATGGACAGCAAAGAAAACAAACGAGATATTCTTGAAGGAGGCAGACACAAGAAGAACATTAATAAAGAAGATTAGGAAAAGACAAGCAACATTTATAGGACATTTTATGAGGCAAGAGAAATTAGAGCACCTGGTCACAACAGGAAAGCTGAAGGGAAAGAGAGCACCAGGTAAACCCAGGGAGAAAATACTGGACGGACTTGCAGGGTGGCTGAGGACAGAGAGGATGGGAGATGTACTTGCAGCGACAAGGGACAGATTCGTATGGAGGGCCATGATCGCCAACGCCAGACGGCAGGGCACATGGTGATGAGGATGATGATGATGACACTTACGGCTGCTCTATGAAAATCACGTCAAAAAGCTTGCTCTTGTTTACATTTTACGGTAGTTTAAAACATGATTGTAAACAAATTAAATTGCATTTTCTGTTTTATTTTTCCTTGTTTTATACTGTCTGCAAACGCTGTGACTTTGCTAAGGAATAAGCTGTGAAAAGGTTACACGTCCTCTTTGCCCTTCAGTGCTATCTCTTTGGCCAGTTCGTTAGCCTCCTGATTAACAGCGGAAACGTCACAAAGCTGAAAAGCGTTCACAGAGTTTTTATCCTTCTGAAAAGAAATGGGTTGCATTAAATTAATTTCTCCGTTAGCGATTCATAAATCAATAAGTAAAGGAGACAGAAAAGAAGGAGGAGGAAAGAAAGAAGGAAGGAAGGAAAGAAGGAAGCAAGAAAGGAGGCAAGAAAGGAAGGACGAAAAGAAGAAAAGGGAAAGGAAGGAAGGAAGAAAGAAAGAAAGGAAGGAAGGAAGGAAGGAAGGAAGAAAGAGAAGGAAGAAAAGAAGAAGGGAAAAAGAAGATAAGGAAAAAATTGTGAGAGTTCTTTCACAACTGACTTCAAAAGCAAAGTTTTCCTCTGTCTGTCTGAATGAGTCACTCTTCTTCTACAACTTGTTGTTGACTCTGAACAAATAAACATTGGCTAGATTCCTCCCGCTTCCAGTAGTTGAGGATTACGTCGTAAAATGTCGGCAACTGATCTCCAGCTCAACGATGAAGGAGAGGAAAAAAACATCAAGTGTTTGTCATGCCGGTGCCAGACATATTTAAAGACAAGACGACGACTGTCTCTGCTGGAAGCGTTATGGATCTGTAGGAACTGCTCATTAAAGGAGTGGCCGTCTCTTTGTGTGTTTCCATAAATTACATCATTCATTGCGGAGGTTGCCATGCAGATAACAGTACTTCTTTGTTCCGTCCGATGCCTCTCTCTGTCTCTGTGTGTCTCTGTCTGTCTGTCTGTAAGTATATATGTATGGATGTAAGTATGTATGTATGTATGTATGTATGTATATATGTATGCATGTATGTATGTATATATGTATGTATGTATGTAGGTAGGTAGGTAGGTAGGTAGGTAGGTAGGTAGGAAGGTAGGAAGGTAGGTAGGTAGGTAGGAAGGTAGGTAGGTAGGTAGGTAGGTAGGTAGGAAGGTAGGTAGGTAGGTAGGTAGGTAGGAAGGTAGGCAGGTAGGTAGGTAGGTAGGAAGGTAGGTAGGAAGGTAGGTAGGTAGGTAGGTAGGTAGGAAGGTAGGGTAGTTAGGTAGGTAGGTAAGTACGTGCGTATGTAGCTATGTATGTAGATATGCAGGTGTGTATATCTCTCTCACTCTCTCTTCTCTCTCTCTCTTTTCACTCTTCTCTCTCTCACTCACTCACTCATTCTCTCTCTCTCTCTCTCTCTCTCTCTCTCTCTCTCTCTCTCTCTCTCTCTCAGTATATTATGTAGGTATGTGTGTATCTCTCTCTCATTCTCTTCTCTCTCTCTCACTCTTTTCTCTCTCTCTCTCATTCTCTCTCTCTCTCACTCATTCTTTTCTCTCTCTCTCTCTCTCTCTCTCTCTCTCTTTCTTTCTCTCTCTCTCTCTCTCTCTCTCTCGCTTTCTCTCCTCCTGAACGAAACATTGCTCCGATTAAACGGAACAGATAAATCCAGGCTTTCTCGTAAATCTTCTGATATGGTTCTGTCATTAAGAAACAATAAGAATCTTTGAAGGGCAAGCCAAGTGCGTGGCAGGTTTTTCAAATATGAATTTGGTTTTGTTCTAAAAAAGAAAAGTATCTTAGAAACCTGGAAAAAAATGTTCCTCAAAGCATTGCTGACTTTATTGCAGATGAGCATGTTGACATTGTTTTTATCACAGAAACACGGCTTAACCCCCTTGGTCATGAACCTATACATGCGAGTCTCACTCCGAGTGGTTACAGGCTTGCTTCTTTCCATCGCTCATCCCGAGGTGGTGGTATCGCCATCCTCTACAACGACTCACTCCATTCCCGCCTATCTTTCTCGCAGTCTCTGCCTTTCTCCCATCCTTCTTTCGAGCACGTTGAAGTATCCTTCCAATCCACCCCTCGCCCCATCACCTTCTCCTGTATCTATCGACCTCCACCTAGCTCTGCCAACAAGCTCACCACATCCATGTTTCTCTCTGACTTTGACCAACTACTTGATTACTACTGCCTCTTACCTGGAAATCTCATCATTCTAGGTGACATCAATGTCCACTACGACAACACTCACCGTTATGACACAAGACATATCATCAACTCTCTGTCCAATCACAATATGACACAACATATTTCTGAACCAATCCATCAAAAAGGTCACATTCTTGACTGGATCATTTCTCGTGATCACCACAATTCAGCTACTGACAACTGCCTAGTTCTTTCTACCCGTCTAACTTCAGCCCTTCCATCTGACCACTCTGCCATTCTCTATTCTCTTGACATTTCTCCTCCTTCCCGTACCACGCGCACAGTGACTCGACGCAATCTCAAATCTATTGACCTCTCCACATTTTCATCTGATGCCTCCCGCCTCCTTTCTGAAAAGTCACATAACCTTGCCGATGAATTCTATACTACTCTCCACCATCTTCTGGACACTCATGCTCCAGCCACAACCCGTCTCTTACCTGACCGCCCCCCTACCCCCTGGCTCACTCATGAGATTGCCTGTGCAAAACGTGCCCGCCGCAGAGCAGAGCGCCGCCGGCGCAAATCCAAATTCACTGTACATAGGCAACTTTCCAAGCCTCTAAAACAAAAGTATTCACCCTCATTGCATCTGCAAAAACAAGCTATTTCCAAACCAAAATCCTGAATGCCTCTTCTTCAAGAGAACTCTTTACAACCATGAATCATCTCCTTGGCACACGAAAAGATTTACCTCTCCCAACAAAACACACAAATGAAGAACTCCCATCTGTATTCTCCAAGTATTTCACCACCAAAATACAAACTCTTCGTGACAGGCTTGACAGGACACCCTGTCAACCATGTCCACCTGACTCTTCCTTCTCTGGCACACCTCTTACTACTTTTACCCCAGTCTCACAAGAAGAAATTCTCAACACAATCAGATCCATGTCGTTCAAAATCTGCGAACTGGATCCTCTTCCAGGTTCTCTCTACTCTGACTGTCTCCCTACTCTCCTCCCATTCATCACTGACATCATCAACACTTCTCTTCAAACTGGAACTGTCCCAGATTCTTTCAAGTCTGCTATTGTTCACCCTCTCTTCAAGAAATACAATTTAGACCCAAATGAACTGAAAAATTACCGGCCTATCTCTAATCTCTCTTTCTTGTCAAAACTCATCGAAAAAGTTGTCCTCAACCAGCTGAACTCTCACCTGTCTGCCAACAATCTCCTCAATCCTTTCCAGTCAGCCTACCACCAGTGCCATAGCACTGAAACTGTCCTGCTACACATTCTCAACAATCTCCTCCTTGCAACTGATACTGGCAAAGTCTCTCTCCTCACACTCCTTGATCTGTCTGCAGCCTTTGATACCATTGATCATGGTATTCTCCTTTCTAGATTTCATCATACTTTTGGCATCTCTGACATTGCTCTCTCCTGGTTCACTTCATATCTATCAAACAGAAAACAAACTGTTCTCATTAATGGCACTTACTCTCAACCTGCATACCTGACCTGTGGTGTTCCACAAGGATCTGTCCTTGGCCCTGTTCTTTTCACTCTTTACACCTCCCCCCTGTCCACCATCATCAACTCCCACTCTATAAAACACCACTTCTATGCTGATGACACCCAACTTCTAGACAGTGACACACCAGACAATATACAGCGCCTCTTGACTTGCACCACTGAATGTTACTCGGACATTAAGAACTGGATGACGTTCAACAAACTTCAGCTTAATGACGACAAGACAGAAGCTATCCTCATTGGCACCCGTCAGAAACTTTCTCAGCTGCCTCCTCTTTCTCTCCCATTATGTAACACATCAGTCCCAATTTCTGATTCAGCTAAAAACCTTGGTGTCTGCATTGACTCTATCCTCTCCATGAACAACTTTGTTTCTCAAACTGCCAGATCTTGCTACTATCACCTCCATCGTATAAGTCTGATCAGGAAGTATCTCTCTGTCGAAACAACTGCAAAACTCGTTCTCTCCTTCATAATGTCTCGCATTGACTATTGCAATTCACTCCTGTCTGGTCTTCCTGCCTCCACCATTCACATCCTGCAGCGCATTCAAAACAATGCTGCACGCCTTGTACTAAAAAAGAAAAAAGCTGACCACATATCTCCTCTCCTGGCACAACTTCACTGGCTCCCTGTATCAAAGCGCATACAGTATAAACTAGACACCATGTGCTACAAAAGCCTCAATAACGCAGCCCCCGATTACCTGTCAAGCCTACTTGAGATCTATGTTCCCTCACGTACCCTCCGCTCTGCCTCCGATCTCGACTTTTCGCTTTCCACGCACTAAGCTCAATACCTATGGTCCACGAGCCTTCTCTGTTTCTGGTCCACTTTCCTGGAACAAACTTCCTCTCTCTGTCCGTCAGCAACCTACTTTTGTCTCCTTCAAGTCCGCTCTCAAAACTCACCTTTTCTCCTCTGCATAAAATCCTGACCTCACTCAATCCCCTCTGCAGCCTGTCTCCACTCGGAGGGGAATCACATTGTAATATATAATTGTATATAATATGCTCTCTGTAATTTTCCGTTGCTTTTATTCTTTCTCCCCATTTTAGCCGTGTGCGTGTGCGTGTGTGTGTTGTGTGTGTGTGTGTGTGTGTGTGTGTGTGTGTGTGTGTGTGTGTGTGTGTGTGTGTGTGTGTGTGTGTGTGTGCGTGCGTGCGTGTGTGTCTGTTTTAGCGCTTAGATTTGATTTTATCAAGATTTTGCGCTATACAAATAAAAATAAAATATATTGTATTTAAAGGGAGTTATTTCCATACTGTTGTCTGTATTGTCCATCCCACCAACGTAGTAATGCTATGATTCAGGATGACAAGGTCAGAACGCCCTTCAGGCCCTTCGAGTCCAATACCATGCAAAACAAGATTAACCCTTTGACTCCCGCACCCTCTCCACCAGCACCCTGCATTGTCAACCACGCTAGCAAAGCAAAAACTTAACTCTTTGAATCCCTTACCCTATCCACCAGCTTCCTGCTTGAAGCTTGTGAATGGGGTGAGGGAGTCAAAGGGTTAACAAATACCTGTCTGTCACCACGATGCAATGGTGGTTAATGCACCTGACCAACGATTGGAAGGTTGTGGGTTCGAATCCCATGAGATCTGTCAAAATCATTGTGGGCTTACTCATCCCCAACCGGATTCAACCCACAGTTGAGCGTGCTATGAGCTCGTTGCGTCAGTGAGGATGGTGCTCAAATTTCATGACCAACATTGCAGATGTCTGTATTTCTCGGGCCTGGTTGATGCCAGGATATACAATAACAGAAAGCGTAGGGGACAGTCCTGTCACGCTGTCTCGCCCATCATCATCATTATCATCATCGTCGTCGTCGTCGTCGTCGTCGTCGTCGTCGTCGTCGTCGTCGTCGTCGTCATCATCATCATCATTATTGTCGTCGTCGTCGTCGTCGTCTCATCATCTTCATCATCATCATCATCAGTAGTAGTAGTAGTAGTTATATTATCACATCATCATCACCATCATTCATCATCATTATTAAATTATTATTATTATTATTATTATTATTATATTATTCATTATCATTATCATCATTATTATCATTATGTTATTACTATCATTATTATCCCCAAAATCACATTTCATCACAACATTATGAAAAAAATAATCCCAGACACTGTTGCCAATACAGTGGCGTTAAAATAAGACAGAAATAACAGGGGTGGGGTGGGTGGGGGGGGGGGGAGACTAGCTAATTACTCATGTAGGAGGTAGTCTCACGATGTTTCAGAGTGCAGGGGAAATGATAGGGACTGGAGGCAAGGACGAGGACAGATTTGGGTAATCATAGTGACACTGTCTGCCCATGGCTCAGCAAACTGAAGTCAATCGGCCGTTGTAATGTCGTTAATTGAGCACAGACTGGTGTTCAAGGAGGTGATGAAAAAAGGGGGAAAGACATCCAGAGGGAGAAAGGAGAGAGAGGGGGTAGAGGGAAAGGGAGAGAGACAAAGAGAGGAGGAAGAAAGAGAAGGGGAGAGAGGAGGAAAGAGGGAGAGGGAGTAAGAGAGAACGAGAGAGAAAGGGAGAGAAAATATCGCTATACCTACAGGAATGACGGCTTCAGATTCAGATGGTTTACTATGCATCGGCCTTAGACCCCAATAAGACATCGGATGAGTGTCGGAAAGGTGGGATTCTTATGCATCAATTGTATATCAGTATTTGCCGAGAAAGGTGGGATTTTCATATCAGTCTTTGTCAGAGAAAGATGAGGTTTTATGCATCAATTGTATATCGGTCTTTGCCAGAGAAAGGTGGGATTTTTATGCATCAATTGTATATCGGTCTTTGCCAGAGAAAGGTGGGATTTTCATGCATCATGTGTATATCGGTCTTTGCCAGAGAAAGGTGGGATTTTTATGCATCAATTGTATATCAGTATTTGCCAGAGAAAGGTGGGATTCATACGCATCAATTATATGTCAGTGTTTGCCAGAGAAAGGTGGGATGGAGTCATGCATCAATTGTACATCAGTCTTTCTCAGAGAAAGTTGGGATTCCTATGCATCAGTTGTATATCAGAGATTGCCAGAGAAAGGTGGGATTCTTAAGTATCTTGTGTATAGGTCTTTGCTGGAGAAAGGAGGGATTCGTATGTATCAATTGTATATCAGTCTTTGCCAGAGAACACTGAAGATGCATCGATTACATAAAAATGCTGACGTAAATAACAACATCAATTCATTAATAGTTGTAATATTGTCTAGAGCAATACAATCTAAAGACTGCAACAGCATATATACTATAACATAGTCTCGATGGTTAGAAAGATAGCAAACATACACTGTTAATTACATACAACACACAAATACAATTACGTCCTAGCATTCATATTTTTTGACACTACACTACTGATTTTCAAAAAAACGACATTCTAATACATTAGTAAGTGAATGTGAGAGAGAGAGAGAGAGAGGGAGATAGAGAGAGAGAGAGAGAGAGACTGACTGACGGACAGACAAACAGACAGACAGACAGAGAGAGGGGGGAGAGAGAGTGAAAGACAGAGTGAAAGAGAGAGAGAGAGAGTGAAAGAGAAAATGAAAGAGATAGTGAAAGAGAGAGAGAAAGACACAGAGAGAGTGAAAGAAGAGTGAGTGAGTGAGAGAGAGAGAGAGAGTGGAGAGAGAGAGAGAGAGAGAGAGAGAGAGAGAGAGAATTCCGATTTCAAAACACTTTATTACTAAAGAATAGTAGCATTATGTAACATTTGACCTGTCCTACATTGAGTTTTGAGATAGATAGATAGATAGATAGATAGATAGATAGATAGATAGATAGATAGATAGGTAGATAGATAGATAGATAGATAGATAGACACACACACACACAGACACACACACAGACACACAGACAGACACACGGACAGACAGAATCATCCCCTGAATCCCAACTTCATCTAAGACCTACCGTGTTTTCTACACGCGCACAAAGAAATGGCTGCTCCTTTGATGAACAGTTTTGTCAAGCTCCATAATGCTCCTTCCAGACAGTCGCCTAGCCCTTAAACACCTTAGATATGTCTGGCACCAGTAATACAAAAGATGAAAATCCCAGATTAATCGGAGCAAGAGAATCTTTCAAAATGTGTTTGGGAATTAATAACGTGTGTGTGTGTGTTTTTTTGTTGTTGTTTTTTTTTTTTGGGGGGGGGGTTGTTGTTTTTTGGGTTTGTTTGTTTTTTTTAGGTAAGATACGTCATCAGAACTGCCAGACGAAGACTTCCTTTCGTGGAAAGCAAAAGGATTTGATGAATTATGTTATCTAAGGCTATGTGTTTGTTTCTTTATTTTCTTTGTGGACTTTTTGTTTTGTTTTGTTGTTGGTTTTTGTTTTGTTTTGTTTTGTTTTCGTTTGTTTGCTTGCTTGTTTGTTTGTGTTTGTGTTTGTTTGTCTGTGTGCCTGTGTCTATCTTTGTTTTGTTTTTTGTTGTTGTTGTTTTTGTCTGTTTGTTTGTTTGTTTGTTTGTTTGTTTGTTTGTTTGTTTGTTTGTTTGTTTGTTTTTGAGACAGAAAAGGAAGGGGGAGGGAAGCAGAACTCGAATAATGAAACTGTATGGCTATGGAACATAATTAACACAAATTACACGACACACATCAACAATATACATAATTACACGGTAAAAAAAATACAATGAAAGGAAATGTTTTACCAGAAAGTAATCCACTTATAGCAAACTCGCGTTTCAGGTAGACAGGCAGACAGACAGACAGACATTATACAAACAACACATCTAACACGATATCACAAAAAAGTGTGAGACGGCGTGCACATTTGAACTCCATAAATGACTGTGTTCTGTACGCGCTTTCAAAGAGATTGCTGCTCGTTTAGTGAACAGTTCGCACAACATCACAGAGCTCTGTGCCGGCAATGGTTTTGTCCTGAAATATGTCTGGCACCAGCATGACAAAAGCTTTATGCTGTTTGGTGCCCTCTTTTTTGCTCCCTGGCAATCAACTCCAGACATTTTACGATGCATTACCTAACTGGCAAAACAGGGAGAATCTCAAAATAGTCGCTAGAATCAACAACGTGTTTTTTTCAAAATGGAGTGACTCACTTAAAAACAGGTTGAAATTCCTCTTTGAAGACATTTAAGCAAACATTTTCTAAGCTGACGCACACGCACGCGCGTACAGACGCACACACACACACGCACACACATACACACACAGAGAG
Source organism: Monoplex corrugatus (assembly GCA_030674185.1). Lineage (NCBI taxonomy): Eukaryota > Metazoa > Mollusca > Gastropoda > Littorinimorpha > Ranellidae > Monoplex > Monoplex corrugatus. Next base: position 52,438,179 of record CM060306.1, on the reverse strand, counting down.
ACACACACACACACATACACACACACACACACACACACACACACACGCACACACACACAACGCACACGCACACGCACACGCACACGCACACACACACACACACTCACGTACACACACAAAAACACAAACACACACACTC
>CM060306.1:52425540-52430540 GCA_030674185.1 Monoplex corrugatus | reverse complement strand
GATCAGATACCGACTTTCCAAAACGAGCTAAATCAATATCTTCACAGGTCACACTTGCAACATACACATCTGATGTCATGAAAGGCTCAGGAATTGATCTAGACGTAGATCCTGTATCTATACGACCTTCCTTTTCACCAGTACCCAGTTGGGAACTCCAAAGAGCACGATTTGACGAACACCACACTAATTTAAAAAAAGGAGACAATATAAACTTACTGGCAAGTCAGGTTAAATGTCATATAGACGACGTATATTCTGATCATTTGAAAATTTACACTGATGGATCAGTAATTGAAAGAAAAGCAGGCTCAGCGTTTTTAATACCTGCTCTCAAAATTGAAAAATCTTTCTACATAGGACTTGATAAATCTATCTTTACAGCTGAACTCTTTGCAATATTAATGGCTTTAAACTTTCTGATAAGTCTTCCTAGGACAATTTCAGTACTTCAGGCTCTTGAATTATCAAAATTACAAACAAGATCAGAAATGATTCTGGAAATAAGTCACTTGATTCATAATTTATCTTTAAGAGGCACTGATATTACTTTCTGCTGGATACCTTCTCATAGTTCTTTTAGTTATAATAATAAAGTTGACAGGGCTGCCAAACGGGGAGCTAATAACTCACCAGATTCAAACAATATCCAGCTTTCTCTCTCGTTGCACGAGAATTACACTTTAGTGGACAACTACGTCTGGAAGCAGTTCCAATTAAAACAGAAAAAGTATGATAAATGTCACATGAACTTTGAAGTTAGCAAAATACTTAAGCAGCTTCATGCCAGCAGAATTATACAGTCCCTTATGTACAGATGGAAACTTGATGCATTCAAAACAAAATATACCAATAACATAGTGTGTCTGTGTGGAAAGAAGATAACACATAGTCATATTCTTTCTTGCGTTAGGGTAAAACGACATATTCCAACACTATCTGTGAGTACAGTTTCTGACATATTTGCCTCATCATCATTACTGTATGAATTTTTTGTTAGCCTGTCAAAAAGTCCTATAGCGAATTACCTTTAAATGTTATTTGACTTGTTCATTGTTGTGGTTAGTCAATTATTAGTTTTACTTTTTATTCATTTCTTCCGGATATTTACTAATTTTGTTTGTTAGTTTGTTTGTTTAAATCGATAATTATGGTAACATTATTTGTTAGTTTTACCTTCCCCTCTTCAAAACAGTTGTTTTCTGGATCATCTTTTCTCAAATTCAAAATTGACAATTTTCAAATATCCTTTTCCATCCTCTATCACTCCCCTCCCCACCCCTTTTTTTTTTTTTTTTTTTTTTTGTCTAAAATCACTTTAGTGAATAGACATTAAATCAAAGACCACCACCACACACACACAACACACACACACACACACACACACACAACACACACAACACAACACACACACACACAACACACACACACAACACAACACACACGCACACACACACACATACACATACATACACACACACAGACGTAAATCCCTTGAATGAACGGTGCCTTACAGATCCATAATGCTCCTCCCAGACAGTCGTTCTCTTCCTGACTGTGTCTGACACCAGACAGACTTACGCTGTGCCCTGTTTGATTCCCTTGTTTTTGTTCTCGGAATCAACTGCAGACAGTTTACGATGTAAATCCCCGTCCAGCACAAACAGAAGAAAAGGGTAGGTAGGTATTTGCCCAGAAAGAATGATGTGGCTGTTAGTCTCTCCCTTTCCCCCACCCCCCACCCCCATCCACCCACCGACAGGAAGGGGGAAAGTCATCAGAAGCACTAAAGATACACTTTACCTTCGTGGATAAAGACTTTGAAGTCATGAATCAAAGGACGAATGGATCCAAGTCTGGTTTTTTTCTACATAGTTTGTAAACAGGTTTATTTGGAGAGACAGGTAGGTGGACAGTCGAGAAAGACAAATTAAGAAACAGAAACGTTATGAAAGTGATTTTTTTAGATAGATAAATAAACAGACACACACACATGCATAGGTCAGTATCTGATACACACACACATGCACGCACGCACACACACCCAGACTCACGCACACACACACACAAACAAACACACACACACACATACACACGCATAGTCTCCTCTCTCTCTCTCTCTCTCCTCTCTCTGTCTCTCTCTCTCACACACATACACACACACACACACACACACACACACACACATATACATATATATATATATGTACAGAGTCACACACAAAGAGTCACACACACACACACATGCACACGCACACACACAAACAAAACACACACACACACACACACACACACACACGCACACACACAAACATACACGTCTCACATACACACACACACGTACACAGGCATGCATGCATACACACATACACGAACGCATGAATGCACACACACACACAAACAAAGACACACAAGCATACACACATACAAAACACACACACACACACACACACGCACACACTAACACACACACTAACACACACACACACTAACACACGCAGACACAGGGAAAACAAGCAGACAATACAACAACGCGAAATAATCAATAGTATCCATGCACACACGCACGTGCAAGCATAAAACGTCTCAAACGTATTCTGTTCAAAACAGAAATAAAATATCAGTTTCATTCTCAGTTTCAGTTTCTCAAGATGACGTCTCCGCGCTCGGAACGAATTCCATATTGCACTAACGTCACAGGTTGCCATGGGTATGGAAAATCTCAAGTCAAATGCTAACCGGAAGTTGATAAGCAAGAACCTTAATGCTGGCTGAGTTAGGAAAATAAACCTAAATGGAATTATACAGTCAAAGATTACAGTACTTAGAAAAATGTAACATTTAGAAAAAAACGAAAGTTGCTCTGCCTTCGAGGATTGTTTACCGAACATAAGCTCTGGATGTACTTATCGTCTTATCTTGATTTAACCCTTTGACTGTCGTCCAGAACCCATCATTGGTGTGAAGGATGAATCTTCCTTCATGGTGCTTGTCGCACCTGCCTCTTTCATGGCCACCGCTGACGTCCCTTGACCAGTTTAAGGACGTGCACCACCCCCCCACCCCCAACCCCCAACCCCCGACATGGTTTGGCGTAGGAGGTATCCTGCCCTCTTCCCTGCCGAGTACAGTTCCAGTCACGATCCCAGTTATTAGAAAGACTGGACATCCCATAGTGATAACAGCTAGAATTCTTCCCTGAGGCGTGTTTTTCTTTCTTTTTTTTTTCTGAGCTTTTGTATTTACCTGAGAGATAAGATGCTCCATCGAAACCCGTGAAATAGGATCTAGCGACTTAAGCAAAATCAGTTTTCCCATTTTGGATTTGACTTTAGTAAAGGTTGCCAAAGGGTTAAGTTTGAAAGATCATAACTTCTTATCCATGACATTTCATCGATATTATCATAGGTACTTTATTGGCGAAAGTAAGAGATCAAGACAAGTTTATCACAGGTGGCAGTACAAGTTTGGTTTAGTCTCAATAGACTGGTTGGAGGTTGGACAGTCGCTGTTATCGCCCAGTGCTGGCCTTGATAGATGACAGTTAGTCTCAATGGGACATCTGTACTGACGGCCCAGAAGCCAGTGTTTACGAAATTAGCTGTGGGAAGTATAGCTGTTGGCTTAATTCAGTTTGACAATTTCTTTGCACGGCTCCTTTTATCTTTCATAAATAGAGATACAACACAAACTTTGTTTAGATTAATGGGATGCAATGGACTAGAGAAAGAACAGGGCTTAAAAGGAATTGCCGAGCAAATTTCAAACCCACACTTGTTAAGGAGCGCAAATTGGCTCCTTTTAGCGTAATTGCGAGAGCAGAGGTTTCTACAGAATACTGAGCTGTTATGGAGTATTTCAGTCCACGATTAGCAGAGCTCCGCTAAAGAAGGGATGGCGTTTCAAATGGTACCGAAAGTTATGGCCTTTATAACTTTATAGAGTATTTCTGTATTCCGCAATGGAATTGGGACAATGACCACTATACGGTCCTTTTTCCAAAATAATAAAACATATTAACATTTGATAAAACTTCCATAGGTCTGTCTCTGGATTACCTGGTAGGTGGTGTGTGGGAGGTAGTTTACTCGCTATTTCTTCCAACAATGTTTTAAATTGTTTGGTTTAATCGTTGATGATGCTTGCCTTTTGAGCGATAACATGTTTAGTGGAGCTGAAGATGTTCTACATACAATGTCATTCCTTGAATAATCTGTTTCACCTCTTCAGTTACTAAATCTACCCGAGATAAATGCTGAAAAAGTTTCTAGATGGGTGATTCTCCCATCAGATTTTTGGTCACGTTCTTCATTCTTGTCTCTGATTTACAGAGTCCACAAACAAGGCCACTTATGTTCTGACGGTTCTGTACAACTTGTACCCTAGTAACGTTTAATAGAATCAGATTTTCTGCCACAATGTGGGTGATGGCCACTTGGCTTAATAGTGAACTTCGCCTTACTGACACATTACCAAAAAGGAAATGGAAAGTTTTACCAATAAAAGTAAAAGGTAACGAAGGCCGTTTGTTTTTGTTTTTGTTGGGTTTTTTTTAGCCATACAGGGAAGGGTAGGCATCATAATGGACAATGACAAGTCAAAGTGAATAACGGCTACTGGGCCATATCAGACCGAATTTTATTAGTAAGATTGGAGGGCAAGCCATTTGATATCAACCTTATCCAAGTATATGCGCCAACATCCACAAGCACTGAAGAAGACATTGACAACTTCTATGAAGAATTAGAGACAGACTAGGCTCAGTGTAAATCACAGGATGTTACAATAATAATGGGACATTTTAATGCTAAAGTAGGACAGGAAAACGCAGATGACATCGTTGGACCCTGGCACACGAAATGAAAAGGGAGAGAAACTTGGGTGTGCACACGTAAATTCATTCATAATAGGAAACATTTGCTTTGAGCAACTTAACACAAGAAAATAGACATGGGTAAATCCAGGAGACTGCACAGCAAAATCAAATCGATTACAGCCCA
>CM060306.1:52420540-52423040 GCA_030674185.1 Monoplex corrugatus | reverse complement strand
AAGACTTATGTACATTTGAATTATTTTGCTCTCTTTATTCTTTTTGAAGAGTGATTCAAAACACTCGTGCTGTGTTTTGGGTTTTTTTCCCCGTGTTGTGTTGTTGTCTGTTGTTACTTTTTTAAAAGTGTAATCACGTTCTGTTACCGCAAAGCGCAGCGAACATTTCTTTAACATAAACCCGGGAATTAGAATTACTATTGTTAGCCGGTTGAAGGAGATGTTCTCGTTGCCAAAACGTTTTCACCGTCAGGTACCAGGAGGCTAATGTCAAACCCTTTGCATTATATGAACTAAGTTAGTATTTCTATCATTGGCTGATTGAATAGTGTTCTTGTTGCCAAAATGTTCATCACTTACAGACGCATGCTTTAACCCTTTGACTCCCGCACATTTTTACCACCAACTACAAAACTTAACCCTTTGACTCCCTCACCTTATCCACCAGCTTCCTGCAGGAAGCTGGTGGATAGGGTGAGGGGATCAAAGAGTTTAAGTTTTTGCTTTGATAGCACGGTTGACAATGAAGGATACTGGTGGACAGGATGCGGGGGTCAAAGGGTTAAGAACCGATTCCAAGAGACTAATCATTAATGAATAGAACAGAACGAAAGACAGCTGACCCATTTCCATAGTCACGTGGCTGATTGAATGATGGTGGTGGTCGGGGGGGGGTGGGGGGCGGGAGGGGGGCGTCAAGTCATATCACACCAGGGCATGTACAATTACAACGACTAGGAAAGCCCATTTCCGCCAAATGATAGGTCCAATGAACACAATCAACTGACGACGATATTATGAACTGAATCCACCAGCAGAGCCCCCACCCCCCCACCCCCACCCCCACCTTGTTAATCAAGCCTTGCTGTCTTCTAGCAGCGCCCTGTGTTGTTGGCAAGGTGAGGATGGAAAAACGTGAGGTTTGTACCGCTAGTGTGACTGACTTCCACAAGAGCAGTGGTTGTATCAGTCACGTACGTCCACACGGGGACTTGTGTTGTCGTGACAGGCACGTACCGCTCTGTCTGTCTCATAACCCTCTGTCCCTTTTGTCGTTGTTGTACTTGCGGGTCTTTAATGCTATGTTATATTCAGTCTACTTCTTGTCCGGTTGTGTTGTGACAAGCTGTGATCAGACATCGGGACACTCTCAACGCACGCGCGAGCGCGCACACACACACAAACACACACGCGCGCGCGCGCGTGCGCACACAGTCTCCAAGAAGAAACCTTTGCACGTGACCACTTCCTTGGCGGACTAACCAGACTAACTCACCAGTACAGTGGTCCCAGCCACACAACAGCCTGACTGACTGACTGCCACGCCACCGCTACCACCTCCCGTCATTTTCAGTGACCGTTCTTTTCCTGCTCTCTCTCTCTCTCTCTCTCTCTCTCTCTCTCTCTCTCTCTCTCTCTCTATCTATCTCTCTCTCTCTATCTACCTACCTATCTTCTATCTCTGTCTCTGTCTCTCTCTCTGTCTTCTCTCGTCTTCTGTCTGTCTGTCTCTCTATCTATCTACTCTATCTGTCTTCTTCTTCCTGTCTGTTCTCTCTCTCTGGTCTCTCTCTCTCTCTCTGCTTCTCTCTCTCTCTCTCTCTCTCTCCATATTCGTATTAATATATATATATATATGTATATATATAATCTGTCTGTCGTCTCTCTCTCTCTCTCTCTCTCTCTCTCTCTCTCTCTCTCTCTCTCTCTCTCTCTCTCTCTCTCTCTCTCTCTCTCTCTCTCTCTCTCTCTCTCTCCGCCCCACCTCCTCCAGTCCTGGCATAGAAACCTGTGGTCAGTGTTGCTGGATTTATGGGAGGGGTGCCGTTTCCCTTGATTGAAGTGGTCACTCCATCCCTCACGACCTCTGGGAAACGTGTGTCCTTGTCCACGATGAGTCATGATCACTACCTTTACGTACAAAGAGCTTGTGTGCTTGTTCTCTTTCGTCTTCCAACTCACCGTCACATTACCCAAATCTTCTATCATCACCATCCATCATCTCCTTCTCCCACTTCCCTGAGATGGTCATCTCTGTCGGTCATATCACCTGAGGTGGGATGAATGCTGACGTAAAACATGAATCAAACAGAAACGTTCACCATCAACGACTTTCTCATGGCATCTTCTACAAGTCTGTGGATATCAGACAGTGATGATGGAACACTCTTGTGGAGTTTCGTTTCGTTTTGTTGAGTTTAACCCTTTGACTCCCATACCCTATCTACCAACTGCAAAAACTTAACCCTTTGATTCCCTCACTGCAAAAACTTAACCCTTTGATTCCCTTGCTTGTTTACAGAGCACGCCATGGAAGCTTCAGTCATGCACGCACACACACACGCTTTACACACGCACAGATGTATACGTGCATAGTTTTGATAGATGCTTTGAGCTGATTTGAGGGAATCAAAGGGTTAAGTTTTTGCTTTGCTAGCATGGTTGGCAATGCAGGATGCTGGTGGACAGGGCGCGGGAGTCAAAGGGTTAAAGTCCTACC
>CM060306.1:52410540-52415540 GCA_030674185.1 Monoplex corrugatus | reverse complement strand
ACATGGATTGAAAACATTGTACCAGATAATAGAGTACATGGAATACAATTATCGTATGGCAGAAGCGCAACCGATTAAGAAACTTCCAATCCATAACTTGCAGTGCATACACAGCAACATTTGAGTCTAAAAGACTAACCAAAGACAAACGTATCGCCAAGCAATTTTCGGCTGTTTATGGACAAATCTTTATCAAACTTAGCACAATGGTAAAACAAGTGGGTATTACTAAATAATTATTAATCTGAATGACCATGGCCCCCTATTTTATTCACGATTGACGAACGAGTTATTTTTTTCTAAAGAGAAAATTTACGATATGGTTCGACCATTTCGATTTTTTTTTCTATCTCGGGAGCGATTAAACCAGGTTACTTTTGGTGCTTTTTCTAAAGAGATTGTTTGATATAGACCAGACGGAGGTATGCATATGGGTGTGTATCCTCTTTTTGTCTGTCTGTGTGTCTGTAAGACTTCTTCACTTCACTTCACTTCAGCTTGTTTGGGTCCGCTGTTGGACATAAGCCTTCCTCATCGCACGCCACTGTTGCCGGTTAACTGCTGTTTTGGTCCATTGTTCGTCGAACTTTTCTAGATCGTTTCGCCATCTGGTTCTCTGGGGACCTCTGTTCCTTTCTTCTTTTTTTTTTTTTTTTTTTGGGCTTCGAGGGATCCACTGCGTCATTTTGGTGGTCCATCTGTTGTCTGTAAGACAAGTACCAGCAAATGTTTATCTTCTGTTTGTGGGATAATATTTGTCCCAACTGTGGGTCAAAGGTTTTTTTTAAACAAGTTGTTGCAAAAGCATGTACTCAGTTCGTCCCAACTCAATTTAGGTCACTAGTGACCAAAAAACAAAAAACAAAATATCGATGAAAGCATGGAAGTTCCTTTTACCTTAAAAAAATGGTGATTGTAAGTATGGTTTAATCATTAGTTTTCAATATGAAATATTGTAAGGTAATCTTTGTCGATTGCATGCCTGTGCGTGAGTGCGCTTTGATTTGAATTGTCAAGATTTGGCACCTTATAAGTACTGTAATTCTTTCTTCCTATTCTTCTTTCTCTTCTTCTTCTTCTTCTTCTATTATTATTATTATTATTATTATTATTATTATTATTATTATATTATTATTATTATTATTATTATTATATTGTATGTATGTATTATTATTATTACTATATTATTATTATTATTATCATCATCATATTATTAATATCATCATCATCGTCATTATAATCTTTTCCCAAAAATAAAGAGTAAAACTACCGACAAAGATCTTTCATACATAAAGACTGTTAGCTATATCTACTTTTGAAGGTCTGGTTTGGCGTTCGATTAGTCAATACTGTTTTATATTGGTTTGACATTATAGTTCTAGAAGCCGTACATGTCTCATTTTGTTCATTATTTTACCCTTGTCGTGTTACATTCATGCTGTTCACCACCCACCCAGCGTTTGTCTTCAATGCACTACCAGGACGTCAAGTGATAATTGGGTTTTCATGATTGACCGTCACACAGTGTGTGTGTGTGCATGACAGAAAGAGAGGTAATGTATGTACGTGTGTGTCCGTGTGTGTGTGCGAGCGACTGTGTGAGTGTGTATGTATGTGTCCGTCTGTTTTTTCTCTGTGTGTGTGTGTACATATATGTATATACATGTGTGTGCGTGTGTGTGTGCGTGCGTGCGTGCGTGTGGTGTGGTGGTGGTGTGTGTGTGCGTGTGTGTTGCTTATGCTGGTGATAGTCTTTATTCTCAGACCGGAGACAGTTTGTAAAAATGTCTAGACACTCAATATGATCATTGTATCCGTTCGAAAGTAGAGGTCTATAAAAAATAAAACCAATCTGATGGTTTTCTAATGGGCGAGATAACCGACATAATCTTTTTATTATGGAACAAAAAAATATTGGAATTGTGTGTACATTCAAATACTTAGGAACAGAATTTTGTCGAACAGGTGAATTTTTATGTGGGGTTGAAAAACTGCATATGATCAAGCTAAAAAGGCTATGGTATCTTTGTTGTAGACAGCCAGAACTCAGACTTTTCCTGCAAACATTTGCTCTTCAGTCATATGCTGCTACCGTTGTTCCGTTATTACTATGGTTGTGAAGTATGGGGATGTGAGAACATGAACTTACCTGAAGATTTCACCCTGAATTTTTTAAGCATTTCATATTCTTACTCATTTCTTTTGTCACAGTGAATTTACCATGTGAAACTCGGGATGCTCTTCCCTTTGAGAGCGCGTCGCCACAATGCAGCACCACCCAACTTTTTTTCTTGACCAAGACTTAAGAAAGGCAGAAAGGCAAAAAGGCTAATTGTCCTTCAAGGGGAGGGACCTGGAAAATCAACCTGTCTCTCCCATGATTTATACCAGGAAATTGCAAATGCGTAAGTTTGGAGAACAATGGTCAGGATCACAAACACTAACAAAGAACCTCAAATCAAAATGTTTTAAGGATGATATGTACAAAGCACTTTCTTGGGACTTTCTATCAATATTTAAAGTCCTTTTCTCGAAGATTTTATAATACTATTTTCCTCGATGTAGAAGCACTTTCTTGGGGCTTTCTATCAATATTTAAAGTCCTTTTCTCGAAGGTGTAAGAATACTATTTTCCTCGATGTAGGTTAATTCATTTCAGCTAAAGCTTCTTCAAAGTTGATCTTAAAAAGTACAAAATCTTAAAATGTTTTTCCGTAAAAAAATGAGGATCGTTAGAATGGTCGACCAGCTTGTGTATGGGCCTCTGCTTCTTCTTTTTTTTTTTTTTTTTTTTTTCTTTTCCTTGTTCTCCTTCTCTTCCTCCATTTCTTCTTCTTGTTCATCTTTAAAGTGAACGAGAAAACATAAATCTATCGTGAGGTCAAACAGTGAAACGCCAAGCATCAGTGGCGGATGCACCCTGACAAGTTCCCTGGGGTAGTGCACTGAACCGTACATATCTTCACGCTCTTTGCCTGGCCCTGTGGAAACAATGGATAAGGGGAATTATGGCAAAGGTTTTCACAACACTTGGTTATTATACCTCTGGCTGTGCGGGTGGTCTCAGCAGAACAGCGGCAGTAATGAGGGGAGCAAGTGAGGGTGAATGAAAACATATACGCAAACCTGTTTAACGGAACATATATGTATGCATTTGTTTGTGCTTTTGCAAATGTACTCACACACACACACACACACACACACACACACACACACACACACACACACACACACACACACATACACACACATACACACACACACACATACATACACACACACATATATACATATATATATATATGTGTGTGTGTATGTGTATGCATAGATAGATAGATACATAGACAGACAGATAGATAGATAAGTACATACATACATACATACATAGATACATACATACATACATACATACATACATACATACATACATACATACATACATACATACATACATGCATAGACAGACATACAGATAGATAGATAGATAGATAGATAGATAGATAAATAGATAGACAGACAGACAGACAGATAGATAGATAGATAGATAGATAGATAGATAGATAGATAGATAGATAGATAGACAGATAGATAAATAAATAGATAGATAGATAGACAGACAGACAGATAGATAGAAGATAGACAGATAGACAGATAGATAGATAGGTAGGTAGTAAGATAGATAGATAGATAGATAGAGATAGATAGATAGATAGATAGAATAGATAGATAGATAGATAGATAGATAGATAGATAGACAGATAGATAGATAGTAGAGTAGATAGATAGATAGATAGATAGATGGATAGATAGATAAATAGATAGATAGATAGATAGATAGATAGATAGATAGATAAATAGATAGATAGATAGATAGATAGATAGATAGATAGATAGATAAATAGATAGATAGATAGATAGATAGATAGATAGATAGATAGATAGATAGATAGATAGATAGATAGATAGATAGATAAATAGATAGATAGATAAATAGATAGATAGATAGATAGATAGATAGATAGATAGATAGATAGATAGATAGATAGATAGATATACGCGCACCTTTGGTCTATATGAAACATTCTCCTCTTTTTTAAAGATTGAAGAAAATGACTCTCTTGTCATTTTTGATACTTGCATGCAAGAACAGAATCAAAAACATAGAACAAACCACCGAATGATACCCAAGATTATGACAGAAAATGCCAGAATTTGCAGTCTCATTAATTAAAAGAGTGATTCCATCTTGGTCAAACTCTTCAATATCATATTACAAACCATAAGATCATACGAGGGTGAGTCAAGAAGTAATGCCTTTTTCTTTAGTACAGGAACAATTACCGACACATGAACATGTATCATACATCAAAATGAAGCTGGTCTTCTGGGGATCACATCTCTACTTCTCAACATAGTCACCGTTTCTCTCAGTAGCAATGTTCCACCTTCGAATGAGGGCATTAATCCCTGCCTCGTAAAATTCTGTTGACTGTGCTTGGAGCCACATCTTCACTGCAGTTTTTACTTCCTCGTCACTGGCATAATGTTTGCCTCTCAAACCCTCTTTCATGGGGCCGAAGAGATGATAGTCTGAAGGCGCTAAGCCTGGCGAGTATGGAGGATACGGTAAAGTTGTCCACCCAAATGAGGCGATTGTCTCCCTTGTCCTGATGCTTGTGTGTGGTCAAGCATTGTCATGCAGAAGGAGGATATTATCGATTTGCAAGTTGGGTCTCACTCGTCGGATCCTTGCTTTGAGCCTCGTCAGGGTCTTAATGTATGCCTCAGAGTTTATTGTTTCTCCTCTTGGCAAGAAATCAACCAGAATGACACCTTGAGCGTCCCAAAAGACAGTCGCCATGATTTTTCCAGCTGACTTTTCCGTCTTGAACTTTTTCGGTTTTGGTGACGTAAGGTGGCGCCATTCCATTGACTGCCTCTTTGATTCCGGTTCATAATGGTGAGTCCATGTTTCATTCCTGTATTGAGCCTTCCAAAGA
>CM060306.1:52400540-52405540 GCA_030674185.1 Monoplex corrugatus | reverse complement strand
AGCACAGAAGGGACAGAGGACTCTAGCACACAAGTGACAGACGACTCTATCTCACAAGTGACAGAGGACTCTAGCACACAAGTGACAAAGGACTCTAGCACACAAGTGACAGAGGATTCTAGCACACAAGTGACAGAGGACTCTAGCACACAAGTGACAGAGGATTCTAGCACACAAGTGACAGAGGATTCTAGCACACAAGTGACAGAAGACTCTAGCACACAAGTGACAGAAGACTCTAGCACACAAGTGACAGAGGACTCTAGCACACAAGTGACAGACGACTCCAGCACACAAGTGACAGAGGATTCTAGCACACAAGTGACAAAGGACTCTAGCTCACAAGTGACAGAGGACTCTAGCACACAAGTGACAAAGGACTCTAGCTCACAAGTGACAGAGGACTCTAGCACACAAGTGACAGAGACTCTAGCACACAAGTGACAAAGGAGTCTAGCACACAAGTGACAAAGGACTCTAGCACACAAGTGACAGAAGACTCTAGCACACAAGTGACAGAGGACTCTAGCACACAAGTGACAGAAGACTCTAGCACACAACTGACAGAGGACTCTAGCACACAAGTGACAGACGACTCTAGCACACAAGTGACAGAGGACTCTAGCACACAAGTGACAGAGGACTCTAGCACACAAGATTGACACAGAGGACTCTAGCACACAAGTGACAGAGGACTCTAGCACACAAGTGACAAAGGACTCTAGCACACAATGACAAGGACTCTAGCACACAAGTGACAGAGACTCTAGCACACAAGTGACAGAGGACTCTAGCACACAAGTGACAGAGGTCTAGCACACAAGTGACAAAGGACTCTAGCACACAAGTGACAGAGGACTCTAGCACACAAGTGACAGAGGACTCTAGCACACAAGTGACAGAGGACTCTAGCACACAAGTGACAGAGGACTCTAGCACACAAGTGACAAGAGGACTCTAGCACACAAGTGACAAAGGAGTCTAGCACACAAGTGACAGAGGACTCTAGCACACAAGTGACAGAGGACTCTAGCACACAAGTGACAGAGGACTCTAGCACACAAGTGACAGAGGACTCAGCACACAAGTGACAGAGGACTCTAGCCACAGTGACAGACGACTCTAGCACACAAGTGACAAGGATTCTAGCACACAAGTGACAGAGGAACCTGACACTGAAGTCAGCACAAGATCAGGAAGCATAAAGAACCGAAGAACCGAAAACTGAGATAACTGTCAGGACTTTATGATGATTGATGATTTCACGATACGGGCGATGAGGATCTTGATGCTGTGAAGTTCCATCTTTTACGGAGACTGCATTACGGGGCATAATTTTATAACATATCCTGCCAGCATGTTTGGCTTATGTTTACATTTTTTTTACCTTAACTAGAGTTTTAGGTTCAACACAAACTACACTTGACAAATAGGGTGGTGGGGTGGGGGCAGCACAAATGAGATGGAGTTTGCAGTTTGTTCATAATGGATTCATTGCACTTCACCAATTACACATACACTCTATTCAGATCTGCCAGTACTTATCTGGCACACCTCTTGAGCCTGCGCAAAATCATGTGAACTGGCAAGGCCTTGGAACAGGGAATAAAGAGCGGAGAAGAACAGGACTTGTGAGAAACTTAGCTGATTCCACCATAATGAATGAAGCATTCAGATAGACAGCACATACACCAGTTCTTGTTGTTTCAGGCTGGGATCGAACTCGAGACACCATATCTGAAGTCCATGTTTCTGTTAGCAGAGACAGCCAGCATGTGTGATAAAACAACCCATGGATTGTCTGAGGGTCGAAACCATGACCAATGTACAGGGGGGTGCAAAAGTAGGTATACAGTAAGTATCACATCACTTTTATAATGCTTAATTCCGCTCTCGATTAGAGGAGTGTGTGAATACCGACGGCAAGCAGTTTGAGTATCTGAGGGATTAAGGCTGTGCTTGTTATTACATGTATGTGCAATATTCATTTGTTTGAATAATGAATGCAATAAGTATTGTACGTGTTTTCTTTTTTCATAACTGTATACCTACTTTCGCAACCCCCCCCCCCCCCTCATCCCCCTGTATTATGAACATGTCACTGTAACTGAGCTACAGAGACTGAAGGACTCAAACAAACAGGATGATCTCCACGCAGTAATGTCTTCATGACAAGACCAAACCTCTTCGCGCAGTTGCTGAGTAAAAAATATATAATTATTTTAGTCGATTATTGTTATTATCAGTATCAGTATCATCACAACCATTTCTATTATGATTATTGTTGTTGTTCTTCTTCTTAATTTCTGTTACAATTCTTCCTTTTCTTCTTCTTCTTCTTCTTCTTTACTATTATTATTATTGTTATTAGTAGTAGTAGTAGTATAGTAGTAGTAGTATATTGTTATTATTATTATCATTATTATTATTATTATTATCATTATTATTATTATTATTATTATTATTATTGTTCTTGTTATCATCATTATCATTATATCGTTCTTGTTGAAGTTTTTGTTGTTGTTCTTGTTGTTGTCATTTTTGTTATTACATTAATGTTCTTTTCATCAGCAGCATTATTATTATTATCATTAGTATTAACATTACTATTACTATCATCGTTATTGTTTATTCTTATTATTGTTGTTGCTATTGTTGTTGTTGTTGTTGTCGTCGTCGTCATTCGCTCTACCTCGCTCTCTCATTCCTGGCTGGTACATAGAAAGAGCCCCAGCCTTCCAATCTGAATTATACAGGTTTGCATGAGTGCAAACAATGTTCCAGAAAAAAACCTTTGTGTGTACAGTCTCCATTCCATGCAGCTGTGAACGTGTACCTCGTCTTGTTCAAAATAGGAGTAGCTAAAGCAGAGAGGGAGAGAGAGAGAGAGACATATATGAGGGAGAGGGAGAAAGAAAGAGAGAGAGATGAGGGAGAGGGAGAAAGAAAGAGAGACAGAGATATATATACATATATGAGGGAGAGGGAGAAAGAAAGACATAGATATATATACATATATGAGGGAGAGGGAGAAAGAAAGACATAGATATATATACATATATGAGGGAGAGGAGAAAGAAAGAGAGAGATATATACACATATATGAGGGAGAGGGAGAAAGAAAGAGAGAGATATATACACATATATGAGGGAGAGGGAGAAAGAAAGACAGAGATATATATACATATATGAGGGAGAGGGAGAAAGAAAGAGAGAGACAGAGATACATATATGAGGGAGAGGGAGAAAGAAGAGAGAGATATATATACATATATGAGAGAGAGGGAGAAAGAAAGACAGAGATATGTATACATATATATGAGGGAGAGGGAGAAAGAAAGAGAGAGATATATATACATATATGAGGGAGAGGGAGAAAGAAAGAGAGAGATATATATACATATATATGAGGGAGAGGGAGAAAGAAAGAGAGATATATATATACATATACGAGGGAGAGGGAGAAAGAAAGAGAGAGATATATATACATATATGAGGGAGAGGGAGAAAGAAAGAGAGAGATAATATACATATATATGAGGGAGAGGGAGAAAGAAAGAGAGAGATATATAACATATATATGAGGGAGAGGGAGAAAGAAAGAGAGAATATATATAATATATGAGGGAGAGGGAGAAAGAAAGAGAGAGATATACATATATATATGAGGGAGAGGGAAAAGAAGAAAGAGAGAGATGAGGGAGAGGGAAAAGAGAGAGATGAGGGAGAGGGAGAAAGAGAGATGAGGGAGGGAGAAAAAGAGAGATGAGGGAGAGGAGAAAGAAAGAGAGAGATATATACATATATGAGGGAGGAGAAGAAGAGAGGAGAAAATATGAGGGAGAGGAGAAAGAGAGAGAGATGAGGAGAGGGAGAAAGCAACAGAGAGGGGATACATATATGATGGAGAGGGAGGGAGAAAGAAAGAAAGAGAGAGAGAGAGATGGAGGGAGAAAGAAAGAGAGAGAGATACAGATATGAGGGAGAGGGAGAAAGAGAGAGAGAGATGAGGGAGAGGGAGAAAGAAAGGAGAGAGGGAGAGAGAGAGAAAGAAAAAGAGACAGAGACAGAGAGAACAGAGAGAAGACAGACAGACAAACAGAGACACAGACACAAACAGACACACAAAGAAGGAGAGGCACTGCCCTGTTTACGCTTACGCTTACACTAACGCTAACCCAGAGCGAAGTTGATGTCTCTACCATCTAACTTCCCTCAAGATTATGGGACAAACACTCTTTACCGTTAACAAGATCCCTCATTACCTTTACTTCGCTGTTTTCGCTGATACTGCTCAGACCTCCCACCGAGCTAATAACGAAAGGTTGTGAAGAGTCTTTGTCATAACTTCTCCTCCTTCTCCGCTGTTTCCAAGGGGCTAGGCAAAGAGCGTGAAGATATGTACGGTTCAATTCTCTTCCCCGTGGGTAATCGCTGGTTGTAACCTCCACTGATGTTTGAGCGTTTGACGGTATGATTTCCACGTCACAGATTCGATGTTTTATCGTCTTGTGTTTAAACTAAACAGACATAAATAGAAGAAGAATGACACACAGGTTATCTATCTTAGTCCTGGGAGACTTCAGGATACGTCCCAACCTATCAACCAATACTTTCTCTCTTTCTCCTTTCCTGTCTCTTTCTCTCGCTCTCTCTGTCTCTCTGTCTCTCTGTCTCTCTTTGTCTCTCTTTGTCTCTGTCTCTGTCTCTGTCTGTCTCTCTCTCTCTCTCTCTCTCTCTCACACACACAACACACACACTCACACACACACACACACACTCACACACACACACACACACACTCACACACACACACACACACACACTCACACACACACACACACACACACACACACACACACACACACACACACACACACACACACACACACACACAAATAGAAGAATAACAGACGTTATCTTAGTGCTGGGAGACATCAGGATACCCCACCCCCACCACTGTATTCTCACTCTCCCTCCTCTCTCTCTCTCTCTCTCTC
>CM060306.1:52390540-52395540 GCA_030674185.1 Monoplex corrugatus | reverse complement strand
ATTCGAGACCTCTTTTGGGAGACTCCAAGGAGAACAGCAAGATCAAGATCAGCACAGCTACATCCTTCCAGATTCTCCAGAGGACGGTACCACCTTTTCGACAACTACATACCATGGTGGCCGTATAATATGTTTTGATATAACAGTATTACATATACAATTCTTGACGTTCATGTCACAGGACTTTTTCTGCGTCATCTCTGACATTTCTTCTGCTGAAAGTATACAATAACCAGGTTTTAGTCCGACTATCAAGACTCAGTCAGACTATACACTCTGTACGTTTGAAGACGTGTATGCTATTATTTTGATTATTGGTTATTTGTTATTTATTGTAATCTAATATCTCCTCAATAAGTTATTTATACGTTGACTATATAATCTTCTTTTCATCGTTTTGCTACAATTTTGTTATCTTTACTTCGTAGTCTAAGTAATTGCGTAATTTTCTTTCTGTCCATCTCTCCTGTACACAGAAAGTCAAAGTTTTCATTATTATCGTCCATAAATAAAGTCAATAGAAAGTTGGAGATAAACCAGTATCAGCAATCCCAAGTCAAGTTTTTGCAATGGAATTGTAGATCCCTTTCCACCAATTCGGCATACTTAGAGCATTTCCTGACATCAAATAGATGTGAAGTTTTGATTCTGCAGTCGATGAATGTTGTCGCAACCAAGCTTCCCAATTTCCCCAATTATTACTATCCTCCAGTCTATGAATGTGGGAATCACGGGAAGAAGGTATCCACCGCGATATATATACTCAAAGACTTACAATACTGCTTACTTACTTCCCGAGTTTTGAAATCAAGCGACGATTTGCACGCTTGTGCTGCCACTGTCCAATTAAGCAATTCTTTAAACATCAACGTTTTGTCAGTCTACCTGCCAACAGGTCCAAATGACCACAACACAGAATGGCTGCGCACAATCCAAGATCAGCAGCGTGGTAAATGGCTAATAGGTGGAGACTTTAATTCCCACTCCCCATTTTGGGAAAAGAACTGTTCTACTGTTACAAGCAATCGTTTGGTAGAAAATATCGTTGATAGTTCGCTTTACCTTCTAAATGATGGTAGTGTCACTAGGATCCCTGATGTCTCCAAACACAGGGCGACAGCCATCGATTTGTCTCTGATATCACCAGAATTAGCACCATCCTGTACCTGGGAAACTCACAGAGACACTTTGGGAAGCGATCATCTACCTATCATCATAACCATAACTGACAAAAACATCAGGATGAAAGACAGCTCTCCTGATATTATTCCAAAATATAATTACAAGCGTGCAGACTGGTCCTTATTTCGAACTACTCTTGCTAATCAGGATTACAGACATTATGAAAGTGAAAATGTAGACATTATGTTTTCTAAATTCCAAGAGTCAATTCTAGCCGCTGCAGACATATCAATTCCGAAACTCAAAACTTCTAGATCGAATAATCGATTGGGTAATGTTTGGTGGACAGAGGCATGTGAGAAAGCAGTTCAATATAAAAGGGAGAAATTCAAAATCTACATCAAAAGCCGGAAACATGAAGATCATGTGGAAATGAAAAAAGCTAACATCCAATGTAACAAAACCATCGCTGAAGCAAAGAAAGATTATTGGGCATCATTCTGCACAAAACAAATTTCAGATTTCAAAGATTTTCATAAAGTCTGGACGAAAATGAATCAAATGAAGAATGGAACCAACCTACAAAGGTGTCCGATAATAATAGAAACATGTAACACATTTCCTTCAGACATGGACAAAGCAGAAACTTTTGTGGAATTACTTGCTAAAAACAGTAAAGTTGAAGGTTTATCTTCAGACTGCAAACATCACAGAGAAATGGAAGATAACAACCCAATCTACACTGATCCAATACCTCAGAATGATCTCTGGTTTAATTCTCCAATCACCTTAGAAGAGCTAAAAAACACAATACTGTCTCTACACAACAAAACGAGTTCGGTAGGTGTTGATGCAGTTTCGACTGAAATGATTAAACATCTCCCTGAAAACTATCTTATTTTCCTACACAAAATTCTGCAGAAATGCTGGGTTAACGGAACTGTACCACAAATCTGGCAAAAGTCTATAGTTATACCGATATTAAAAGCAGGAAAATCGAAAACTGATAAAAACAGTTACAGACCCATTGCTTTGACGTCCCACACGAGCAAACTAATGGAAAGATTGATCTTAAACAGACTTTTACACTACTGTGATAAAAATAATGTTATTCCGGTAAACCAGGCGGGTTTTAGAAAAGGGAGATCTGCAGTTGAACACCTGGTTAAACTTACAACTCAGATCAAACAACAGTTTGCCCGCAGAAAAAGTGTTTTAGCTACTTTCTTTGATGTAAAAAAAGCTTACGATCAAGTTTGGCATAAACGTCTATTGTTCAAGCTAAAATCTGTTGGTTTATCTGGTAATATGTACAATTACATTAAATCTTTTTTAGCTAATAGAACAATACGGGCTAGAGTGGGAGCTACTTATTCTACTTCACGATGCCTTGACATGGGGATTCCACAAGGTTCAGTGATAGCACCTATTTTGTTTAATATCCTTATACAGGATCTTCCTAAAGCTCTTTCAAATCGTGTTGTTTTAGTACAGTATGCTGATGATATATGTACTTGGATGAATATCACTTTAAAAAAGACAACTCCACAGAGAACACGGAATTACATCAGGAAGTTGTATCAAATTGATCTTGATAACCTTGGAAACTATATGTTAGAAAATGGTCTGTCATTGTCGGCAGAAAAAACTAACATGATGCTGTTTGATCCTGGTGGTAACTCAAATAACTTACCTACTTTCAAATTGCTTGGTGAAGTGTTAAATTACAAACAGGTCGTAAAATTTCTGGGAGTTTACATCACGTCGAAATTAAGCTGGAATATCCATTTTGATTATATTTTAACAAAAGCACGAAAAACCTTAAATTTTCTAAAGATAATAAGCAAATTACCCTGGGGAATGGATACAAATATACTGATTCATCTGGCAACAGCGCTGGTCAGGTCTAAATTATCCTACGCGCAAGAAATTTTTTTCAATGCACCTAAATATTTACTAAAAAAGATTCAGAACTTGGACTGCAAAAGTCTTAAAATTGCACTAGGTGTACCAACTCATGCTTCTACTCTGGAAACGTACAAAGCTGCTGGAATTCTACCTCTAAACAACCATCGTGAGCTAGCTACAGCAAAGTTTGCAATTAGAACTACTTCACAAGCGAATAATTTTGTGAGCAAAGAAATTAAAATCAGGTCTGATATTGACTTTCCAAAACGAGCAAAAAACATTTCATCACAAATTACAACCGCAACTTACATATCTGACCTGATCAAACAATCCAACATAACTATGGATGAAATAGCCGAGAAACCATCGTTAACGCCTATCCCTACATGGGAAATGCTAAAGGCCACGTTTGATCTCGATTATGCAGACGTTAAAAAAGATGATAATGTCAACATTACGCTATCCACAGTTTGTGAACACATCGATGAAAAGTACCGTACCCACCTCCACATTTTTACTGATGGGTCAGTCTTAGCAAATCAGAGCGCTGGAGCAGCGTTTTATGTTCCAGAATTTAACATTAAAAAGTCTTTTTTTCATTGGGACAAATGTATCTATATATACAGCAGAACTGGTCGCTGTTGTTCAAGCGTTGCATTATTTAATAAGCCTTCGGCCTGTGTCTTTCAAAGTAGTTCTCTTTGTTGATTCAAAATCTGCATTATATGCCTTACAGTCTTTTGATACAGACACAAGACCTGATTTAATAATTGAGGCAAATCATCTAATACACTGTTTAAAGATAAATGGCTCGGAAATCAGTTTATGCTGGGTGCCTTCTCACGTTGGTCTTCAAGGCAACAACGTAGTTGACAGAGCAGCTAAATCCGGTGCACTCAATTCTGAAAATTCCATAGAATTACATGTTAACACCTCGGTAAATGAAGCTTACAACTCGCTAGAATTAGCATCATGGATTCGATTTCATGAACATTTAAATGAAAAATTTGTGTCCCAAAAAAGAATCAAACTTTCAGTTCAAAATATCTGTAAAAAAATTCAGTATTCTTCGTTATATCATTTGAGATCAATTGTTACCACATATTTTCGTATTCAAATGAACGCTTTGAAAACTAAATATTGTAAAAACGTTTTATGTATTTGCGGTGAACAATTCACATTGTATCACTGTTTGTTTTACTGCAGAAAGCTTCGTTATTTCTTACCAAAGATGTTTACACAAGGAAACTATCTTGAAAAGCATTTTAAAGAAGTAATATCAGATCAAGTTCTGTTAGTTAAAATTTCAGAATCATTGGTTCACAGTCCTGTTAATGCGTTACTTTAAGGTTATTATTTTAATTATTATTATTTTATTTTGTTTTGTTTTGTTTTTTATGACGATGTTTTCTTTTACATTTAATGTTAGCGTTGTTCTAGTTTCATTTCTCTGTTCATCCATATCCTTTTTCTAAAAACCTTGCCGATTCCTTTTAATTTTTTTTTTTCCCCGTCTCTTACTCTGTTCCCCTCTGTCCCCTCTCCCCTCCCCCCCCCCCCCCAAAAAAAAAAAATCATCCTCCATGCCATTTTTACCCGTCTAATATCACTTATAGTGAAAAGACGTTAAATCAAGGAACGAACTCACACACACACACAACACACACACACACACAGAGACGCAAAACAATGCAAGGGAAAGAACCACTATATCTCTAGCCCAGCGAAATACAAGGGTTTTCTCTCTTGAATATTGTGACATAAATCATTGAAAACAGCTTACACTGCTAACAGTCGAAAACTCCGAGGGCCGGACTCTGGCGTGGAGATCATCAGGAGAGAATGCGTCGCTGTTTCGGGCTCTTCCTCTCTACAGCTTCAATGACGCACCGAGCCCCCTCACCGATGTGAGGTCTCCCTGCCAGTTCGACTGTATGCCTTTGCCATCAACCGTCAGGACTCGCTCCAGT
>CM060306.1:52380540-52385540 GCA_030674185.1 Monoplex corrugatus | reverse complement strand
TGGTTCCTTTCTTTCTTTCTTTTGGTTCCTTTGTTTGTTTCTTTCTTTTGGTTCCTTTCTTTCTTTCTTTCTTTTGGTTCCTTTGTTTGTTTCTTTCTTTTGGTTCCTTAGTTTGTTTCTTTCTTTCTTTTGGTTCCTTTGTTTGTTTCTTTCTTTTGGTTCCTTTGCTTCTTTCTTTCTTTTGGTTCCTTTGTTTGTTTGTTTCTTTTGGTTCCTTTGTTTCTTTCTTTTGGTTCCTTAGTTTGTTTCTTTCTTTCTTTTGGTTCCTTTGTTTGTTTCTTTCTTTCTTTTGGTTCCTTTGTTTGTTTCTTTCTTTTGGTTCCTTTGTTTGTTTCTTTCTTTCTTTTGGTTCCTTTGTTTCTTTCTTTCTTTTGGTTCCTTTGTTTCTTTCTTTTGGTTCCTTTGTTTCTTTCTTTCTTTCTTTTGGTTCCTTTGTTTGTTTCTTTCTTTCTTTTGGTTCCTTTGTTTCTTTCTTTCTTTTGGTTCCTTTGTTTGTTTCTTTATTTCTTTTGGTTCCTTTGTTTGTTTGTTTCTTTCTTTTGGTTCCTTTGTTTGTTTCTTTCTTTCTTTTGGTTCCTTTGTTTGTTTCTTTCTTTCTTTTGGTTCCTTTGTTTCTTTCTTTCTTTTGGTTCCTTAGTTTGTTTCTTTCTTTCTTTTGGTTCCTTTGTTTGTTTCTTTCTTTCTTTTGGTTCCTTTGTTTGTTTCTTTCTTTCTTTTGGTTCCTTTGTTTGTTTCTTTCTTTCTTTTGTTTCCTTTGTTTGTTTCTTTCTTTCTTTTGGTTCCTTTGTTTCTTTCTTTCTTTTGGTTCCTTTGTTTGTTTCTTTATTTCTTTTGGTTCCTTTGTTTGTTTGTTTCTTTCTTTTGGTTCCTTTGTTTGTTTCTTTCTTTCTTTTGGTTCCTTTGTTTGTTTCTTTCTTTCTTTTGGTTCCTTTGTTTCTTTCTTTCTTTTGGTTCCTTAGTTTGTTTCTTTCTTTCTTTTGGTTCCTTTGTTTGTTTCTTTCTTTCTTTTGGTTCCTTTGTTTGTTTCTTTCTTTCTTTTGGTTCCTTTGTTTGTTTCTTTCTTTCTTTTGTTTCCTTTGTTTGTTTCTTTCTTTCTTTTGGTTCCTTTCTTTCTTTTGGTTCCTTTCTTTCTTTCTTTCTTTTGGTTCCTTTCTTTCTTTCTTTCTTTTGGTTCCTTTCTTTCTTTCTTTCTTTTGGTTCCTTTCTTTCTTTCTTTCTTTTGGTTCCTTTGTTTGCTTCTTTCTTTCATTCATTCTTCGTCATCATTTAAACATTCATATAAATTGATTCACGTAGACTAACACACAAAACAAATACCAGTAAACCGAGTCAGATGTAAGTCTTTATTTGATTACATTATAAACAACATCAACAGCTGCGATCGTTAAGGCATTACTGTTGCAAATGAAATGCTGCTAAGGATTGACTGAATCGACAACATATAAAAGATGAAATAATGATATGGGCAAAACAATCCAATTACTGATAAATGATCAAAGAGAAACATCCTTAAATCATCAGAGAAATCCTCAAAAACAAACCCAAACTTTGAAATACGACATCATGAAACTCACCCGAAATTGTCAGTTGAATCGAATACAATTGACATAAATATGTAGAAAATCATGTACATTTATATTCTTTGAAATCTTTTATAGCCTCATTTTTAAATACATGTCATCGTGTCCCATTTATATCTGATAGTAGGCTTTTTGTTGTTGTTGTTGTTGTTGTTATTGTTCTTTTTATTTAAAGCCCAGCCGACTGCGTAGAGCCATATCAGGGCTATAGCCGTTTTAAAACACACCATGCTTCAACAGGAAAAAAAAGGAAAAGAAAATTAATTAAGTACACATGTCAAAGCATTCGTGCACATAATCTAAGGAGATGCCACTGACATTGACCACTCCATCCAATTTATCGCACAGGAAGTTTAAAAATCATACCTGAATACAACTGTAACATAAGTAAGGACACTGAAACATACACAAAAACGGACCTAAATTACCTAAAATTGCTTCTGCATTTCTCATTTCCCTCGAGCCAAAAATGCACTTAATACACGTACCCAATTTCAGTCCTAAGAGAAAGTACAGAAGACTTTATCGAACACATACAGGTGAATGGACCAACAAGGCAGAAAATGATAGAAAGAAATAACAGATAGCAAAGGAACAAGATAAAAAAAAACAAAGACAGTGACAGAAAAGAAAAAATTTCTGGCACAGAATTTCCAGAAGGAGGGGATATTATTTATACTGAAAAATCCCCGGCATCTCCACGGGGGTTGATAGTAGGCAACACAGTGACAAAGGGGTTGATTGAAAGCTTGTTGATCGATGTCCTAAGCTTACATTTGTTGGTGGATTCACCCTGTCGCATGTGATCTACGTTCTGTGCTTATGAGGAGTGCTGACATGGGAATCTGTTTAACGTCATGTATGAATATATCTATGAGTATGTTTGTCTCTATTATCTCTTTTTATGTGGTTTTTATTTTCATGAAAAGTAAAATACTTTTTTTTTTTGAAGGCAAAAGAAAAGAGTATGCGAAGAAGAAAAATGCATGGGTACAGCGGGTAGATATGAATTCACAGACATCATATCAGACTCTCTCTCTCTCTCTCTCTCTCTCTCTCTCTCTCTCTCTCTCTCTCTCTCTCCTCTCTCCTCTCTCTCTCTCTCTCTCTCTCTCTTCTCTCTCTCTCTCTCTCTCTGCTCTCTCTCTCTCTCTCTCTCTCTCTCCTCTCTCTCCTTCTCTCTCTCTCTCTCTCTCTCTCTCCTCTCTCTCTCTCTCTCTCTCCTCTCTTCTCTCTCTCTCTCTCTCTCTCTCTCTCCTCTCTCTCCCCTCTCTCTCTCTCTCTCTCTCTCTCTCTCTCTCTCTGAGAGACACAACTTTACACACTATGGTTGCTAGTTTCCTCCTACTGATTACATCAAATTCATAAACTACAAATACTGTAGTTTCTTTTTCTGTCGTCCACTGTAACTTTCATGCAGGTTAGTGTCGGTGCTTCTTGATGGATATTTCTTGGAGTTAAATGAGGGGGGCAAAAAAGAGAGAAAGCATACAACATTATCATCATTAACGTCATCATATCATCATCATCATCTGTTTGTAGTCAGGTTAGCATAAAAGTTGTTTGTACATGTTACGAATACACATATCTCAATTAATGAATAACAAAAACGCACACACATTAGAAATGCAACATGAGAAGCATGTTTCAGTTCGTCAAAATGCAAAGAACTAAGCAGAAATCACACGAAGCATCATCATCATCACCACCATCATCGTCACCATCATCATCGTTATCATCATCGCCGTCGTCATCATCATCATCATTATCATCAGTAGTAGTAGTAGTAGTTTTTGTAGTAGTAGTAGTAGTAATAGTAGTAGTAGTAGTAGTATTGTTGTTGTTGTTGTTATTACTACTATCATTATTACAATCATTATTATTATCATTATTGTTATCGTCATCATCATCATCATTACTTTTGTTTCAAATCCAGCCGATTGTACAGGGCCATATCAGAGTTATAACCATGGGAAAATGCATACATCTCGATGACCATAAAGAAAAACAATAAGAACAAGAAAACCAATATAAGCGCGTATCCAACAAAACAAAACAAAACAAGCGCAAATTTTCGGCCAACTAGCCTTTGTCAAGCGCGAACGCACGGTCACAAACAGATCACAAACACCAAACAATGGATAATAAAAACGGGACTAAAAACTTCCCTGCCGCCTCGTCCAGTGGGTAAGACATGTCTAGTTGGCCGAAAATTTGCGCTTGTTTTGTTTTGTTTTGTTGGATACGCGCTTATATTGGTTTTCTTGTTCTTCTGGTTCCTGTTTGCTTGGGCGCGGGCAGTCACACTTGTTTTGGATCTTGTAATAAGAACAAGAAAAATAATGTACGTAAAACAATGCATTCGCGCACACCATCTAAGGATAATGCCCTTGCACGGTGAGGGCCAAAAACCTGCACATACTCACTGGGAAAAAGAGAAAACAACACTACAAGAAGAAGACACAGTTGATGACCAGAAAGCTGGCTAGTGACGACAGCTGTACCGCAGGCTGACATAAAAGTATCACTCTGTGTATCTCTGTAAACTCTGCAAATTAACAGACAGTATCACCACACGCGGCGTAAAAATCTATTACCTAATAGAAAAGAAAACGGGGAGGGGGAGGGAAACCAAGAATGACCACGAAACACTTGGCGGCGATACCTTGAGGTAGATATTAGGTAACAGTAATATGACAATAATGACTACTTCTACAGCGTCTGGGCACTTTCCACAAACATGAGACAAAGGTGAGACACACGTAAAGCAAATAGGTCAGTCGCTGCCACTATGACGGAAACAGATGAACTGTGCTAATACAATCTTCAGATAGCTATAAAATTAATCGTCCACTTCATATGTCAATCGGTCACGCAAAATAGAAAAGAAGAAAGAAACAACAACAACAATAAAACAATAACAAAAAACACTCTAAAAGCACAAAAGCAATACACCTGTGTCTCTCTGTCTCTGTCTCTGTCTCTGCCTGTCTCTTTGTCTCTGTCTCTCTCTCTCTCGCTCTCTCTCTCTCTCTCTCTTACACAAAAGACATATACATACTGTATACATACACACACAGCATAGACACATACGCACAATTGACTTACGGGAGAGAGAACAGACGACAGAACAACAACAGACAGACAGCAGAAGACAGAGACAGACAGAGACAGAGACAGACAGACAGACAGAGACAGACAGACAGACAGAACAGACAGACACAGACACAGACAGACAGACAGAGACAGACAGACAGACAGACAGAGACAGACAGACAGACACAGAACAGACAGACAGACAGAGACAGGGCGGGGAGGGGGGGCGGGGACAAACCACCGCAGAAAACCATCTGGAGAGTTTCTTCTTCCTTCGTTACAAGGTTAAACTACATCGCCGATGAATTTTTTTTTTTTTTTTTT
>CM060306.1:52360540-52375540 GCA_030674185.1 Monoplex corrugatus | reverse complement strand
CTCTTAAACAAATTCCGAATTCTGCTTTCTATAGAAGATGCACCATAGAATAGCACAAAGTGAGGTAATAGCTGAAGGTAGATAATTCAATTATATTACATCGCAACGTCATTATCATAGTTGCGTCCCTTGCACAAGTAACGCTCTCCGAGGCACACATCCAGAACAAAGCATTCGTGTTGTATACCTGTCTTTGGACAGACATGTTTTTCACAACTGTGTGGTACAAATGACCGCAATAATCACTTTGTCGACGCCAAAGACAAGTCATGGAGAACTGGAGGTTAACATTGAAATAGACAGCTAAATCAACGCAGCGGTCCTATTTAAAAATAAACATTAAAAAAAACAATAACAACAAAAGACAGAATAAGTAAATAAAGAAATGAAAATAAATACTGGTAATCAGAAAAGAAAAGAAAGCAAAAAAAACAAGAAATCTCCTCATGTGAAATAACAGCAAATGGCGCAACGCTCAGAAAAAGTTAATAAGTTTCAATATCTGAGAACAATCATCTCGTCAGACGGCAGATGTTCATAGCCAGCAGAACTGACCAAGTTAAAACGGCAGTCAAGAACATGAAAAGCGTTCTAACCAATAAATGCCTATCAATTAATATCAGGAAGAGAGTTCTTCAGTGTTAGATAAAACCAATACTGTTGTACGGATGCGAAGCCTGGACAATCAACGAGCAAAATCAGGACAAGACTAAGGCAGCTCAAATGTCGTTTCTAAGAAGAATGCTAAGAGTCCCACAGACAGCAAAGAAAACACACGAGACAGTCTTGAAGGAGGCAGACACAAAATGCCATTAATGAAGAAGGTTAGGAAAAGACAAGCAACATTTACAAGACATTTTATGAGACAGGAGAAATTTGAGCGCCTAGTCACAATAGGAAAGCTAGAGGGGAAAAGAGCAGGATAGACTGAGGGAGAACATAGTTTTGCAGATTGAATGAAGGGGTTGTAATCAGTCCGTTTGTATCTCCTTGTATTTTCTTGAGCAATTTGTTTATCCACTGCCGGCCTGCTAAGCCAGTCGCAGCTTCACCAGTGCCCCGTTGGCCAGCATTACCTGTTTCCACCTCCCACGACGAGGACGAGGGGTTGGGCTTTGGGAGGCTCACGAGATGTCACTTCTCCAGGCCACCCGCCTTGCTGCTGACAGACGACTGTATCTCCCCGCGACACCCACCGGTACAAGCGGAAGGAAAAAGTAAAGTAAAGTAAGAATGAAGGGGTAGAAGATATATTTGCAGTGATCAAAGAAGATTCATATAGAGGGCCATGCACATGCTGCTGATGATGATGATTACATCGGCAAAAATATAAGTTGGCCTGTGTGCTAACATCTATACCGTCGAAGATAATAATGATATTTCATTTTATTTCTATGGCGGTAGTGACCACTGTATCTCTGTGCCGGCAGTCAGTCACGCAATGTGAAAACCTGCCCACAGATCCCAGGAGGCTCAGATCCAACGTTCCTCGTCCAGTCCACCTTCCATGATTGTCAACGCTCTTTTGTTATGATAGATACGTGGACTCCAGATCTGGTATGTCGAGTTTAATCCCAGTCTACGATAATAACTGCCTTGTTTGCTGCTGCCTGTCTTAATGTTTCCATCATTCTGATGGTGTCAGCTTACAGTTTCATAGATCACTTCCCCCCCCCCCCCCCCCAACCTTGCAGGGGAGGAGTCTGCCAGATAATCGCTGGCAGATTGGGTTGGGTGTATATGGAATTGTTCGCGACAATGAATCCTTCCCTTAACCCTTGAGCTACAGCACATTATCCACCAACTGAAAGATTTTGGGAGTCAAAAGGTTAAGTTTTACATTTTGGCTAGGCAGGTTGACAATGTAGGATTGAGACAGTGCAAGGCTTTTAAACAAACTCAAACTCCACATTCTGTGCTTCCTCTCGAACTGTGTGTGTGTGCGTGTGTGTGTATGTGTTGTGGGCGTGGTGTGTATGTGTGTGTGGTTTGTGTGTGTTGTGGTCGTGTGTGTAATTGTTGTAGTGCTGTGTGTGTGTGTCATGTGTGTGATGTGTGTGTGGCGTGTGTGTATAGCTGTGTGATGGTGTGTGTGTGTTATGTGGTGTATGTGTGTGTATGTGTGTGTATGTGTTGTAGTGTGTGTATGTGTGGTTGTGCGTGTGTGTGTTGTGTGTGTGTGTGTGTGTGTGTGTGTGTGTGTGCGTGTGTGTATATGTGTGTGTATGTGCGTGTGTATGTGTGTGTAATGTGTGTGTATGTGTGTGTGTGCGTGTGTGTATATGCGTGTGTGTATGCTGTGTGTGTTGTATGTGTGTGTATGTGTGTGTATGTGTGTGTATGTGTGTGTATGTGTGCGTGTGCATGTGTGTGTGTGTGTTTGTGTTGTGTGTGTGATGTGTGTGTATTGTGTGTATGTGTGTGTTTGTGTGTGTGTGTATGTGTTGTAGTTGTGTGTTTGTGTGTGTGTTGTGTGTGTTGTGTGTGTGCTGTGTGTGTATGTGTGTGTGTTTGTGTGTGGTGAGTGGTGTTGTGCGTGGTGTGTAGGTATGTGTTTGTTGTTGTGTGTATGTGGTATGGTGGTATGTGTTTGTGTGTGTGTGTTGATGTGTGTATGTGTTGTGGTGCGTGTGTGTGTGTATGTGTTGTGTACATGTATGGTGGTGCGTGAGTGCGTGCGGCGGCGTGTGTATGTTTTTGGTGCATGTTGTGTGTATGTGAGCGTGATGTGTGCGTGCTGTGTTTGATATCATTTGTAAAGAATCTACATTTTAAGTACAGTGACAACAGAACAGATTCACGTGTATTTCCATGCGTAAATGCGTGCCTCCTTGTTTAATCATTTACAAAAATACTCTTCCCCCCAAACCAATCCCTTTCCTACACCTTACCCACCCCCCCCCCCCCCCACCCCCCCCACACCAACCCTGCTGTTAACGAGGTCTTTCTGATGCTAGAACCAAGCACTCTGGCCACGTGTCTGTCCTGTACTCACTGCCACAGTCAGCACGAGCCATGATAAAGCCTGGCAGGAGGGTTGGCCCATGTGGCACGCTACATCTAATCGATACCGATGAGGTAATTACCGGCTTCTGCTTCTGATAGGATTCATAGTCACTGAGGGCTGTGTGACAGATGCGATGGTTAAGTTCAGGTTAAGACACCAGCTTTGACCGTGTGCCTTCTAGTTCTGGCCTGCGCACGCTTGAGACCCCACCATGGCAGTTGAAAATCGTTAAGAACAGAGCATTCGTCTGGCTGCCCTGACAAAAAGGAAAAAAAAACTGTTGAAGAGGTAGGTCCCTCCCCCTTGACTCCCACTTTGTCTTCTTGCCTTTCTGAAGTCTTGGTTAAAACAACAACAACAACAACAACAAAAACAGAAAGAGAAAAAGAATGAATATGTGTGTGTCACAGCAAAGATGATAGCTTGGGTCAAGGGGTCATTCGTCGAACAGGCCTGAGTGTACCCTAGCTCAGCATCCTCTGTGAGAGAGAGACAGAGAGAGACAGAGACAGAGACAGAGACAAACAGACAGACAGACAAAGACACAGACAGAGACAGACAGACAGACAGGCAGGCAGACAGATAGACAGACAAAGACAGAGACAGACAGAGACAGAGGGAGGATGACGCTTTAGGTCAGGGGTCACACGTCCTACTCCCCTCCTGTGTACCCCTTTTCACTGTGCGTGTGCTTTGTGCCCTGGAGACTTGGTCGTTCTTACTGATTACTTTGGTGAATGATGGGAGTGTGCGCCTTGGTTTGGTTCTTGAATCAAGATTTGGTGCATCATCATCATCATCATCATCATCATCATCATCATCAACAACAACAACAACAACATCATTATAATTATGATTATGATGATTATTATTATTATTATTGTTGTTGTTGTTGTTGTTGTTGTTGTTGTTGTTGTTGTTGTTGTTATTGTTGTTGTTGTTGCTATTGTTGTTGTTGTTCTTCTTGTTGTTGTTATTGTTGTTGTTCTTGGTGGTGGTGGTGGTGGTAGTAGTAGTAGTAGTAGTAGTAGTGCTAGTAGTAGTGTTATTAAATTGTCATTATTACTATCATCATCATTATTATTACTATTTTTGTTATAGTAGTAGTGTTATTAAATTGTCATTATTACTATCATCATAATTATTATTACTATTTTTGTTATTGTAAATCCTTCTTGTACAGCGTTAATCTCCAAACTCATTTGGACTCACTGCACATAACACACAATCACACTTTTCAGTGGAGCACAAGAACTCAAGCTCCTAGCACAGCTGAAGCGTTCCCCTACGTTGCTGCACAGTCAGCATTTTCGGTGGGCGTGCAGGCTAGGTGTTATAGCGTTTCCATAAACCACAAACACACATGGCTTACGGGATCGTTAACGAGCGTGCATATATGCACACGAAGGGAGATTAGGCACTGGTAATGCTCTGCGAATTTGTTGACCTGGTAGATAGGGTAAATCTCCACCCATTATCCATTAGGCGGAGTCGTCTGGGCGGATCGAATTATCTTCCTATTGGACGTCTGACGTTTACCCACAAATGCACGCCTGTTGACGCCTTATCGGTACACTTAGCCGTATCGGTATATTTCGTTGAAAACAGCACACACAACAATAACTACGAAATCTTAAGCTGAACATGTCAAGATATTGCCTTGAAAGATTATAAATGTGTACATAATGAAAACTAAAAGGTCACCATTGAGTTATAAATGGGTTTTTTTCTTCTTCTTTTTTTTTCTTTTTTTTTTTTTAATTCCTTGATACATTTTAGCCTCCCTATCTCGAGTTACTTTCGGTTTCGTCTGCTTTTACAGTTAGCGGTGATAAATTTTTCTGCACCCATCCACCCACCCACCCATCCACCCACCCACCAACACATTATTTGCAGCTATTTCATCATTTCGGTTGACAATCCTATTTCACTTGAATGTGTACTATAGAAAATATATTTTTTGTTCATTCTGTTTGAATAAGTTTGTAGTGTTTCTAAAACGGAAGGTATTACGTGAGTATCAAGTGGAATGTGTCAATTTTTGCATGGATATGCGCGCTGGCTGACCACAGGTGCCAGTGATGAAATATGTG
Organism: Monoplex corrugatus; assembly: GCA_030674185.1. NCBI lineage: Eukaryota > Metazoa > Mollusca > Gastropoda > Littorinimorpha > Ranellidae > Monoplex > Monoplex corrugatus. The sequence goes on along the minus strand of CM060306.1, from coordinate 52,370,440 downwards.
TAACAAATCCGGGTTGCCCTCTTCTTCCGTAGCCGCTCTTGTCAAGAATTCACACACCTGTGGCTCTAGGAATGCACTAGGCCAACGCTTAGTCCTGCTGGGGGGAGTTGTTAGCCAGGATTAAAGACATTCTATTTATAACGTTTTTGGCCTGGATGTATGGGTTGGAAAACACCAGCTTCCATACCGAAGTATACCGATGTGACGTTAACACACGTGCGAGTTGCTGCCCTTGAGGGCAGAAGACGAAGAACTGTTAACCCGAGCATCAGGCAGTGGCTGAATGAACAGGAACACCCTAGAAGAGCAGAGACAAAGGGCAACCAGCAAACAGGATCTTGTCCAAGACCACACCGTTTCATCCAACAGACTGACCATTTCAGGCCTGTTCTTTGCTCGAACACAAAGACAGAAATAATGATCGGAAATTTTCTGTCTCTGTCTGTGTCTCTGTCTGTCTGTCTGTCTGTCTTCTTCTCTCTCTCTCTCTCTCTCTCTCTCTCTCTCTCTCTCTCTCTCTCTCTCTCTTCTCTCTTTTCTGTGTGTGTGTGTGTGTGTGTCTGTGTGTTTACACACAGACACACACACACATATATATTATATGCATATGTACATAAATATGTATACATATTAATATATATATATATATATATATATATATATATTATATATATATATATATACATCTATATGTGTGTGTGTTATATACAAAGGGGTGCAAAAGTAGGTATATAGTAAGTATCACATCATTATTATAATGCGTCATTTCGCTCTCGATTAGAGGAGTGTGTGAATACCGACGGCAAGCAGTTTGAGTATCTGAGGGATTAAGACTGTGCTTGTTATTACATGTATATGCAATATTCATTTGTTTGTATAATAAATGCAGTGAGTATTGTACGTGTTTTCTTTTTTCATAACTGTATACCTACTTTTGCACCCTGTCTCTCTCTCTCTCTGTCTCTCTCTCTCTCTGTCTCTCTCTCTCTCTCCTCTCTCTCTCTCTCTCTCTCTCTCTCTCTCTCTCTCTCTCTTCTCTCCTCCCTGGTGTACCGAGTGCCTACGTATGTGTGTGTGTTGTGTGAAAACGTTAGTGTGTGCGCGCATTAATCTGTATTTCAGTGTACGCTTATGCGTGTGCATGAACATTTTTCAGGTAAAGGTCCCACCTGCCAGTGTGTGTGCACGAGTTGGACCCTGGCAGGAGAAACTTTGTGCAGATGACCGCCAGTCCACCCAGCTGTGATTGGGTACCTCCTGACCCCATGCAGGGACGGGGAAGGTAAAGCAGAGAGAGAAAGAGATGGCACCCCCTCCCCCACAACAGCTGACCTGAGATAGTGAGATCTTTTCCATTTCACTCCAGTACGGTTTGCCTTGTTTATAGGAGTATCTGTCCTTTTTCTGTTTGTGTTTGTTTGTTTTTTGTGGGGGGGGGGGGTTCTTATTCGTGTGTGCGTGTGTGTGTGTGTTGTTTGTGTATGGTGGTGGTGGGGGATGTGTGTGTGTGTGTGTGTGTGTGTGTGTATGTGTGTGTGTGTGTGTGTGTGTTGTGTTTGTTATGGTGGTGGTGGGGGATGTGTGTGTGTGTGTGGTGGTGTGTGTGTGTGTGCGTGTGTGTGTGTGTGTGCGTGTTTGTGTATGGTGGTATGGTGTGTGTGTGGTGGGTGTGTGTGTGTGTGTGGTTGTGTTTTGAGTGTGTGTGTGTGTGTGTGTGTTTGTGTGTGGTGTGTGTGTGTGTGTGTGTTGGTGTGTGGTGTTGTGTTGTGGTGTGGTGTTGTGATGTGGTGGTGTGTGTGTGTGGGTGTGTGTGTGTGTGTGTGTGTGTGTGCGTGTTGGTTGGTGGTGTGGGGATGGTGTGTGGTGTGTGTGTGTGTGTGTGGGGGTGTTGTGTGGTGGTGTGGGGTGTGTGGTTGTGTGTGTGTGTGTGTGTGTGTGTGTGTGTGTGTGTGTGTGTGTGTGTGTGCGTGTTGTGTATGTGTGGATGTGTGTGGATGTGTGTGTGTTGTGTGTGCGTTGTGGTGTTGTGTGTAGTATCTTTCTCGGTTCGTTGGAAGGTGCGTGGTGCCATGCGCTGTGTAGGTGTGTATTTGTGACATGCGTAGAACTGTGTATAGTCACCTGAGCTGGTGTTGGTTGTGTGTGTGGTGTGCTGTGGTGTGTGATTTGTCGGACGTGCGTGCGTGACGACAGAGTGTGTGTGTGTGTGTGTGTGTGTGTGTGTGTTGCCTGTGCTCGTCGTGCGTGGTGATGGAGATGGAGGGAGAGAGAGAAGAAGAAGAAGAAGAAATTTATATTTTCGATGATCTAGGCTAATACGCCTACAAGTACAATGTAAAAGAATTAAGGATATCAAAATTACGCAAAATTGGAATATTAAAGAGAGGGTCAGAGAGACAGAATGAGAAAAGAGAGAGTATGTTGTGTGTGTGTGTTTTGGGGTGTGTGTGTGTGTGTGTGTGTGTGTGTGTGTGTGTGTGGTGTGTGTGTGGTGTGTGTGTGTGTTGTGTGTGTGTGTGTGTGTGTTGTCTTTCTCGGTTATGTTGGGAAGCACGCGTGTGCACATGTTCGCTCGTCTGTTAGTGTGTGCGTATGACTGTGTATGAGTCATCTTTAGCTTGCCGTCGTTGTGTATGTGTGCGTGCGTGTCATAATTTGTCGGAACAGTCAGAGCAACAGGCGCGTGACAGACACACACAGAGCTGGTGTGGTGTGTGTGTGTTGTGTGTGTGTGTGGTGTGTGTGTGTGTGTGTGTGTGTGCGCGCTGTGTGTGTACGTGTGTGAGCTGTGTGTGTATGTGTGTTGTATGTGTGTGCTTGTGTGTGCGTGTATGTGTTTGTGTTTGTGTTGTGTGTGTGTGTGTGTTTTGTGTGTAGAAAGAGACAGAGTGTGTGCGTGTGTGTATGTGCGTTTGTGTATGTTTGTATAATTATGTGTGTGTGTGTGTGCACGCGCGCGTGCGTGTATGGACGTATGTGTATCAGAGAGATAAGAGAAAGGTATAGGAACCATTTAAATTGCCAGTACAATTACTTGTTGTTATCAATAAAAAAGATAATGTCCATAAACACAGAAAGCTACTGCAACCAAAAGAAACATAATCTTTTACATGAGCTAATCATACCATGGAACTCTAGTCACTTAACAAATGAAATAGTCTTGCTTAAAATGTAGCACTGCACGCTGATACTATCAGGTTTTAGTGCATTTGAAAACTAGGAGACAGCGAGAGAGAAGGGGAGAGAGAGAGAGGTGGGGGAGGAGAGAGAAAAGACAGAGAGACAGGACAGACAGACAGACAGGGAGAGAGAGAGACAGAGAGAGAGACAGACAGACAGACAGACAGAGCGAGAGAGACAGACAGACAGAGACGAGACAGACAGACAGATAGAGAGAGAGACTGTGAATGTAAAAAGACAGGTAGACATGCTGGCAAGAGACAGACAAATGGACATTCAAGCAGAATAGATTCAGTCTAAACTCTCACAGGTTCTCTGGGTGTCTGCTCTGTTTAAAACCTTTGACTCCGGCACCCTGTCTACCAGCATCCTGTGTCGCCAATCGTGCTGGCTGGCAAAGCAAAGACTTAATCATTTGGTTCCCTTGCCCTATCCAAGAACTTTTTTCAGCAAGCTGGTGGATAGAGTGAGGGAGTCAAAGGGTTAAGTTTTTGCAGTTGGAGGGAAGGGTGCGTGAGTCAAAGGCTTAAGCATTATCTGCTTAAACCAGACAGACAGACAGACAGACATAAGGAATGTGAATGTTTGTGAATGAGATGGGAAATGAGGTATCTGGTCCGTATTTTTGAGTGATATATGTATGACTAGGGTTCAAGAGTATAAATAAGCACTGAAACGAGGTAGAAAAAATACACACACACACATAAAATGATAACGGTGTAGTGTGTGTCTCTCTCATTTCTCGGCAATCTATTTACGGAGAAAATGGTGCCGAAAATATGCAAGTTTAAAATTAAGCGGTAATTGTTTTTGTAATACATGTATGTGTTTGCATCATTTCTGTGTCGTTAATTCAACAGACAATCTTTAATCTTAACTATACTGTATGTCATACTGTATACATATATACTTACACTTACGTTGATATGTATTGAATTGTGTCTATTACATTTTACTTTCTCAATTGAAAATAACCATACACATACTTGTTTAACCCTTTGACGCCCGCAACCTATCCACCAACTGCAAAAACTTAACTCATTGACTCCTTCACATGCACACACACACACACAGCCCACACACATACAGAGAGAGAGAGAGGGAGAGAGAGAGAGAGAGAGACACACACACACACACACACAGCACACACACATACACATACACACACATATACATACAACACACACACATACATACACACACACATAGACACACATACACAGCACACACACACACACACACATACACACACACGTACACACACACAAAGGAGTCAAAGGGTTAGTTGTTGCTTTGCTAGCATGCTTGACAATGCAGGCTGCTGGTGGACAGGGTGCGGGGAGTCAAAGGGTTAAAACAATGATACCCAACTCACGTGCAAGTCTCCCCTTCGTCCGTGATATACTTCCGCACCTCCTGGGCCACGCCAGGCAGATCGACGCATGGTTTGGCACACTCGGGTTGCTCAGCCCTTGCCGCCTCCGTCATACCGCCACCAGCGACTACCATCACCACCACCACCACCACACACACAACACCATTTCTAGCCCCGAATTTCATTTCTTCTCGTGACCTACCAGCGTCGCTTTCAACAAAAATGTGGAATTTGACGAATTTGTGCGTGCTGTGTAGTGAGAGGAATGGACGGAAGCTGTCAAGATGATAATGTTAACAGGCCTTACCAGAGCCAAGCAGCCAGCAGCTAGATCTAGCAGCTCCCAGCAGTAGCCGCCAACGCAATACACGCACACACCGGCGGAGAGAGTGGTGATGACGTAATAACACATTTTGCTGAAAGGGGGTTGGACGGTTTGGTTGAGACTTGCTGCAACGTGACATGATTATCTTGCAACGAACAAATAAAAAACAAACAGGCAAGCAAGTAAGCAAATAAACAAACAAACAAACCGAATGAAAATGTACTTTGCCTTGAACATAAAGAGATTTCTGACGCAGCGATTGACCACAAACATGGAATGTCTTCTTTGTTTCTTTCTTTCTTTCTTCCTTTCTTTCTTTCTTTCTTTCTTTGTATCTTTCCTTGCTTGTCTGTTTGAGCAGGTAGTGAGGGGGGATATTGACATGATGGTTGGCTGTGATCGGAACTTCTAAAATTCCACAACATCTAAGTATGGGACTCTGTATATAAATACCGAACAGCTATTCACATGTCGCCCACGGTCAAGCGGAGCGACAGAAGACAAAGCCGACTACAATTCCTCTGACCACCAAGCTCCACTGCAGTTGGCAAGGACTGGAGAAAAAAAACAGCCACATTCATTGCCATGTGTGACCTACCCAAGGCGAACAACAACAAAAATATGAAGAAGTGAGGGACTCGATTTTAAATATATAATGCATACGTATACACGTAAACTCACGCAACGATGATGATCAAATGTTGGTCGTGGTCGTTGCCAGTGGAAGAAGATTGTTTGTGGTTTGAAATGTAATCAAGAGGGATTTATGAAGACCTTGACAATTCGTACGTTTCTACGCAAAATAAAGGAGTTTACCAGCAAATTACTGGCAAATGTGGGAACAGCGTGTATGGAATTGTCAGTGTCATCAATTCCAATTTAAAAAGAAAACAAACTTCAAGAAAAATTCATCGCACTCGGACAATTCCATATGAGCCTCACCCCAACCTGCCAATTTTTGTCTGGCAGATTCCTTGAGCCTGTGCAAAACCCTATGTGTTGGCATACCTACAGAGAGAACGAAAATCGTGTGGCTTACCTGGAGATCAAACCGACGACCTTCCTGTTATCAACAGGCCGTTCTAACCCACTGAGCAACTGAGCCAGCCGTTGGTAGAAGGAAACAAAAGAAGCTAAGATCTTGCCACAAATTACAACTACAGCGATACGCGAGCGTGCGAGCGCGCGCCCACACGCACGCGCATACACACATACACACACAAAGTCACACACACACACACACACACACACACACACACACACACACACTCACTCACACATACACACAGAGTCAAACACACACACTCACGCACGCACACACATACGTACACACATAAACAAACACTCAAATAACATAACACTCACAGACATATACACAAACAAACAAACACACATCAAAACACACACGCCTACACACACACATTCTCTCTCCTCTCCCTGTCCCTCTCCCTCCCTCTCTCTCTCTCTCTCTCTGACTTTCTCTGTCTCTGTCTCTCTCTCTCTCTCTCTCTACCTCTCTCTCTCTCTCTTTCTCCCTCCCTCTCTTTCTTCTCTCCTCCCCCGTCTCTCTCTCCCCTCCCTCTCCGTCCCTCTCTCTCTCTCTCTGTCTCTCTCTCTCTCTCTTTCTCTCTCTCTCTCTCTCTTTCTCTCTCTCTCTCTCTCTCTCTCTCTCTCTCTCTCTCTCTCTCTCTCTCTCTCTCTCTCTCTCTCTCTCTCTCTTGCGCGAGCGCTCACATAAGCTGCACAAGAGATACAATGTTTCAGTGAAGCACTGTCCTGAAAGTTGGCATGTCTTCAAGATGCTGACTTCACCACTGGCTGTGCTGTTTCAGGAATTTGGATTTTTCTCCTCTATCTTTTTATCTAAAGGCATAACGTTTGTGCAGTTTGTCTTTTACAGAAAACACACACATTCATGGATACACACGCGCGCGCGCGCACGCTCGGGCACACACACACATGCACACACACACATACATACACATATCTACACACATGCACATGCACAAACACACACACACACACACACACACACACTCGTACACTCACGAACACAAACACACACACACACACACACACACACACACACCACACACACACACGCACACGCACACAACACCACACACACACACACTCTACACTCACGAACACGAACACAAACACACACACACACACACACACACACACACACACACACACACACACACACACACACACACACACACACACACACACACATTCACACACACACAAACACACACACACACACATGCACATTCACACACACATTCACACACACACAAACACACACACACCACTTACACACACACACACACACACTTACACACACACACACACTTACACACACACACACACATACATACATACACACACACACACACACACACACACACACACACACACGTACACTCACGAACACAAACACACACACGCATAACCTATTTACAGACCTCTGAATATTACAAAACCAAAACGTGAAAACTATGAACAAACAGACCTTTGGGGATAGTCTATGACTGTTCCAAACAATATGTAATATGTTCTGTTGCAGCTTATCATTACCAGTAACAGCAGCACCAACAACAACAGTAGTAGTAGTAGTAATGGTGGTGGTTGGTGGTGGTGGTGGTGGTGGTGGTGGTGGTGGTGGTGGTGGTGGTGGAGGTGGTAGTAGTAGTAGTAATAATAATAATAGTAGTAGTAGTAGTAGTAGTGCTATTATTATTGTTGTTGTTATCATCATCATGGTCAGGTCGGATAGATGTATCCGCTACTGGTAACCTGGAACCCAGTACTACCTGTCACAGGGTCGAATTGCTGGCGAATAAACCAGCAACCCTACCAGTCTCTCAGGAGGATGGTGAGGAGGGTGGCTGGAAACTCTGGTGGAAATAAATTAGATCCATAACAAAGGGCGCCAGCTTTGGAGAGCTACCCGCGGCCATCTAGCTAAGGGAGTAAACCCTGACAGTAAATCCGGTGTGGGGCCCCTAAGGCGGTTGGATGGCAAACTTTGTCACTTTCCGGCAGCTCCTGCGGCCGCGTTGGCACCAAAACGTAACAGCCCTGCTGTTCCTTTGGATCTGTCAGCGAGGTGGAGAGGGGGGACAAGTTGCATGGGCAACAGCCTGTCTTCCATATTACACTGCCCAGGCTTACATCCGTCCATTCATCCACAAACACTCTGCACCTACGACCTGGAGAGGACACTCCAGCCTCGCTACTAACACTAGTGTCGGTACAACACGGGAAGCAACAGATACCGGTGATAAGTCATTGCTCAACTGGCGTAGAGCTGACGCCAGGGGTTGCTTTTGACGGTGCACGGGAGAGACCTTCGTGTCTTACTGGACAGCTACCGCCCGCCTAAGCTGGGCAGCCCCCAGCCAGTTAGGTGCTGTCCCGCCACGACCTGCCTTCTTCATTGGGTGCATGAAGATTAGGAGAAAATCTGACAAGCAAACAAAACAAAAAATTCAAATTCAAGAAACGGATCAGGAAAAGGATCAGCAGTGAAACTGGGCTGTTGGAATGTCCGAACAATGATGCCTGGGCTCTCCCAAGATCTGCAAGACATCAGCGACGCCAGAAAAACCGCCGTCATAAACAGCGAACTAAAGAGGCTCAATGTGGACATTGCCACTCTGCAGGAAACACGGCTGGCTGACTCAGGAACACTAAAGGAAAGGGACTACACCTTCTTCTGGCAAGGAAAGAGTTCTGATGCCCCAAGAGAGCACGGAGTAGGCTTTGCAGTAAGGAATAGCCTGCTGAACATGATTGAACCAGGCAGCGGCGGTTCAGAACGACTCTTGACTCTCCGCCTCAACATCACTCTCATCAGCGTTTATGCCCCAACTCTGTCCGCCTCTCCAGACACCAAGGATGAGTTCTACGAAAATCTTGCATCAACCATAAGGAACATCCCCAGGACAGAACAACTTGTTCTCCTGGGCGACTTCAACGCCAGAGTGGGTGCAGACAACGACTCATGGCCCTTCTGCCTCGGTTCCTTTGGAGTGGGGAAAATGAATGAGAATGGACAGCGACTGCTTGAGTTTTGCGCCTGCCATGAACTGTGCATCGCCAACTCCTTCTTCAAGACGAAATCTCAGCACAAAGTCTCCTGGAGGCATCCCCGCTCAAAACATTGGCACCAACTGGATTTGATCCTAGTAAGACGTGCCGCTATCAAAAACGTTCTCCACACTCGCTCTATCACAGCGCAGACTGCGACACAGACCACTCTCTGGTATGTTGCAAGATCAAACTACAACCAAAGAAGTTCCACTGCTCAAAGAAACAAGGGAACCCTCGCATTGACGTCAGCAAGATGTCTCAGCCAGATCTTGTAGAACAGTTCGCAGAGGCCTTTCAGAGAGAATACGATGCATTGCAGCCCAGAACTGCCACTGAGAGATGGGAAACGCTACGAGACACCATGCACCGCATTGCTATGGCCACCTTTGGGAAGAAAACTGTGAAGTCCCACGACTGGTTTGAGGCCAAATCATCAGAGATGACTCCCACTGTTGAGGCCAAGCGTGCCGCACTCACCAAGTATAAGTGGTCACCCAGTGAGAAGAACCTGCAAATCCTCAGGGCTGCCAGAAGTAAGGTTCAGCTTAACGCCAGGCGCTGCGCAAACGAGTACTGGACAGAGCTCAGCGAAGAGATACAGAGTGCTGCTGAAAGAGGCAACTTCCGAGGAATGTATGATGGCATCAAGAAGGCACTGGGACCAACACAGAGCAAGATCGCCCCCCTCAAATCCTCCACTGGGGAAGTAATCAGCAATCCTAGCCAACAGATGGAAAGATGGGCAGAACACTACTCCGACCTCTACTCCACACAGAACATGGTGTCCCCCTTAGCCCTAGATGCCATCAAGTGCATGCCGGTAATGGAAGAACTTGACGCAGAGCCAACTGCGGACGAACTCAGCAAGGCCATTGATAGCCTGGCATCAGGGAAGGCACCTGGCAACGACGGAATTCCC
>CM060306.1:52325540-52350540 GCA_030674185.1 Monoplex corrugatus | reverse complement strand
ACGAGTATTTGCAGTCAGGAATGGTGGTGTGGAAGTGACATGATAAGATTGGTGACAAAGAGAAAAAGGAAAACCAAGGTACAAAGCATACACAATGAAACAGAAAAAAAATTCATACTCACAGTTTCCATATAACTTTTTTTGAGCCTGTTGGTAGACAAAAAATAATAACCATCAGTATCCCTACTAAGATATGTAAATCAACACAATACACACAGCCCACTGTCTGCCCTTTCCATTTGTCACTGGGATAATGAGAAGATAATGAGGGACAACAGATTCCTGTACCTGGTTAAAACTGCTGTCAATTTGTTAAGACTGCTTTAGAAAAAAACTGAGCATAGTTTTATGTTAATTTCATGATGATGCTGATGATGGTGTGGTGGTAGTGGTGGTGATGATGACGACAACGACGAGGAGGAGGAGAAGGAGGATGACAACGACGACCATAACGATCGCGTAGAGGACAGTAATGATGACGATGATCCCGATGATAATGCTATAATATGAAGAAACTACCAATTGATGTGATAAGGAACAATACATATAAACTGTAAAACAAAATTAAAAATGGACGTGTGCATTTAATTTTAGAAACGGTTAATTAGGTAACTCAGCTTAAACAATAGGAAAAAAAGATATGGTAAGAGAGACAGACAGACAGACGGACAGAGACGAGACAGAGAGAGATACAGAAAAGAAGGACAAAAAGGAGAAAGGGGAGAGAGAAAGAAGAAAAAGAAACGAAAGAGAAATGGATAAACAGACAAAAAATGAGAAGAAGAAAAAGAAGAAGAAAAGAAAAACAAGGAAAAGGGAGATAGAGAGCGAGAAAGAACGAAAAGAAAAAGGAAAACGAAAGAGAAAGGGGTAGAGATGGGAGAGGGGGGGGAAAGATGAAGAAAGAAGAGAAACGATACAGAAGGGAAAAAAGGAAAGAAAGAAAGAGAAAGACAGGAAGAAAGAGAAGAAGAAAAAGAAGAAGAGAGAAAAACTTAAATGAGACGAAGAAAAACTCAAATGAGATGAAGAAAAACAAAGAAGAAAAAGAAAAGAGAAAAACTTAAATGAGACGAAGAAAAACTCAAACGAGATGAAGAAAAACAAAGAAAAAGAGAGAAGAACAAGAAGAAGAAGAGAAAAGCAAGAAGAGATTACTGACCAGTCTGGCAATTTATCATCTCCCTTGTCGGATGTGTGCACAGCTGAAACACAAGCAGTAGACTTTTTTTAAACGACTGATTAAAATGCAGTAAAATTCTAAGGTGTGCTAACATCGCAAGGGATGTCCCGAAAGTTCTCAGCCCCGATTTAAAAGAGACGTGATAAGATTTTTTTGTCACCTGTTACTTTTCAATATAGTCCCCCTCTGAGCTCCACACACTTTCTCCAGCGCCGTTGCAGCGCCTCAATGCCGCTCTGGAAGAACTCCTTTGGAGGCACCTTAAGGTAGGCGTTAACAGCGTCCATGACGTCATTATCGCAATCATATCTCCGCCCAGCCAGCGGGTGGGGGGGGGAGTTGGTTGGTTGGTTGGTTGGTTGGTTGGTTGTTGTTGTTGTTGTTGTTGTTGTAGTTGTTGTTGTTGTTGTAATCAAATTTGGGTATAAGCCGTTATCCGAGGGAGGGGGTTTTTATCTGACGAACGTCCAGAACTCTGGCTGGTCAATGATTTCAAAACTACTTTCACGAACGAAGCCATGGCAACAGATGACTCGTGCGCTGGTGTGTCGTCTTGATGAAAGAACACGCCTCCCGTTACCTTTCCCCATCGTTTTGTGCTGATAGATGATCGACACTGACGTAACAAGGAAGAACACTATTCTCCATTGATTGTTAGACCCTTTCCAAATCAGTCGACAAGTACAATTCCGTCAGCATCCCAGAAAAATTAGGCAACATCTTGCCAGCACATCTTGTGACCCTTGTCTTCTTTGGAGAGAGAGAATCAAAATGCTTCCACTGTTCTGATTGCTTTTTATCCTCTGCTGTAACGTCGTTGCTTTATCAACAGTAAGAAATCGGTCAAAACATTCTGCTGGATCAGCTTCAAAAAGCTGTAGGCTGTCTCGGAACAGAGCGAATTGTGTGTGCGTTTCGGCTCCTCGGATATTTTGGTGCCCATTTTGCTGAAATCTTTGTCGTTTGTAATTCACTGGTTAGAATTGTATTAATGTTTGTACGAGGGATGCCGAGGGTGTTAGCAATACCACGGATGGTCACAGGGATGTCAGCGATGACCATGTCCACAACTCTGTCAATGTTTACCCCCTCATTGCCTGGTTTTGCCTTCCACTGCGTTGCTCACCATAAAAGCCTTTCGCTTCCCAACAAATTTTATTATACCATTTCTTAACTGATGAATAAGAAAATGCATTCTTCCCTTTCACATTCGCCAGGTTGTCGTTTTTTGTTGTTTTTTGTTTGTTTGTTTGTTTGTTTGTTTTTGTTTTGTTTTGTTTGTTTTGTTGTTGTTGTTGTTTTTTGTTTGTTTGTTTGTTTGTTTATTTGTTTTTTGTTTTTTGTTTGTTTGTTTTTTGTGGTAGTCCAGCTTTTTTTCTGACAAAATTAGATGATGATATGCCATGCTGAATCAACAAATTATTTTTAAAAACTGGGGGTATGACATACTGAAACTTTATGATGTCTTGTGAAACATTGCGTCAATGTTCAGATCTTTTGTCGTATACATCCTTCCGAGATGCACGTATATATGTTGCCAAATTTCATTCTTGTAACTGAACTCCTTTTTGGTGAAGCCGAGGACTTTGGGGACACCCTCATATACAAAAGTAACAATAATTGTATTATCATTCCACATATTTTCATAAATTTTGGTATAACTGTCTTAGGATAAGTCTCTACTAAGTTAATAATTTTATTATCATTCCACACATTTTCATAAATTTTGGTATAACTCTCTTAGAATAAGTCTCTACTGAGTTTGATAATGCAGAGAATGAATGTGGAAGGATTGTTAGGGACATGAACAAACTGGAACAGGCTTGTGATACGGTGCACCATATTCAGGAAAACAGATGTAGTCCATGTCACAGTTTGTGTCCTTTTCAAGATATATTGTATATTTGTATTACATAGTGGTTGTGGCAGCAGCTGTTGCAGCATAAACATCTCATCATCGTCATCACTTTTTTTTTTTTTTTGGTCATCACCGTCATCATCAGTTATCATCATAATATCATCGTCGTCATTGTCGTCGTCACCACCATCATCATCATCATCATCATCATCATCATATCATCGTCGTCGTCGTCGTCATCATCATCACCATCATCATCACCATCACCATCATCATCATTATCATCGTTATCATTATAGCAATCATAATCGTCGCCATCATCATCATCAGTATCATTATCATCACTGTTGTCATCAATATAATCATCATATTCTTTTTTTTTCTTCTTCATCATCATCATTAATTGAACTTATTCATCTATTCTTCTTTTTTTTTTCCTTATTACTATCATTATCGTTGTCGTTGTTGTCACTGATGTCATCACTATTGTTACAATCATCATCATCATCATCATCACCATCATTAGTTGTCATGGTAGTAGGAGGAGGAGGAAGTGGAGGAGGAGAAGTTGTATTGATGGTGGTGGTGGTGGTGGTGGTGGTGGTAGTAATGGAAATGATGGTGTGTGTTTAGCATTGTTATTATTTTAAGCATTAATATGGATGTTATTAGTTCGATTATTGTTGTTTTATTATTACTTTTATTGTTACTATTATCATTATTGTTATTATTATCATCAGTATTTTTTTGTTAGTCTTATTGTTGTCTTTGTTGCTGTTGTCGTCGTCATCGTCATACCTCTATAATGGACGCCGGAAGTAGGGATATCATGCACCACGTGACCATTGGGGCTGTGACGTCGTCTTCCGTTGCAGACGGGTCGCATTCTCCTGCACGCGCATTTCTTCCTCACGCTGGTGTGGTCGTCTCGTTTGAGGTTCCTGCCGCACGTACTGTTTGTATCACAAAATAAACAAATAACTGAACAAATATATCTAAGTATGAACAAATAGAAAATGAGTAAACAGAGTCCTTGTGTCTAATATAAACAAAAACATCATTTTCTTAAGGATAACAAGAGAGAGAGAGACAGAGACAGAGAGACAGACAGACAAACAGACAGACAGAGACAGACAGAGACGCAGAGAGAGAGAGAGACAGACAGATACAAGAGAGAGCGACAGAGACAGACAGAGACAGAGACAGACAAGAGACAGAGACAGACAGAGAGAAAGAGAGAGAGACAGAGTGAGAGAGAGAGACAAAAATGTAGTGACAGGTAGAAAGAAAAAGATTGAGGAAATTGAAAAGGAGGAATGGAGTTAAAACACTGCTTCATTTTTTTTTCAAAATTGATGTGTCAAGACTAACCCTAACCCTAACAGCAAGAAGGAGAAAGGATCCCTGTTGGGCCAAATGAAATTTATATGATGGGTGCTGAAGATGGAGAGAGTTTGATGACCTCATCAGCAGATGCATCTCAAAGTTCAGATGTTTGTGGGCAGTGCCTACATGTAGTCGCTGAAATCATGATGGGTGTTTGTAGATACGAAATTAAACTCTGCTTTCCAAACAGCGTGGTTATCTACGTTTCTAAGCCAAGGATAAGCCGCCGTAATTATCAGAACATGATAGTAAACGTGGAATGCTGTCACTGCCAAGATGTCTTATACTTGAGTGGATCACTAAATCATCATCTGCCCTGGACCTTTTCCTTATCGATCATCATACTGTTAACAGTGCACTGGCGTCTGCTGTCTTCTGAGATTTTATTCGATGAAGAGTTAACCTAGCAGAGAAATGGGGGGGGGGGGGGGGGGAGGGAGGGAAGAGATCGAGTTGTAAAAGCAGTCTCCTTTTTCCGCACGCCTAAAACCGAAATGCAGCTGCATATTTCTTTCTTTTTTTTTTTAATAATAATAATAATAATTACAATATTTATATAGCGCAAAATCTCGATAAAAATCAAATCTAAGCGCTGAACATACACTTACGCACGCGCGCACACACACGCACACACACGCACACATGGCTATAAAATGGGGAAAAAGAATAAAAGCAATGGAAAATTATAGAGAGCATATTATATACAATTATATATTACAATGTGATTCCCCTCCGAGTGGAGACAGGCTACAGAAGGGGGATGAGTGAGGTCAGGATTTTATGCAGAGGAGAAAAGGTTTTTTTTGAGAGCGGACTTGAAGGAGACAAAAGTAGGTTGCTGACGGACAGAGAGAGGAAGTTTGTTCCAGGAAAGTGGACCAGAAACAGAGAAGGCTCGTGGACCATAGGTATTGAGCTTGGTGCGTGGAAAGCGAAAAGTCAGAGGATCGGAGGCAGAGCGGAGGGTACGTGAGGGAACATAGATCTCAAGTAGGCTTGACAGGTAATCGGGGGCTGCGTTATTGAGGCTTTTGTAGCACATGGTGTCTAGTTTGTACTGTATGCGCTTTGATACAGGGAGCCAGTGAAGTTGTGCCAGGAGAGGAGATATGTGGTCAGCTTTTTTCTTTTTGAGTACAAGGCGTGCAGCATTGTTTTGAATGCGCTGTAGGATGTGAATGGTGGAGGCAGGAAGACCAGACAGGAGTGAATTGCAATAGTCAATGCGAGACATTATGAAGGAGAGAACGAGTTTTGCAGTTGTTTCCACAGAGAGATACTTCCTGATCAAGCTTATACGATGGAAGTGATAGTAGCAAGATCTGGCAGTTTGAGAAACAAAGTTGTTCATGGAGAGGGTCGAGTCAATGCAGACACCAAGGTTTTTAGCTGAATCAGAAATTGGGACTGGTGTGTTACATAATGGGAGAGAAAGAGGAGGCAGCTGAGAAAGTTTCTGACGGGTGCCAATGAGGATAGCTTCTGTCTTGTCGTCATTACGCTGAAGTTTGTTGAACATCATCCAGTTCTTAATGTCCGAGTAACACTCAGTGGTGCGAGTCAAGAGGCGCTGTATATTGTCTGGTGTGTCACTGTCTAGAAGTTGGGTGTCATCAGCATAGAAGTGGTGTTTTATAGAGTGGGAGTTGATGATGGTGGACAGGGGGGAGGTGTAAAGAGTGAAAAGAACAGGGCCAAGGACAGATCCTTGTGGAACACCACAGGTCAAGCATGCAGGTTGAGAGTAAGTGCCATTAATGAGAACAGTTTGTTTTCTGTTTGACAGATATGAAGTGAAAAAGGAGAGAGCAATGTCAGAGATGCCAAAAGTAGGATGAAGTCTAGAAAGGAGAATACCATGACCAATGGTATCAAAGGCTGCAGACAGATCAAGGAGTGTGAGGAGAGAGACTTTGCCAGTATCAGTTGCAAGGAGGAGATTGTTGAGAATGTGTAGCAGGGCAGTTTCAGTGCTATGGCACTGGCGGTAGGCTGACTGGAAAGGATTGAGAAGATTGTTGGCAGACAGGTGAGAGTTCAGCTGGTTGAGGACAACTTTTTCAAGCAGTTTTGACAAGAAAGAGAGATTAGAGATAGGCCGGTAATTTTTCAGTTCATTTGGGTCATTTTAACTATTACTTCGAAATCATAGAGGCAAGGGTTGACATAAATTCGCTATGCGTATGTCCGCCTCTGTTACATATGCTTTTATGAAGCACTTAGGGCTCTTGTGAGACGAGGTGCCGCAGATATGGCCATTATCACTAGTGTTGTTGTACATTTAAAACACAATCAATGAAAGATTTCAAAATAACCTACATAAAAATGGAAACATGTCATGCTTCTTGATCTTATCTGTGTCATAGACCCTTCAGACATGTGTTTACTACCTCCAAGGACTGCCTGCTCGACAGGTGTTTATGTCACCTACACAGAAGATCCAATATTGCTATTTAAGCAAACCAGGACCGTTTCACATTTTGAAGAGCACTTCAGATTTGCTGCTTTAAATTCCAGCAGGACAGGCCATGGGGAAAAAAATACAGTAGTCTCATAACGCTAACACGAGTCGTATGGGAAGTGATGTGGAAGAGACTTCACTCTTTTCGGGTCTAGTAGTTAGGAGAAGGTCGATCTTTTCTCCCTCACTGCCTTGTCTTTTCCAGTCCTAAAGAGGGTCAGGTACCTATTCACAGCTGGATGAACTGGAGGCCATACGCACAAAATTCTCAGAGCCAGGCTCAAATTCATGCTGTCAGACCAGAAGGTAAGAGCTCTACCTTTACATCAACCAGACTTAAGATAGGCAATACTTCTATTTCTTCTTATTTTCTTTTATCTAACCGTTTGTACCATGTTGGGTGTCGCGGGGATGTTGAGCTGTCTGCAGCTGGCTGGAAGTAATGAACAGGAGAAATGCTAGAAGAGGAGAAATGTTAGAAGATGACAAATGCTAGTAGAGGAGAAATGCTAGAAGAGGAGAAATGCTAGAGGAGGAGAAATGTTAGAAGAGGAAAATGCCAAAAGAGAAGAAATGCTAGAAGAGGAGAAATGCTAAAAGAAGAGAGAGAGAAATTGTTGAAGAGGAGAAATTCCTGAAGAGGAGAAATTCCTGAAGAAGAGAAATACTAGAAGAGAAGAAATGCTAGAAGAAGAGAGGAGAAATGTTGAAGAGGAGAAATTCTGAAGAGGAGAAATGCTAGAAGAGGAGAAATTCTTGAAGAGGAGAAATTCTTGAAGAGGAGAAATGCTAGAAGAGGAGAAATCCTTGAAGAGGAGAAATGCTTGAAGAGGAGAAATGCTAGAAGACGAGAAATGCGCGGTCACGTCAATGTCTCATTCGCAACGTCGATCAAGGTCTTCCTTGGTCTGCCTCTTGCTGTAAATCCACACATCATTTTTGTTGTGTGGCTGTTGAATCAGCTCGTAGGCTTGCATCCTGGTCAGATAACAAAACGACTTTATTCTCTGCTGATCACTATGACTGGTGCTGTTACCACCGTTTCTCTGTGATCTTGGTGTTTCTGATTAAGTTGAATCTGGTCTTGTTTAATAAAGCCCTTCTCAAACAACACATTTCATAGGTAGTAACTCTGTGCTCCAGGAACTTGGTTTGGGTCTACATAACTCTGTATAGCATCCTACTGACAATACACAGCACTCCGTGAAGGAAAAACAAGGGACATGGAATACAAAATAGAAATACAAGCCTGAATTGATATCAGTCGCCTTGGTGCAGTGGTTATCGCAACAGCCTACCGAGTGGAAGGCTGTGGGTTCGAATCCCAATAGTTTTGTCCAAATCATTGCGGGAGTTTTCGGCCCCAACCAACTCCTACCAGAGTTTAGCGTGCTATGGGCTCGTTGGGAAGACTTGGGACCACACACAGTCAAATTTCATCCACTTAACGGATTGGTCTTCAAGGTGTTGCTCAGATTTTGCCTAACGAATAGGCTTACCACAGGTAGGCTATCTGTATTTGTTGTCGACAGGATATGTTATGAAAACAAACGTAGCATACAGCCTTTTCACTCAGTCTGAATCAGTAAGGAAGACCATAACATCTTTATCATCATCATTCGTGGAACATTGTCTCAGATACTGTGGCCATTAACCCTTTGACTCCTGCACCATATCCACCAATTGCAAAAACTTAACTCTTTGACTCCCTCACCCTATTCACCAGCTTCCCGAAAAAAGCTGGTGGATGGGGTGAGGGAGTCAAAGGATTAAGTTTTTGTTTTGCTAGCATGGTTGACAATGCTGGATACTGGTGGACAGGGTGTGGGAGTCAAAGGGTTAAGTTTTTGTTTTGCTAGCATGGTTGACAATGCTGGATACTGGTGGACAGGGCGTGGGAGTCAAAGGGTTAAGTTTTTTGTTTTGCTAGCATGGTTGACAATGCTGGATACTGGTGGACAGGGTGTGGGAGTCAGAAGGTTAATGTGGCGTAAGAAATGAAGTCTGAACTGCTGTAAAATCAAGGACAGCAGGCCCTGTGTGGTTGGGTATGCAATCAGTAGTAGA
The DNA here is from genome assembly GCA_030674185.1 of Monoplex corrugatus. Classification (NCBI taxonomy): domain Eukaryota; kingdom Metazoa; phylum Mollusca; class Gastropoda; order Littorinimorpha; family Ranellidae; genus Monoplex; species Monoplex corrugatus. The sequence continues at coordinate 52,341,585 of CM060306.1, read as the reverse complement.
GAACAGGCCATGTTACAGTGTTGCAAGGCGACCTGATGGTTCCGGACTTTTCCTTCTTCGCCTATGGTCCACGAGCCTTCTCTGTTTCTGGTCCGCTCTCCTGGAACAAACTTCCTCTCTCAGTCCGTCAGCAACCTACTTTTGTCTCCTTCAAGTCCGCTCTCAAAACTCACCTTTTCTCCTCTGCATAAAATCCTGACCTCACTCAATCCCCTCTGCAGCCCGTCTCCACTCGGAGGGGAATCACATTGCAATAAATAATTGTATATAATATGCTCTCTATAATTTTCCATTGCTTTTATTCTTTCTCCCCATTTATAGCCGTGTGCGTGTGTGTGTGTGTGTGTGTGTGTGTGTGTGTGCGTGAGTGCGTGTGTGTGCGTGCGTGCGTGCTGTGTGGCGTGCGTGCGTGTGTGTGTATCTGTTTCAGCGCTTAGATTTGATTTTATCAAGATTTTGCGTTATATAAATATTGTAATTATTATTATTATTATTCGAACGACAGATACGAAAACAAAAGCTAAGCCCTTTTTGTAAACATCGCTAGGCTTGGTGTAACATGAACTCTGTCTGTTCAATGACTACTGATGATATCTTGGTGGGATGTCACCCCCAGTACAATGCACATGACGTCATGTCCTCAAGCCCATTTAAAGGATAAACCAGTCAGTCTTTTCCTCAGATCACAATCTCATCATCCATCATCCATCATCCATCATCCACCATCTACTTCCCCCTTTCCTGGGATGGTTATCTCCGTTGATCATATCACCTGAGGTGGGTGCTGACGTAACTTTTCAGCCAGCCGATACAAAAGGATGCAATGCATACATTTCTTACGAAAACTCCTTTCAACGCCTGGCTGTTATTTGTCTACGTACGGTTTTGATTTGTTGTGGTTTGTTGGTTTGTGGATTAGATGCTTGTTTAGTTGGCTGTCTTTGTTTATTTGTACGTTTGTTTGCTTGCTTGCTTGCTTGCTTGTTGTTCGTTTGTTTTCAGGGAAAGCGTTCAGGATGATGAATTGTTTTTATACTAGTATTGACCCGTGTGACGGTACATGCATAATTATTCGCTTTACTCTCTTCCGGGAAAAGGTGCAGTCTAGATATCTCGCGACTGAGAGAGAGACAGAGACAGATAGAGACACAGACAGACAGACAGACAAAGGGTGTGTGTGTGTGTGTGTGTCTGAGTGTCTGTGTGCATGCGTGCTTCTAGCTATCTTCTGGCACAAACATACCTACACGAACACCTTACGAAACATAGCGAACATTGTGTGTGTGTGTGTGTGTGTGTGTGTGTGTGTGTGTGTGTGTGTGTGTGTGTGTGGTGTGTGTGTGTGTGGTCTGTGTGTCTGTGTGTATGTGTATGTGTGTCTGTTTGCTTGCTTGCTTGTTTGGCTCCTTGCTTGCTTGTTCGCTTGTTTGTTTGACTGCTTGCTTGCTTGCTTGCTTGCTTGCTGGCTGGCTGGCTGGCTTGTTTGCTTGCTTGTTTGTTTGCTTTTCTGCTTGTTTGCTTGTTTGCTTGTTTGTTTGCTTGTTTGTTTGCATGTTTGTTTGTTTCTTTGTTTGTCTGTTTGTTTGCTTGTTGGTTGGTTGGTTGGCTGGTTGGTTGCTTGCTTGGTTGGTTGGCTGCTTGGCTGGTTGTCTGGTTTCTGTGTTGGTTGGTTGGTTGGCTGGTTGGTTGTTGGTTGGTTGGTTGGTAGGTTGGCTGGTTGGTTGGTTGGTTGGTTGGTTGGTTGGTTGGTTGGTTGGTTGGTTGGTTGGTTGGTTGGTTTCTGTGTTTGTTTTGTTTGTTTGTTATTAAAAAAAATCTGACCTACCTTCATTCTGTCCGACTCTCTCAGTTTGACGTTATGATGTTGCCCCATGAAGTAGTTGCCGGCGGACGTGGGCACAGCATAGAATACAGGGTCAATGCCCACGTTGTACACTGAGTGCCTGTTAGGGGGCAGCACTGCCGGCGCCCAGCGCGGTGGCCCATTGGTCGATACACTGCCCGAATCCTTCCGCCCCACCACTGAGTTCCTGTCTGCTTCTTCTCCAAAGCCCCTGAAGAACGTTTTTTGTGTGTGTGTGTGTTTGGTTTTTTTTTTATCAAATTACAGTGAAATCATCGTCTAACGTCTTTGCAGCTATGCAGGCCTACTAACGTTGTCTTAGTTATTCAAATTATTGTCTCTTTAACCCTTTGACTCCCGCACCCTGTCCACCAGCATTCTACATTGTCAACCATGCTACCAAAGCAAAAACTAAGGTGAGGGAATCAAAGACATAAGGTGAGGGAATCAAAGGGATAAGGTGAGGGAATCAAAGATATAAGGTGAGGGAATCAAAGGGATAAGGTGAGGGAATCAAAGGGATAAGGTGAGGGAATCAAAGGGATAAGGTGAGGGAATCAAAGATATAAGGTGAGGGAATCAAAGGGATAAGGTGAGGGAATCAAAGGGATAAGATGAGGGAATCAAAGGGATAAGGTGAGGGAATCAAAGATATAAGGTGAGGGAATCAAAGGGATACGGTGAGGGAATCAAAGGGATAAGGTGAGGGAATCAAAGGGATAAGATGAGGGAATCAAAGGGATAAGGTGAGGGAATCAAAGATATAAGGTGAGGGAATCAAAGGGATAAGGTGAGGGAATCAAAGATATAAGGTGAGGGAATCAAAGGGATAAGGTGAGGGAACCAAAGGGATAAGGTGAGGGAATCAAAGGTATAAGGTGAGGGAATCAAAGGGATAAGGTGAGGGAATCAAAGGGACAAGGTGAGGGAATCAAAGGGATAAGATGAGGGAATCAAAGGGATAAGGTGAGGGAATCAAAGATATAAGGTGAGGGAATCAAAGGGATAAGGTGAGGGAATCAAAGATATAAGGTGAGGGAATCAAAGGGATAAGGTGAGGGAACCAAAGGGATAAGGTGAGGGAATCAAAGGTATAAGGTGAGGGAATCAAAGGGATAAGGTGAGGGAATCAAAGGGACAAGGTGAGGGAATCAAAGGGATAAGATGAGGAATCAAAGGGATAAGGTGAGGGAATCAAAGATATAAGGTGAGGGAATCAAAGGGATAAGGTGAGGGAATCAAAGATATAAGGTGAGGGAATCAAAGGGATAAGGTGAGGGAACCAAAGGGATAAGGTGAGGGAATCAAAGGTATAAGGTGAGGGAATCAAAGGGTTAAGGTGAGGGAATCAAAGGTATAAGGTGAGGGAATCAAAGGGTTAAGGTCAGGGAATCAAAGGTATAAGGTGAGGGAATCAAAGGTATAAGGTGAGGGAATCAAAGGGTTAAGGTGAGGGAATCAAAGGGATAAGGTGAGGGAATCAAAGGGATAAGGTGAGGGAATCAAAGGTATAAGGTGAGGGAATCAAAGGGATAAGGTGAGGGAATCAAAGGTATAAGGTGAGGGAATCAAAGGGATAAGGTGAGGGAATCAAAGGGTTAAGGTGAAGGAATCAAAGGGATAAGGTGAGGAAATCAAAGGGTTAAGGTGAAGGAATCAAAGGGTTACGTTTTTGCTGTTGGTGGATAGGGTGCGGGAGTCAAAGAGTTAAACAAGAATCAAACCGGGAGGGGGGCGGAGAGTTATTGATTTTTTGTTGTTGTTTTGTTTTGTTTACAGCCCAGCCGACTGCCTAGAGCCATATCAGGGCTATAACCGTTTCAAATACTTCAACAGGATAAACAAAGGAAAAGAAAATTAAATACGCATATCGATGCATTCGCGCCCATAACCTAAAGAAATGCCCTTGGTGTTGACCACTCCGTCTAAGGAGGGGAGGGTCCAATAATTATTAATTTGAATTTGTTCAACAAGGATTCGTCGCGCTCGAGCAATTCCATGCGCACTACACCCAAATCTGCCAGAAATAATATGGCAAACTCCTTAAGGTTATTTTTTTTAAATGAAAGCTGGGAGGGAGAAGGGTAACCCATAAAAAAACTAAGGTGAACCACCAGAACGAATGCAGTATTAAAATTGAGCCACGCAACATGACAAAAAGCACAGTGTACAAGAACAATTACATGAATTGTTTTCCAAGGGTGGTGACAAAAGCAATAGATTGCTTCTGTACAACCAGCCCTCGCTCACGCAGGGTCTACAATAATTACAATTACTCAACAACAGTATAACAATATGGAAAAATCAAAATGAAGATGCAAAGTTGTGAAAGAGAGACAGACAGACAGAGAGGCTCAGTGGAAGAATTCTTGGACAGAGAAAGAGAGAGACAGAGACGGAGACAGAGACAGAAAGAGTAAGAGAGACAGAAAGAGAGATAGAGAGACAGACAGACAGACAGAGAGAGAAAGAGAGAGAGACAGACAGACAGACAGAGAGACAGACAGAGAAAGAGAGAGAGAAGGAGAAGGAGAGAGAGAAGGAGAAAGAGAGACAGACAGAGAGAGAGAAGGAGAGAGATGGGAGAGAGAGATGGGAGAGAGAACGAGACAAACTGTGGAGTGTAACCGAACTGATCCTTCGCGCTTGTGGTTTGTACGTGGCATTATCAACAAGATGAAGATGACGATCTTTACCTGAAGCAGCAGTAGCCCATGAAGGCGATGATGACGATACAGAAAATGGCGATACAGATGGCGGCTATCACAATCCCCACGAGGTCTGTGTCCACTGACTCCCCCATCACTCCTGTCGAAATCAATAGAGCCACTGCCAGAATTCACGTGAATCAGGATCAGTGAAACATAACGGGGGGGGGGGGGGGGGGGGGGGGGGGTGGGGGGGGGGAGAGGGGGGCGGGGGCATGTTTTTGGTCACATGGTATTTGCCAAGCAAACAGACAAACAAAACAGACACTTGAAAACACTTTGTAGCTTAAAAACCACTTCACAAGTTAGGAACACTTCATAACCCAGACACATTATAACTTAAAAACACTTTATGACTTGAAAACGCTTTATAATTTTATCAACACTTTATCATTCAAGGATGTTAACATTAGGTACTGAATCTGTCTTACAGCCAGCCCCAGTCATTCAGTGATTCTAACATATGATGTCCCTTGTTATTTTAACATACGATATAAGTGAACAAACATAAAAGCAAAATATGTTAATTAAAACTAGAAAATGAAATAGAATCACATTCAGAAAAGAATAACAAACACACAAACAAGGGAAAGAGGAAAATAGCAAGTAATTGAAAACAAAACAAAACAAACAAAATAAAACAAGGAAATAAATGGTAATTGATGATGAAATGGCCGCTTGTGTAAACTGTTTGATAGAAATGTATGTACAGAAACAGGCTTTTGTGTCAGGATACACATAGATCTAGATAAAGAACAAAGAAACGAGATCACCACGACTGACAACAAATCAGATACTGGTTGAGCCAACAACAATATTTTGAGATAAGAATTGCCATTTTGGTTGTGGTTAGTTACTTAGTTCATTTTCTCGTTCGATCGTTGGTTCAGAGATTTTCTTTCGTTTGGTTGTTCAGTAGATTTTGTTCTCATTCGGTGATTAGACAAAAAAGTTGTCTTAGTTTGTTCACTGCTTATGTTTTGTTTCCATGTGAGTCTGGTTCTATGCGACCTGACGAGTCAGGCGTTGCGTCTATTGCCAAACTTGACGAACACTTAACACTAGACAACAATTTATAACGTCATATATAAACTAATGGTTTAATAGGTCTGCGTACCTCCATCATCCCTACAATAGAAAACAGTCAACAATCACTTTGCTGCTTCTCCAGCGTTAAAACGTTATCGACCAAGCAGCGGGGGGGGGGGGGGGGGGGGGGGGGGGGAACAAGTGATCGTTTTGATTTAAAGAGAGAATGAGCTTAAAACACATGACAAGTAATGCATAATCGTACAGCAAATGGCTAGGCGTGAAATAAATTGAGCAGATATTACTTGAGTTTGGAGTTTGCTAACCCTTTGACTCCCACACTGTATCCACCAACTGCAAAAGCTTAACCCTTTGACTCCCTCACCCTATCCACCAGCTTCCTGCAGGAAACTGGTGGGTGGGATGAGGGTATCAAAGGGTTAAGTTTTTGTTTTGCTAGCGTGGTTGACAATGCAGGATGCTAGTGGACAGGGTGTGGGAGTCAAAGGGTTAAAGAGGGAATCATGGTGCTCAAACAATTCCAGTAATTATTTGGAAGATTCCATGAGCCTGTGCAAAACCCTGCGCGCTGGTAAGGTCTTAAATGGGGGGCAATAGGGACTTATGAAACATTAGGCTGACACCACCAGAATGATGGAAACATTAGTAAGACTGGCAGCGAACAGCCCAGTTTCCAGTGTTGTGAACTGGTATTGAACTCAGAACGTCAAATCTTAAGTCGCGGCTCTAAAAGAACCAAACAGTCCGAAGAGAGAGACAGACAGACAGACAGACAGATAGACAGGCAGACACACAGACAGACAGACAGACAGACAGAGATACACAGAAGAAGAGAGGAAAGAGAAAGACAGAGAGAAAAAAAAAAAAGAGAGAGAACTTGAGAGGCGAGCAACCCTGATTGTGTTTACATTCACAGAAAGGCCGTTAACCTGTCGCGAGCTGACACTGACAAAGGTATGGGCCTTGCTTAAACATGTCTTATGAACAAGTATTGAAGTAGGCTGCTTGGAAATTGAGCAACACCTGGCCATTCTGTATACAGACAAAGCTGGTCAACCACGCGTGAGCAATCTCCCGTCTTACTCTATACCTGTGATTTTGAACAAGTACTTGAGAGTTGGGCAACACCCTTTTCTGTTAGTGAAATGGAGAACGGCGGTCAGTCGCGTGTGATCATTATTTTTACTTGTTTCGTGTTAGCTGCAATCGACGAATTTCTATATGAACTTTAAATACACGGTAAATAAAGAAATATATTTGATTCATTTGATCGTCCGATTATAACAGCAGCAAACAACTTAGGTTTTGCCCCCTTGCCGGGATACACATCACATTTTTTTTCCAAGTTAAAGCATGCTAAGCTAACATTTAATTCGTGTTGAAGCACGTTAAGAAGACAAGCGTCAGCTTATTTGTTTCTATGGATTAGCGAAACTTAAAAAATCTTATCAAAATTCAAATTGCCATATTACAACAAAGCAAAAACCTATTGGTATTTTGTCATTGAAGAGAATTTGTGTTTTGTCTTTAGCATAGTTTTCCCGTGGATATATTTACATGATGACTGTGCGCTTAGATTTGATGCCATCGTGACAGTACCATTGACGACATAGTTTGCTCAGTATCTCTGTTTCCTTCTGGTTTACATTCTAGAATTATCAGTTACGCTTCCGAGATCTTATCGACAGGCCATGCTGGACTTGTATAAAGCCTAAACCATTGTAGACGTCTATGTCTGAATGATGCGCGGAACATAGACAATCGACAAACTGACATTTTAAAACAAACATTCTTCTTGTTCTTTTCTTTTCTTGTTCTTTTCTTGTTCTTTTCTTCTTCTTCTTCTTCTTCTTCTTCTTCTTCTCCAACTTCTTCTTCTTCTACTTCTCTTTCTTCTTCTTCTTCTTTTCTTCTTCATTTCTTCTTCTTCCATTCTTCGTTCTTCTCATCTCATCATCTCCATATTCTTCTTCTTCTTCTTCTTCTTCTTCTTCTTCTTCTTCTTCCTTCTTCTTCTTCTTCTTCTTCTTCTTCGCAATTCTTCTTCTTCTTTTGCAATTCTTCTTCTTCTTCTTCGCAATTCTTCTTCTTCTTCGCAATTCTTCTTCTTCTTTTTCGCAACTTCTTCTTCTTCTTCTTCGCAAATTCTTCTTCTTCTTCTTCGCAATTATTCTTCTTCTTCTTCTTCTTCTTCTTCTTCTTCTTCTTCTTCTTCTTCTTCTTCTTCTTCTTCGCAATTCTTCTTCTTCATTCTTCGCAATTCTTCTCTTCTTCTTCTTCTTCTTCTTCTTCGCATTCTTCTTCTTCTCTTCTTCTTCTTCTTCTTCTTCTTCGCATTCTTCTTCTTCTTCTTCTTCTTGCAATTCTCTTCTTCTCTTCTTCGCAATTCTTCTTCTCTTCGCAATTCTTCTTCTTCATTTCTTCGCAATTCTTCTTCTTCTTTCGCAATTCTTCTTCTTCTTCTTTCTTCTTGCAATTCTTCTTCTTCTTCTTCTCTATTCTTCTTCTTCTTCTTCTTCTTCGAATTCTTCTTCTTCTTCTTCGCAATTCTTCTTCTTCTTCGCAATTCTTCTTCTTCGCAATTCTTCTTCTTCTTGCATTTCTTCTTCTTCATTCTTCTTCTTCTTCTTCTTCATTCTTCTTCTTCTTCTTCTCTTCTTTCTTCTTCATTCTTCTTCTTCGCATTCCTTCTTTCGCAATCTTCTTCTGCTTCTTCTCTCAATTCTTCTCTTCTTCTCTTCTTCTTTTCTTCGCTTCTTCTCTTCGTTCTTCTTCTTCCAATTCTTCTTCTCTTTCTTCTTCTTCTTCTTCTTCGCAATTCTTCTTCTTCGCATTCTTCTCTCTTCTTCTTCCATTCTTCTTCTTCTTCTCTCAATTCTTCTTCTTCGCAATTCTTCTCTTCGCAATTCTCTTCTCTTCTTCTTCTTCGCAATTCTTCTCTTCGCAATTCTTCTTCTTCCTTCTTCTTCTTCTTCTTCTTCTTCTTCTTCTTCTCTTCTTCTTCTTCGCAATTCTTCTTCTCTTTCGCAATTTCTTCTTCTTCTTCTTCTTCTTCCTTCTTCTTCTTCTTCCATTCTTTCTTCCTTCTTCTTCTTCTTTCTTCTTCTCTTCTTCTTCTTTCTTCTTCTTCTTCTTTCTTTCTTCTTCTTCTTCTCATTCTTCTTCTTCTTCATTTCTTTTTCTTCTTTCTTCTTCTTTCTTCTTCTTCTTCGTCTTCTTCTTTCCATTCTTCTTCTTCTTCTTCTTTCTTCTCTCTTCTCTTCTTCAATTCTTCTTCTTCTTCTTCGCATTCTTCTTCTCTTCTTCTTCTTCGCAATTCTTCTTCTTCTCGCATTCTTCTTCGCATTCTTCTTCGCAATTCTCTTCTTCTGCATTCTTCTTTCGCAATTCTTCTTCTTCTTCTTCCTCTCTTCTTCTTCTTCGCAATTCTTCTTCTTCTTTTCTTCGCAATTCTTCTTCTTCTCTTCGCAATTCCTTCTTCTTCTTCTTCTTCTTCTTTTTCTTCTTCTTCTTCTTCTTCTTCTTCTTCTTCTTCTTCTTCTCTTCTTCTTCGCAATTCTTCTTCTTCTTCTTCTTCTTCTTCTTCTTCTTCTTCTTCTTCGCAATTCTTCTTCGCAATTCTTCTTCGCAATTCTTCTTCTTCTTCTTCTTCTTCTTCTTCTTCTTCTTCTTCTTCTTCTTCTTCTTCTTCTTCTTCTTCTTCGCAATTCTTCTTCTTCGCAATTCTTCTTCTTCGCAATTCTTCTTCTTCGCAATTCTTTTCTTCTTCTTCGCAATTCTTCTTCTTCTTCTTCGCAATTCTCTCTTCTTCTTCGCAATTCTTCTTCTTTCGCAATTCTTCTTCTTCGCAATTCTTCTTCTTCGCAATTCTTCTTCTTCGCAATTCTTCTTCTTCGCATTCTTCTTCTTCTTCTTCTTCTTCGCAATTCTTCTTCGCAATTCTTCTTCGCAATTCTTCTTCGCAATTCTTCTCTTCGCAATTCTTCTTCTTCTTCGCAATTCTTCTTCGCAATTCTTCTTCCGCAATTCTTCTTCGCAATTCTTCTTCGCAATTCTTCTTCTTTCGCAATTCTTCTTCTTCTTCGCAATTCTTCTTCTTCGCAATTCTTCTTTCGCAATTCTTCTTCTTCTTCGCAATTCTTCTTCGCAATTCTTCTTCGCAATTCTTCTTCGCAATTCTTCTTCTTCCTTCTTCTCTTCTTCTTCTTCTTCTTTCTTCTTCTTCCTTCTTCTTCTTATTCTTCTTCTTCTTCCCTCATTCTTCTTCTTCTTTTCTTCTTCTTTCTTCTTCTTCTTCTTCTTCTTCTTCTTCTCTCTTCTTCTTCTTCTTCTTCTTTCTTCTTCTTTCTTCTTCGCAATTCTTCTTCGCAATTCTTCTTCTTCTTCTTCGCAATTCTTCGCAATTCTTCTTCGCAATTCTTCTTCGCAATTCTTCTTCGCAATTCTTCTTCGCAATTCTTCTTCGCTCTTCTTCTTCTTCTTCTTCTTCTTCTTCTTCTTCTTCTTCTTCTTCTTCGCAATTCTTCTTCTTCTTCGCAATTCTTCTTCTTCTTCTTCTTCTTCTTCTTCTTCTTCGCAATTCTTCTTCTTCTTCGCAATTCTTCTTCTTCTTCTTCTTCTTCTTCGCAATTCTTCTTCGCAATTCGTCTTCGCAATTCTTCTTCTTCTTCTTCTTCGCAATTCTTCTTCTTCTTCGCAATTCTTCTTCTTCGCAATTCTTCTTCTTCGCAATTCTTCTTCTTCGCAATTCTTCTTCGCAATTCTTCTTCTTCTTCTTCTTCTTCTTCTTCTTCTTCTTCTTCTTCGCAATTCTTCTTCTTCTTCTTCTTCGCAATTCTTCTTCTTCGCAATTCTTCTTCTTCTTCTTCTTCTTCTTCTTCTTCTTCTTCTTCTTCTTCTTCTTCTTCTTCTTCTTCTTCTTCTTCGCAATTCTTCTTCGCAATTCGTCTTCGCAATTCTTCTTCTTCTTCTTCTTCGCAATTCTTCTTCTTCTTCTTTATTCTGACACATAAGCTACAGATGAAGGCCACAAACTAACAGTTTACACATTCACGCATTTAGATGAGGTGGAATGTTTGGGAGGCCAGCATGTGGCAGATGTTATGTGTTGGAGATGATAAAAACAATATTTTCACTGAAACGACAAAAGGTCCGTGTTCACAAATCTATCACAATGAAGGTAAGGAGGGGTGAGAGAGAAGATGGTCCGGATATGGTATTAAGATTTATGGCAGACATCAAAAAGTCTGCCTGCCTGAACTCTGGTGAACTGTTTTGAAGACATGCTTCATTTCAGTGTTCATGTGAACAATAAAATATTTCAGAGTGGTCTCCATTCTGACCTTGAATGTGTATCACGTTGGCAGGCACAGTACAATAAGGCAAACATATTGCAATGATATGTACTTTATACACTATTAGATAGACACGCACAATACAATGGGACAGGCACGTAATGATGTATACTGTACACACCTGTAGACACACACAGTACAATGGGACAGACATGTAATGATGTATACTGTACACACCTGTAGACACACACAGTACAATGGGACAGACATGTAATGATGTATTCTGTACACACATTTAGACACACACAGTACAAGAGACGGACATATAATGACGTATACTGTACACACCTGTAGACACAGACAGTACAATGGGACAGACATGTAATGATGTATACTGTACACACCTATAGACACACACAGTACGATGGGACAGACATGTAATGATGTATTCTGTACACACCTGTAGACACACACAGTACAATGGGACAGACATATAATGATGTATACTGTACACACCTGTAGACACACACAGTACAATGGGACAGACATATAATGATGTATACTGTACACACCTTTAGACACACACAGTACGATAGGACAGACATTAATGATGTATACTGTACACACCTTTAGACACACACAGTACGATAGGACAGACATATAATGATGTATACTGTACACACCTGTAGACACACATTGTACAATGGGACAGACATATAATGATGGTAGAAAGAAACTCTAGGGAGAGCTAGACAACAGAAGGTCTTCAGAGAAGTAACCCCCTTTAGACAAGTGTTTCGGCCCTGAATTCCTTACACTCTCGGGGGGCCGGGCCACATCCAGGTCATGACTCCTGGATGCCCTTCTGCTGTTGTCTATTTTTTTTTTTTTTTTTTTTTTCCCACGCCGGGGAGCGAACCTGGGCGATTCTGCGCTTCAGAACTGCGGTACGCGGTTTTACCAATGTGCTAACGGGGCACACATCATCTGTAGGGAATTTAATCCTTATGAAGTTCACTTTTTTGGTTCCTCCTTGCCCAGATCCAGCTTGAGCTCCTTTCTGCTGCCTCTGCCATCGCTTTAAGGGCTCTAGTCCTCTTCTTCCCAGAAATGGCGAGTTGTTTCATGAGATCATAAGCGGAGGTGCCCACAAACCCTCTTGCCCCGACCTCTATGGCGAAGATTTTGACCCGCAGACCTGCTTTCTTCAGGGTGCTGGCAAGACCGGCGTATTTTTCGGTCTTGTAGATATGTGCTTCTTCCATTCTGCTTTCGTATGGCACAGTGAGTTCTATCAGAATCACTTGTTTCGAGGAGTCAGAGTGGAGAGCGATGTCTGGTCTCATGCCTGTCTTGCTGATGACATCTGGGTAATTTCTCCACTCTGGGAGGTCTGCTGTACACTCCCAGTCGACTGCTCCATCCAGAAGACCTTTTGGCAATGTGCTGGTTGTCATAGCACTTTCGGGCCAGACCTGTTTCCCTCCTGCTTTGTAGAACGTTGTCATAGCAATTGGTGCGTTTGGGGTCATGGTTTTTTCGCTAACCACGTCTGTGATCACTTTCAGAACTTGGTTGTGCCTCCATGTATACCTTCCTTGGGCTAGCGCTACTTTGCAAGAGTTTAGGACATGTTCCACTGTTTTTTTCTTCTGACAGAGCGGACATGCTGGGTCGTCTGATTTCCCCCATTTCACTAAGTTTGCATTCGAGGGGAGCAGGTCATATACAGATCTGAGGAGGAAGCTTATCCTTAGAGGAGCCATGTGCCACATATCGTTCCAGCTGAGACTTCTTTGGAGTGCACTGTCCCATGTTGTCCATTGCCCCTGTTGACCTTGCTGGACTGCCTTCTGCACTCTTTTGACATCTTCTTCTTCCTTCAACTCCTGTATGATCATGTCTCTTTTTTCCTTCCCTTTGGCTTTGGACCACCACTGCATTTTTGTTGCTCCCAGTCCCTGTCTGTTGGTTTGCGTGTGTCCAATTATTTCTTTGATGCTGAGGTTTCTCTTGGCATTGTTTACAGCCTCTTGGACTTTCCACTTTCTGCCAGTTCTCAGCTTTGGATGAACTGATCTCACGATATTGTCTTCCGATTCCTCCAGCATGCTCAACAGTCTTGCTTTTCCAACTTTGTATTCCTCCACTATGGATTTGAGAGGTAGCTTCAGCATTGCTTGATGACAGTAGAATGCAACATCAGTGAGACCAGGTGGGACACCGAGCCATTTTCTTGTGTATTTGTTGATTTTGGCTTCCATTGCTTCGACTGTGCTGGTGCAAATGTCATAGATTAGCAGTGGCCACAGCAGCTTTGGTATCAGCATGAACTGTAGACACCAGACTTTGTATTTGCCTGGCAGTCCGCAGTTATCTATTTTCTTCAGGCCTTCTTCTGCTGTTTGCTTGGTTTCACATCCCCTTTGTGTGTCTTTCAGGGAGTCATCATACCATCTTCCGAGACTTTTTACTGGCTCTTCTGTGACAGTGGGGATGGCTTGGTTGGCTACCATGAATTTGACTGAATCTGCCACTTTTCCTTTTCGCAGTGAGAGACTTCGGGATTTCTTAGGTTTGAACCTCATTCTTGAAGAGGCCACCAGCTCATCCAGCTGCTTTAAGATTTGGTGTGTCTCTTCCTCATCCGTGGACAAGACTGTTGTGTCATCCATGAAAGCTTTCAGAGGAGGCATCTGGTATCCATCTCCCAGATTCACTGGACCTGAACTCTTCATTGCAGCTTTCAAGATGACTTCCATTGCCAACACGAACAGTATGGGAGAGATTGCACAGCCCATTGCAATGCCCACCTCTAGGTCTATCCAGTCCGTGGTGTATTCTTTGGTAGAGAACCGCATTGAGAACCCTTGGAAATACTTCCTCAGCATTGTTCGGATGTTTTCTGGGATGTGATACATTTCAAGAGCCAGCTGGATCATATCGTGTGGAACTGATCCATATGCATTCGCCAGATCAAGCCAAACTACGTCAATGTCTCTCTTCTCTGTTCTTGCTTTTTGGATGGCATCCCAAATCAACGTGGCATGTTCCAAGCATCCAGGCATTCCTGGTATGCCTCCCTTTTGGACTGACATATCCACATACTTGTTTTCAGTCAGGTATTTTGTCAATCTTGCTGCCATAACAGAGAAGAAGATTTTCCCCTCGACGTTCAGAAGTGATATTGGCCTGAACTGATTGATGCTGCTGGAGTTCTGCTCCTTCGGAATGTACACTCCTTCAGCTCTCATCCATTGGTCGCTGATCTTCTGGTTCCTCCATGCTGATCGAATCATCTTGTGGAGCCACTCGAGCACTTTTGGGCATTTCTTGTAGAGCAGGTATGGTATTCCGTTTGGTCCAGGTGCTGACTTGGCTCTGGCTTTCTTTACTACGTTCTTCACTTCATCCAGTGTTGGTGGTTTGTTATTGAATTTTCCTTCTGGCGCTGCAGGCCAAACCAGATTCTGGATTTCAAGTGGTGCCTCGCGCTGAGAATCGGAATATGTTTCCCTGAGATGCTGCTCTAGGGTTTCCTTGCCCACTGTGAGAGTCCCTGATTTGGGTTGTTCAAACAGCTTTCTTGCAAAGTCAAAGGGATCTTTGAAGAAACAATCTTGAGTCTTCTTCTTTTTGCTCTTTCTTCGCCTTGCTGATTCCACTTTGCTGAGAGCATTGTGTTTGGCCTTCAGATCTTTCCAGAGTTCCAGGAGCCCTTGCTTCTCGAATTCTGAGGCAGTTTTCATTCGCTTTTTAAGCTTCCTTTTCTCCCTCCGGATGCTCTCCATCTGTTGCTGTCTTCTGGATTTCTGGGGAGGCGTTTTTGTCTTTGGCTGCTTCACTCCATAAGTGTCCCTGCAGATAGAGTATATGATGTCTCCGTATGTGTCAAGTTTGTGTTCCAGCGTACTGTTCCCTATTAGCGCATTCAGCTTAAGGACAAGTTCCTCATCTAATTTCTCCCATTGTTCTTTTGCACCGGCAGGCGGCAAATTGAGTTTTCCACGTTTGGCGTTAAGAGCTTGTGCAAACTCCGCATCAGAACCGTCAGCGTGGATGTCCTTGGCACTATGGTGTATGATGTATATTGTACACACCTTTAGACACACAGTACGATAGGACAGACATGGATGATATATACTGTACACACCTGTAGACACACAAATACGATAGGACAGACATATAACGATGTATACTGTACACACCTTTAGACACACAGTACGATAGAACAGACATGGATGATGTATACTGTACACACCTGTAGACACACACAATACGATAGGACAGACATATAACGATGTATACTGTACACATCTTTAGACACTCATAGTACAAGGGACAGACATATAATGATGTAACTGTACACACCTTTAGACACACATAGTACAAGGACAGACATATAATGATGTATACTGTACACACCTTTACACACACATAGTACAAGGGACAGACATATAATGATGTATACTGTACACAACCTTTACACACACATAGTACAAGGGACAGACATATAATGATGTATACTGTACACACCTTTAACACACACATAGTACAAGGGACAGACATTAATGATGTATACTGTACACACCTTTACACACACATAGTACAAGGGACAGACATATGATGTATACTGTACACACATTTAGACACACACAGTACAATGGGATAGACATATAATGATGTATACTGTACACACCTTTAGACACACACACTTCACGATAGGACAGACATGTAGTGATGTCTATTTATCCACATATACAAAGTACGTGGAGCAAGGATGTAATAATGTATATACCTTTAGACACATACAGTATCGTGGCACAGACATGACTGCCAATGAAGAAGACAGGTGGTTGCTATCCCACGTCCACACTGAGAGAGGGGAAGACAGAGAGGGAGAGAAGGAGGAGGAACGTTGAAAACGGAGAAAGAGAAGAAAGGGAAACATGAAGAGAGTTAGAGAAAGAGACAGACAAACAAGCAGGCAAGCAGACAGACAGACAGAGGAAGGCGTGAAGAGAGTAAGAGAGTGGAAAACAAAACAGAAAGGCAGACAAACAGACGATCAGAGAGGATGACAAGTCTTCTGCTTAAAGGATAAAAACAGAAGAAAAAATTACTCTGATAGAAATCTAGAACTCATACAA
>CM060306.1:52275540-52300540 GCA_030674185.1 Monoplex corrugatus | reverse complement strand
TTTGAAAAAATCTATTCATCTTGTTTAAAAATGTGGAAAATTTTGGTTTTAATGATGACAAAACACAGGCAGTATGGTTAGGAAGCAAAAAATATCTACAATTATGTAAATGCAGCATCAGCATATCAACCAGAATCTCCAAAGATTTAAAATATCATTTGTTTGGTTTACACATGATGTGGAGGGATATGAGGATATAAATAATGCTGAAAACTTATCAGAAGTAAAAGCTTTATTCGAAATTTGGATAAAGAGAAGCATAACTCTATTGGTAAGAGTCCCTGTGCTTAAAGCACTAATTTTATCTAAATTAATCCATCTTTGGATTCTGTTCCCAGACCCCTCTTTTATTTGATTTGTAAGTATTGCTTGTTGAAACTGACTTAGAGACGTTTGAAAGAGAAAAATATTGAAAGAAAAAAGGTACAGAAAATACAGATAGACAGACAGTGAGACAGGAGACTGAAAGAAAGCGAAAAGAATGTAACGAAAAGAAACAAAAGGCTAAAAAATGGAAAGTATGTTTAGTCTGCATGTAGAAGGTATCAGGACAGTGACATTAGTAGCACACAATTATCCTGAGTCGAGAAAAATATTTTCTTAAAAATCAAAAAGCATCATTATCATGTCGTCACTGACACTGAGCAATGGGGTGGGAAGTGGTTAGATGAATTAAAGAATGAAAACAAATCAACAAATACGGAGGGATCGGTTAAAGCTGAGAAAACAACAACGAAAAAGAAAATGTAAAAAAGCACAAACCTTCAGAAGACGATCGGCAGAAAGTAAAATCAAGGCCTCTACATATTACCCTGCACAAGGCATTCCAAAACCAGTCAACTGAAAGAATTACCGGTACAGAAAACTGAAGAGAATCCAGTCAGACTGGTCAGCTGAGAACAGCGCGATGATGCACAGCTTCAACTAGTTCAAAAGCCTTCTAAATTGTTGGAATAGCTGCAAAAAGAAAGCAACACATGTATTCTAAAGCTGTTAAGCTGGAAGCGATAAAAGTAAAGACATACATATACAGCTGTCGACAACGCGTCGTCGGCAACGTTCTTCCCCTACAAAAATGAAGTCAGCACAAATGGAAGTGGACACATATCAAAGGTGTGTGAAGATTGTCACACAAGCAGCGGCAGTTTCCCCATCCATCTGTCTCGTAAATAATCTAGTAGGCTACGTTTATTATGCGTTGATTTTTCTTTAAGTATTGTGGGTTAAAATATTGTTTTGTTGTTTTTTAATATTTTTTACATAAGAAGCTATGTTTTATTTAGAAAGAAACATGCACAAATGTTTTACACCACAACACTTCACTTATGCTTTTAATTTTCAAACATTTGCCATGCTTAGCGAAAACACGCGAAGACTCATCTTCACTGAAAAAGTATCCTCACTGAGAAGCAAGAACACTGTCTCCAAAGTTCAATCACATTTCTGTCGTTCTATAACGTATGAGAAGCGCACATGTATGCACAGATTCAAATTCAAATCTCATTATTGTCTTAAAACCACAATCGCGACGACAGCACAGTTACTGAAACACAGCCTATTCAAGAGTTTCCTATCCACGTCTTTGTCTGTATTGTGTAACAGTAATTTATGTATGCATACATATGTTTGACCTTGTTCTCTCTGCCGTGTTTTTTGGGTGTCGACTGTGTCTAGTCGCGTCTTGCAGTGTGTCTTTAATGTGACGTTTTCTGATGATGTGAAAAGAGCTGAGAGGAACTACCTCTGTTCACCAGAGGTCATGGCACATTAATGGCTGAAATGGTCTACCTCTTTGCGTATGCGGCGTATGCATAAGTGGCCATGTACGCACGCGCGCAAGTTTACGCAATTTGAAATGGGGAAGGGGAGAGGAATAAACATAAGTAACGTCCTCGATTTTTTTATTAACTGCAATAAAAAATATTGAAGATGATTCAAATCCACCGTCGCATACATGACCATAGATACTAAGCAGATATCTGTGTACAAGATACATCACTAACACACACACACACACACACACACACACATATAGCTATATATATATATATATATATATATATATATATATATATATATATATATATATATATATATATATATATATATATATAGGCCTATATGTATGTATGTATGTATGTATGTATGCGTGTGTGTGTATGTATGTAGGCCCTATGTATGTATGTATGTATGCATGTATGTATGTATTATGTGTATGTGTGTATGTGTGTATGTATGTGTGTGTGTATACGACTAGCGGGACAGAGGCCATGTCAGTATCAGCAACATCATCCCACCGACTTCTGGCGTTTCACCGTGACCGATTGTCATCAATAACGTGACCAGGAAATCAAAGATGTGGTCGAGTTTTGCTGCTTGGTGATGCGGTGGATGGTGACAGATCTCTTGTTGTTAACTCTGCCTTTGTCAGGTTGACCAAGAGATTGTGGCAAAATCATGGCATCAAGCTCGCCTCTATGATTGCTGTGTACATAGCAGTAGTCTTTAGCACCATGTTATACTGCTGCGAGACCTGGATTAGGCTACCTGCTGATGGCACATTCAACAGCTGGAGCTGTTCCACCCGAAAAAAAGAAAGACTGGGCAAGAACTACATCATGTTGCAAGATCGAGTGTCTGACCAACCTTCAAGTTCTGGAGAAGCGTGGTTTGTTAATTATAATAATATAATAATAATAATAATAATAATAATAATAATAATAATAATTACAATATTTATATAGCGCAAAATCTTGATAAAATCAAATCTAAGCGCTGAAACAGACACACACACACAGCACCGCACACACCGCACGCACGCACACCACGCACGCACGCACGACACACACCACGCGCGCAGCGCGCCCCACACACACACACACACACACACAACACACACACACACACACACACACGCACACGGCTATAAATGGGGAGAAAGAATAAAAGCAATGGAAAATTATAGAAAGCATATTATATACAATTATATATTACAATGTGATTCCCCTCCGAGTGGAGACAGGCTGCAGAGGGGATTGAGTGAGGTCAGGATTTTATGCAGAGGAGAAAAGGTGAGTTTTGAGAGCGGACTTGAAGGAGACAAAAGTAGGTTGCTGACGGACTGAGAGAGGAAGTTTGTTCCAGGAGAGCGGACCAGAAACAGAAAAGGCTCGTGGACCATAGGTATTGAGCTTAGTGCGTGGAAAGCGAAAAGTCAGAGGATCGGAGGCAGAGCGGAGGGTACGTGAGGGAAGATAGATCTCAAGTAGGCTTGACAGGTAATCGGGGGCTGCGTTATTGAAGCTTTTGTAGCACATGGTGTCTAGTTTGTACTGTATGCGCTTTGATACAGGGAGCCAGTGAAGTTGTGCCAGGAGAGGAGCTATGTGGTCAGCTTTTTTCTTTTTGAGTACAAGGCGTGCAGCATTGTTTTGAATGCGCTGTAGGATGTGAATGGTGGAGGCAGAAAGACCGGACAGGAGTGAATTGCAATAGTCAATGCGAGACATTATGAAGGAGAGAACGAGTTTTGCAGTTGTTTCCACAGAGAGATACTTCCTGATAGGGTTTCTCATGCAGTAGGCTTACCTGGAGTGCAAGGACTATGATAGGTCTTGTATTCCGCAGGAAGACCTATGCCAGGCGATAAAGGGCCAGTATGCCCACTCATCCGTTGGATCGAATGGAGACTCCATCATCAGATCAGTCTGTATAATCTACCAGTAAATAGACACACCGCTGTCATTTCTCCCAAATGTGTCAATCAGCCTACCTAAAATATTCGCCACATTAGTGTTATCTGCGTATATCTGACCACTCACCGCGGACAGCAAATTCACTGGTTTGCGCCTTTTGTCATACCCAGATTAGAATTGCAATTATCTCCTTTCTGGATATCCACGCAGTAGGGCCTACATTCTCGTCAATCAACAAAAGGTTCATAGGCCTACTTCTGCTGCAAGACTAGTTGTGTAGGCTTGTAGGCCTACATATGATTATAATCAGCCCATTCTTTACAAACTTCTTTGACTCCCAATCCAAGCCAAGGCGGACGTCAAGCGCTCAGTTCTTTTACTTTTTCTCGGTAACTATTCCCAATCAAAGCCAAGATCGACTTCAAGTTCTCACCTATGTGTTACAGCTTTTTCCTCAGTAACCACCCCTGCCTATGTTTCTGATCTCCTCACCGTTTATACTCCTAGACAGCTCCGGTCATCATTAGATAATCCTCATGTACTAAGACCAAGATTTTTGGCCAAAGTTCATTCTCTGTCTGTGCACCCCAAGGATGAAACAATGCTCCCCTAAGATATTCATAAGTGATATTTGCAATCTTTGTCTCCTTTTACGAGAACTCTTTCTCTCTTCAAACAATGTTATCATTAGTATCAATCTTCTCTCTCTATAGCAGCCTACTTGGATCAGCTGTGTGATAATGCTGTTTACGTTTCTTTGTAGGCCTACGCCTGCATTAGATAATGTCCGTTCGCCAGCATCAGTCCCTGTGAAGGCCCTTATCTGTTTACGTATGCGGATCTATAAACAAATCATGTTATTAATTATATGAATTATATCATTCCATTTCGTTACGGTATTGTAACAGTTCAGTACACTGATACAGTTTTTCTTGTTTCAGTTAACATCTCATTTTGTTGTATGCGATAATCATGCGCATATTGCCTGTGAAGATTAGAATGATTTTGTGATTCATAGACCACGTCACAAATAAGGGTAGGCCTACCGGTAACGTTTGAATGGCACGGTGAAACAAGGAACCCGGAACTCAAAAAAGCCGCAAGGGACACAACCTGTCCGTTGTGGCAAACTCAAAGTGACGTGGTTTGTTAATTTCCCTTTAGACCTACATTACAAGTTGCGCTTCGTGTTTGGGAAGTTGACGGTGTGGACAAGGAAAGCCCCCACCCCCCCACCCCCACCCCAAATTATCATTATGTAGGCCGCTGTATGTTGCTGCACAGTCTGCATACTCTTGTGTTCCGGCAGAGGACCGTGTGTGCTGTAGGCCTACCTTCGGCCATCATTTTCAGTAGCTGGCTTACCAAGGACTGTGACATGCTGTCCACCTCTCATACTGTAGTTGTGTGTCACACTGAACTAGATTTCATCATCATCAGGTGCCCTGCCGCATGGCGTTGGCGACCATGGACTTCCAAACATCTCTATCTCTCGTTGCCCCTAGCATCTCCCCCACCCTCCTCATCCCCAGCCACTCTGCAAGTCCGTCCAGCATTCTCTCCCTGGGTCTACCAAGTGCTCTCTTTCCCTCCAGCTTTCCTATTGTGACCAGGTGCTCCAAATCCCCCTTCCTCATAAAATGGCCTATAAATGTTGCTGGTCTTTTCCTAATCTTCCTTATGAGTGTTCTACTTGTGTCTGCCTCCATCAAGACTGTCTCGTTTGTTTTCTTTGCTGTCCATGGAACTCTCAACATTCTTCTGAGAAACCACATCTCGGCTGCCTCAATCTTGCTCTGGCTTTGCTTGCTGACTGTCCACGCCTCGCATCCGTACAACAGTATTGGTTCTATATAACATTCAAGGACTCTCTTTCTGATGTTAATTGATAGGCATTTGTTGGTAAGAATGCTCGTCGTCTTCTTGAATGCTGTTTTGGCTTGGCCGATTCTGCCAGCTATTTCCGATGTGCATCTGCCGTCTAATGAAATGACCGTTACCAGGTATTTGAACTTATTAACCTGTGTCAAGGTTGTGCCATTTGCTGTTATTTTGCATGAGGGGATTTCAAGTTTTTTACTGATCACCATGACTTCAATCTTTCTGCTGTTTAGTTCCAACCCCTTACCTTTGCTTTCTATTTCTAGTAGGCCTATATTCACAAGGTTTTGTAGGTCCCTTTCATTTTCTGCAATTAGCACGTTGTCATCTGCGTACCGAATGTTGTTTATCATTTTCCCTCGAACCTTTAATCCAGGATCTTCTTCTAGGTTTCTCATGTTGTTTTCGCTGTATAGTGAAAACAGATCTGGGAACTAGATTTACAGGTGTTTATTTCTTTCTTTCAAATAGCACGGTGAAACAAGGAACCCGGTTTTACGGGTGTTTATTTCTTTCTTTTATTTGTTTATTCATATAGGCCCTATTTATTGATTCGTTTATTATTAGACACAATGGATTAATTATGTGACTTAGGCTGCTCCCAAGGGGCCCCGTTCAAAAACCATTTCCCTGGAAATAATCGCACATTAGCGATCAGCCTGAATTTTCAAGTTCAAAGCAGCTAGTTGAAGTAGAAGCCAATACATACAGCTGAAGAGGACGCGTGCTGAACAGCCAGTTGACCAACTTGGGTAGGCCTTCCTCCTTTAAATATGAAGTGCGACGGCTGGTTGGTTAAAGACATCCACCTGCTCCTCGAGTCAAGCTCAGTATGGCTCATTCTGATTGACTATTAGGCAAAGCATCAGCCTGCTTCTCCTTCACATCTATAAGCTCAGATGAAAGGGTAACGCTAATATCTTGGGGGGTTGCAAAGAAGCCTTGTGCATTGTAAGGACCGGTAGATAAAGGATCAAACTGGTTTACGGTACCCCAAGCCATCCTGACTACGATGACAGTCAACATAAAGTAGTGGCTTTTTCATCAAGACAATATCATCAAACAATCACCTTCAAACTATTCAAAGTGAATGAAAAACAACAACAAAGTAAAACAAAGGCAAAGAGAAGCAAATTATCCAAGAACGAGAAAAGGAGATAGGTGAGACAGAAACTTAACCTGAAGCCCATTCGTGGTGGCCAGAAAATGGATGACATGGTTGAAAATCCAAAACAGGTGCAAAAACTGCCTGCATTCAACCAAACAGAAACCAGTAAAAAAAAAAAAAGAAAAGAAAAGAAAAGAAAATAGGCCTAGAACACTTAGCCTATTCAAAGCTACCCCCCAAAAAAAATTGGCAGTCATTGCCAAGCGTAATTGTACGACAACAAAACATCGAACAAATTCAAAAAATAGAAAAAGAGCAAACCTTCCCTTCTACTTCGTCCAATATGAAAAAACGTGCTTGTGAGTAGTAGTAGCTTGGAAGAGAGGATACAAATAGGGCCTACTATGTCTTGAGGGAAAGGAGATGAATTCTGTGATGTAAAAATGGTCATGACATATTGTTATTTTGTTCTGAACAGGGTCCAGGGACAAAACTGATGCACTTGCTTAGTTTCTTGAGTGTATTATTCATATTCAATAATTTATATATATATATATATATATAGGCCTATATATATATATATATATATATATAGGCCTATATAGGCCCTATATGCCTATATAGGCCTATATAATATGTAGGCCTATATATATAATATATATATATATAGCCTATATATATATATATATATATAGGTTACCTAGGCCCTATATATGTTATATTTATACAGGCCTTACACGTTTGCATCCAACGAAAGCTCTTCCATGAATGATAAACTCTCCTGTTTTTCCTCGCATGATCCAGATTCCCCGACATAATGCTAGGAAATAAAATTACCATTACCCAGTAGGCCCTACAATTACTGGTATATCAAAAATGTATATTTTTACCAACAATGGCATACCCACACATTACAAATGCATACCCATTTACATACCAGTATCGGTATTGCTAACCTTATTCATCAGGACAAACCAACTGGAAGAAATTGGTGCCCAATATGAAATCCACGTTTCATTAAAAAAATTGAATATAACACCTGCACAACTACTGTGCACCCAAAACATGTTTTTCCAAACTTTGTTTACAAAGATGTTAGGCCTATGTTTTGAAATTTTAGAGTGGTAGTAAAACATACATTATAAGCCTTGCAAGCCTTTGTAGGCCTGCCATACCAAGCTTATGATGAGCTGTTTATCATGAGGACCAAGTCTATTTACCGTTTGATTATCATATGGCAATGTGGTATGCTGAAGCTGATGGTAGGCCTACAATTTAACAAACGTTTTAAATTACCAGTCCACTTTACGTTGGTTGGGTCCATAAGGCACTCATAATCATTTTTTCATCTATGTGAACATGACTGACAGTTCACACACTTAACGGACTAGTAGCCCATTTGCCCTTCTGGGATGCAAAGAAGCACCATCATTTTTCACTGCTGGCTTTCATTACATCTTGACTGCAGCGGAATGTTTATTTTGTAAGTTTGTTCGAAAACTCAAGCAGAGGATCACTTTCAACCTGATACATTCATGGCAGAAACTGATGAATTGCGCTTGTCAGACAGCGCAAGGCACACATTTTCTTACCAAATATTGTAGGCCTACAATTATGCTGCTGACACCGATAATAGATTTTTGACAAAGGCTTTTGTTTTGCCTGTGATTTTCTTCACAAGCCATATGAGAATCAGGGTCAATTTGAAGACTAATTCTGGTGGATCCAGAAGGGTAAAACAGTATGAAAATGCACATCATTTTACACTTATAATCGAAAGCAGAGAGCCATACAAGGGTCAATTCTCATCAGTGTGTAGGCCTACATTATGTGCACGTATATTGTGTGTGTGTCCTTGTGTGTATGCGTTGTGCGTGTGCGCATGTGTGTACACTTTATATCAACTTGTGATATTCATTTTCCCTATGTTTAGTATTTTCCCCAAAGACAAGCTGAAAATTGCATATAGGGGGCAAGTCGGTAAATATGCCAAAAGATGAATTTTTTACCATTTTCAGCTACTGTTATTCCTTTGACTCCCGCACCCTGTCCACCAGCACCCTGCACTGTCAGCCATGCTAGCAAAGCAAAATCTGAACCTGCAGGAAGCTGGTGAATAGGGTGAAAGGGTCAAAGGGTTAAATTTTTGCAGTTGGGTGGATGGGGTGCAGGAGTCAAAGGGTTATGGATTGTTCCTACAAAAGAATTAAAACTGCATCACCTGGCAGGTCTACATACAGCACTTTTCATTAACCTGCCTGGCCAACAATGAAATTCATTAACACACGTGTGAACCAGGTTCCGCAGAAATTTTTAAATCCACAACAAAATGCATGCACAAGTTTTCTTTTCTGTCAAAAATTTAAGTCAGACCCAGTCCAAAACTTTTGACCACAGTCCAAATTTATGCATTGTTTTTTTTTTTACAAGTTGCTATGAATGAATCAAATCTGAAATTCATCAAACATAGCATAGAAATCTTTGGTCACACATTTATAAATTACGAATAAAATTTGGTTAAGATCCACTGATCAGTGGATAAATTTCCTTGGCGACACTTTGCATATGGGCTACACGTTACAAGTCAACATTACATAATTTTAAACCATCTTTTCCAGCAAATCTTCCTAGTTTTTGTGCTTACTAATTTCTAAGAGCTAGCCAGCACAAACTCATCTCCAAAATGATAAAACCATTCTGCTAAAGCAAAATTTTCAATGGTCAAGCCAAACAAAGTTCACTCTGACATCCCCCACCCCACCCTGTTTTGTTTTTTTTAAATGAAATGGTGGGCGAGACTACTTAAGGAAACCTGTACAAGTAGTAAGAGGCAATAGTGGACTACATTGCCCACTTTCTAATTAAACGCAGCAACCCAAACATTCTCTTGAGTCTGTATCTACTTTTTTCCCATTTCAGATTTTATCAAGACCAACCGCATAAAACTGTAAATAGTGTGTCAGTATGTGCGCGCAGGGGTGTGCGTATGCGTGCGTTCATGTTGTGTACATGTAAATATTTTCACTCGGGTTCCTAAAATCAGCCAACAATGCAGAATCAATTGAAAACTTTGGGGAGGAAAAAGTAACACTCACACATACATCACACAAAGAACCCTTTTTTTTTTCTCTCTTTTAATAAAGATTATTCAGTCACTGAATTTCAATCAAAAAGAACCATCGACATAGAGAGCTTAAAATGGGGGACTGGGGAGAGAAGCTGTGTAAGGATCTGAAGCCTGCATACTAGATCAGTAGCACGCATCCCGATTTTTCTTCTTCCTCTTTCTTCCTCATCTTCGTCATCTCAAGACCCCTTCCAGTCATTCAAATTGGCTGCTGCTGTTCAAAACAGCATGACCAACCAATAAATCTGAACTGTTTTCAGGGCCCACCACATGCCTGGCAAACCTGCCACGCACTGTGATTAACAGTATGGAAAGATATTTTAATGAAAATGTTCAGGAGCATGTCCACAATGCAACATACAAATTTAAATGAAAAAAGTGCTGCATTTTTTGCCAACCCTGCGAAAGCTCTGTCCAAAGCAGGCATACAAAGGCAAATCCAGAGTAGGCCTACTTTTAACTGCTGTTGCTGCTGTTTGTTGTTGTTGCTGCTGCTGCCGACTTCATAAAATGCAGAGTATCCCAAGGTGGCACAAAGGACTTCTGACAGTGTATAGAGTGTGTGTGTGTATGTGTGCCCACCAGCAGTTGCTGATTAACAGCAAACAAAGAGTCCCCATCCTGAACAATAAATGCAACCAAGATTCCCTGGAACAGGTAGTCCATGCCACAGGTGAAGGGCAGCCAATGCTGTAGACTTGGCAGAGGTAGACAGCATCGTTAGCAACTGCTCCTTCCAGGTTCAGATGTCAACAGAGCCCATGGTTCGTCTTCATTGGAATTCAGGAGCAGGATAATGGGAGAAATGTCTACTTCGATCTGAAAACAGAACAGGAACAATTCTGCAGCGATTTCAAGAAAACTTGATAAAACTGAAGGTCCAGTCACAGAGCCCCTTACAGGGATTTTGCAATCAGAAACTTCATTTTAAGGACTGCAGCCACCAGAAACTTCATTTTAAGGACTTTGTACCCAAGTTTGACACATGATGTGCCAATTTTTAGTTTCACTCACAAAGTATGCCTATATATTTTCTAAGAATTCCAGAAAAAGGTGAATTTTCAAATGTAAATTCCCATTCAGCAAGTACAGTTAACATACCCATTTGAGAAATACAGCACACGATTGCTCTATTTTTGCATATGCTTCCAAGCAGTGGCACATAGCTCTACCTACAATAACCAGTCATGTGAAAATAAATTCCTCTTCCACTTTTCTCAGTATTTTGTGGGAAGACACTACGGAACCAGAGGGTATGGCTAGGTGGGCCGGAGATTTGGATACTTTAAGCGAACTAGCTAAATAGGAATTTATATTTAAAAATTCCTCTTTCAGTGTCATTCTCTCTCTTATCCAACCTATGCAGAATTTATCAATTGGATGGAGAAAGGTCTCCCATCTTAGTCTGACTACCCCTGGAGGTGTTTATGACAGCACTGGCTGCAACAAAGGAGATGCGAGACCGACCATCTTCTTGAAACACCAAGATCTCTTAACTCTTACCAGTTCACTCCCTTGGAGATCGTAACATATGATCGCAAACATGGAAAATCCCCAAGCTGGTCCTGTAGCGTGCTGATTGCATTCAATTACCTAATTAGTCGAACTTGTTTTAGAAACGAGTAAAGATGTTTACCAATTCACTTTTTTAAAAACAAATACGGTGATTTTCCACTTTCTCAACTTCGGGACACAAAAAAGAGGGCGCGACTTCGCGAGCGCCACCATTTTGCCTTCCTGACAACAACACACCTTTTGAAGTCTCATACTGCACAAATATGAGCGATTCAGACTCACATTCTGAGGAATTATACTCAGAAAATATTGCAGGGAGTCTGACACTGACAGCGACTCAGATGCCGTATGTGTGCAAAACATCGGCCAACAAGTAGGCAGTGATGAATCCAGGTCAGTTCACCCAGAGTTCAGCGACACATTTCATTGTTTGCAGTCAGTCGATCTTAGCCTAGTCGCTTCTAACACACTGGAATGTCTATTGTATCGTACAGCATTATTCTGTCTCTTTTTGGGTGATGTATCGCATATTTTGTATCTTTTAGCATGCAATTATTATAATTCGTTCCACTCTCATTTTGTTACTATGCAGGATGCTTGGTTTGTTTACATCATGGCGATCTCTACAGTGCTCCTCAGCAGACTGCTTTCTGACGTGTACTGGTTTGTGTATGAAACAAATCCATTGATCTTTTTAGTAGGCCTACTTCAAAACTGTTTTGTCTGTTACACTTTTCAAGCATAATTATAAAATACTTTGTTTTCATTCATCACACAGAACAATAACAACAGTAGTGTTAATATAGAATAATTATCATGACTAGGCAATTATTTATGACACTCCAGAATAACATGGCACCAAAAAAGTGTGGTGTGTGTGTGTGTGTGTGTGTGTGTGTGTGTGTGTGTGTGTGTGTGTGTGTGTGTGTGTGTGTGTGTGTGTTTGTGTTTGTGTGTGTGTGTGTGTGGTGTGTAGTGTGTGTGTGGTGTGTGTATGTACATGTATGTATGCGTCTGTGAGAGTGCAAACGTTTCAGTATGTGCATGTAGGCTATGTGTGCATGCAGGCTGTAGGATCTTGTAGAAAGAACAGTAAGTTTTGCTTACCTTGCCCTCATCTTTCTCCTCTTGCGCTTCAGCCTCCTCATTCTCTTCTTTCTCCACTGAAACAAATACCGTATTTTACAATTTAAATGGACATTAATACAAAATGAACTCTACAGCACTTCTAAACAAAAATTAGAATAATCTCACAAATTAATCATTGTTCAAAGTTCTAAACAATGATACACATCTTCAGTCAAGTTAGGGTTACTAAAATCTGTCATTCAAAATAACTTAACGGCCACTTGATAACAGATGAGCATCTCCATTTGTAATTACTAAGCATGACTGTGCACCTATTTCATTGTTGAATGCATCACAAAAATTACCAGTAAGTTCCATAAATGTATTCAATGAATCATGTCAGTGACCATCATCATGGCTGTCTGGAAGGAACACAACCCGATTTCGTTGAGCATCTTATTAGACACTGTGGTAAATGCAAGTCAAATCTTTGGCGGCTGGCATTGTGCACCGTTCCCTGTGTTATGTGGGCGCCTTCGCAAAGGAGGAATTTCTGTAAAACGGTTCCTTGACAACCTATTACACTATCATAATTATTATTATGATTTGTATACTATCATCATTATAATCATTACCCATATCACTGTTATAAGCCCAGCTGACTGCTCATATCCACATCAAGATAATAAACATCTCAAGCAAAACAGGCAAACACATCGATGACCATGAAATAAAATCAAATACACACACTACATGAACCTCAATAAGGGGATGTGCCCTTGGTGTTGGCCATTCTGAATTTATCACATTCAGGGAATTAAAAATTCCTAATACAAATGTGTCAACATTTTTAACACAGTATACAAAAGCATATATATCACAATCTAGACAATGAAAACATAAAACTGCCACTAAGCAGTTCACATGTCCTTAACTCTTCGGAGACGTAACAGCGGATATTCCACTGCAGCTGGCCAAACTATTAGAGACGCAACAGCGGACATTCCGATGCAGCTGGCCAAACCATTAGAGACGTGATAGCGGATATTCCGCTGTGGTTTTTAAAAATAGATGAAAGCCGGTCACTGGTCTAAGGGAACTAACTACACATATAGGAACACTCCTTGTTATCTTCTGAAGTGTTTGTTACTTCCCTTGCATCGATTTTATCCCGATTAGTCAGTTTCTTGCCTTTATCCAAACCAACCGGAGTGACCGTCCTTGCACCAAAATGGCGACATTTAGGCCTTCTTCTTCAAAGGATCGTCATAATCACTTTGCTGCTTCACCTGTGTGAAAACAAAGCTGTGTTTGTTCTTTTATATCTTCTGGTCATACCAAGGACTTGTGATTACCTGGATTTCTGGATTACCTGGTCAAGAATGGGTGTTTCACTGACTTTATGTGTTGGATTACTGTCAATCAAAAACTTCTTTCCCAGAGCCGAAACCCTACCCCATTTCACCTTCTAGGAAGGTAAGTAGAATAGATGTATTGTCCTTGTATGTAGCTTCAGCTCAAAGAGCGTAAACTGAATTTTATTTTGATATAAAATATGTTCTTGTGCTGTAAAATCAGTATTTTTGAGAATTTTTGAAAACCCCCCAAAATCATGCATCACCAAGGGTTGTGGCAGGTCCCGTTGATCGCGTCCACAGTGGTTGTGCAAGGCAACTATATTACGTCTTCAAAGAGTTAAAGCTAATAAGTCAATTTGTATCTGTACCCAATTATCAACTCTAATACAGAAAATGGGCCCTACATAAGGCTTTATGGAAACCAGAGGAACAAGCAAGGCAGTAAACAAGAAAGGATGGATGAATGACAGAAAGCTAAAGAGCATGCCAAGAAGTCGAGGAGCAAGCCAAGAGTAGTCAACTATTAGTATTACATACATGGTTTGGCTTGGTTTGGTATAGTTTTTACGTCGGCACCCACCTCAGGTGATAGGCCAATGGGGATACCCATCCCAAAAAACTGGGGGAAGGGGGACTTATCTGATCCTATACTGACACCACCAGAACAACAATGATGTTCAGATGGGACAGTGAGACGGCCAGTTTTAATGAATCACACCCCGGGATTCGAACCATACAACATGGTTTCAGAACAGATTTCACATGTGCAAAGTTAATTCTTAAAAGCGAGCTTAAAAATCAGAAATCAAGTATCTAAATAAGACTGGCACAGTGAAGAACATAGGCTGTCCGAAACACCCGACGGCGGTCTCTTCCTTCCACAAGGGTATGTACTGACTAATCATACTCTTTAGCACAAGTATTGTTTGTTGTTTGTGGTAAACGCAAGGCAAAAATTCAACAACTGAGAAAGTACAGTTGTTTTCGAAGTTTGATATATATATCTTTGTTTGTATGTAAATTGTGATGTATGATATGCGAATAGTTCATAATTTGTGAGGAATTTTGATTGTCAAGGTATTAATGCTGTAATACTGAAGTTGTAATGTTTTTCCTGTATATGGATTAGAATTTTTCTGTTTTTATCTTCATTCAAAATATTGATTATAATTTTATGTACAACTATTGCATGCATAAACACACACACACGCATGCAAACATAGCACACGCACACACACACCCCTCTCTCTCTCTCTCTAACACACACACACACACACACACACACACACACACACACATTCTTACAAACACACGCGCACAGCAACGCACATGCACGCACACACACATGTACACACACACGTACGCAAGCACACACACGCAGCAATATATAAACACAGTATGCCTCTTTATTCATATGAAAAATCTGTTAATCTTTCTTCATTACATAAGTCAGTGTTTAAATTTTAATATTCTGTGGTTTCTTATGTGTCTTCTTACTTGTATAGGTTTAATGTTTGTTGTTATCTTATTGTGTATGTAATTGTGAACATTTTTTATCACCTTTTGCCTTTCTTGCGAAATGTAAAGCACTGGTGAGCATGTTTTTATATGGAATATGCGCTATACAAATAAACATTATTATTATTAAACATTATTATTATATATGTGTTTAATAAATGTTTTCAAGATAATTACTTGGTTAGTCACAGTGGGTACTACAACTAATCACAGGTTTGCAAAATACCACTAGTCTGTTAAGTGGCAAACTACAAACCACAATTTCAATACGGAAGCTAAATGATTTTCATGGCTGCTATGTGGTGCTTTTTAAGCTTGTTAGATTACTGGTTTAATTATCAAAAACATTAAAAAAACAAAAAAGATTTATCAGATTTTTTTTTTTTTTTTTTTCGGCAATGATGCCTTGAGTGTATGTGTGGCACTTTAAAAGCCAGAACCTTAGCCAACTCGTGTACATTTTTTTTTCAAACCATTGATTGATTACTTAATTACCACAACTATATGACTAATCATGTTTTTATGCACTATTACAGTAGGCACAATGGTTTTACAACTTTTTTCTCATTTAACCCTTTCCCTCCTGCACCCTATCCACCAACTACAAAATCTTAACCCTTTGATTCCCTCACCCTATCCACCAGCTTCCCACAGGAAGCTGGTGGAAAGGGTGAGGGAATCAAAGGGTTGAGTTTTGCTTTGCTAGCACGGAAAAGATCTACAAATAATCAGGAATATGTACTGGGAACAGCTGCAATGAGAATAGAAAACAATATAAGCTCTTTTCAAAACATCAAAAGAGGAGTCGGACAGGGTTGTTTTGTCACCAGATGTTTTCACTATGTAGCGAAAACATGAGAAACCTAGAAGAAGACCCTGGATTAAAGGATGGAGGGAAAATGATAAAACAACATTCGGTACACAGATGACAACGTGCTAATTGCAGAAAATGAAAGGGACCTACAAAACCTTGTGAATATACTAGAAATAGAAAGCAAAGGTAAGGGGTTGGAACTAAACAGCAGGAAGACTGAAGTCATGGTGATCAGTAAAAAACTTGAAATCCCCTCATGCAAAATAACAGCAAATGGCACAACCTTGACACAGGTTAATAAGTTCAAATACCTGGCAAAGGTCATTTCATTAGACGGCAGATGCACATCGGAAATAGCTGGCAGAATCGGCCAAGCCAAAACAGCATTCAAGAAGATGACAAGCATTCTTACCAACAAATGCCTATCAATTAACATCAAAAAGAGAGTCGTTGAATGTTATATAGAACCAATACTGTTGTACGGATGCGAGGCGTGGACAAGTCAGCAAGCAAAGCCAGAGCAAGATCAGGCTGGGTAAGAGAAGAAGATAGTTTCCTCTGAAAATTGGCCAGGTTCCAGGGACAATGTCCCTGCGGGGGGGGGGGGGGGCTTTGCCCCCCAGAAGCTGAAGAATTTCTGTAATTTTGAGGCATTATGGATGCATTTCCTGATGGCAAATACAATAATTCAGTAATATTTCCTCTGAAAAAAAAAATTTTTCTCTCTGAAACTAGGTATTCCAAAGTGCTCTTCGCGGGCGGCGAAAAGTACGGCAAAGTGCGATTTTTCACTGGTTTTCAACTTGCTCGTTCTCAACAAAATGCAGTGTCAGAAATAAAAAACATAGATCATGTTGATCTGTGATCCTTTAAGCTTTGTTTAAAGTCAAAATAAATCAATAAGTGTAACATTTAGCCTACCGTTTGAAATATGCTTTTGATGATGGGTTCTAAATTGCGATTTTGCTGCAACTGGAACGACGAAATCGGAACGCGGTTTTGACACCTACCTTGAAAACTCGCCTCGCGGAGATAAGCTGGGTCATATATCAACAAACCATTTACACAGTCAAAAAGACGACTAAACTTGCTTTCATCCGATGTAAAAAGTGAACTGATAGGCTTCCATTTAGTCGGTCGTTTCGTGCGTTAAAAACTTCCGTCGATGATTTCGCAACCTTACTCAAAACCAATCTCTCCATATTTTCCACTGTGCAAAAGGTCAAGGTTTCAACTTTCAACTTCTGCTAGTTGCATACGGATTCAACCACTGGCTGTCTTCCGCGAGGACTGAGAAAAAGCAACATATTTTCGCTTTCTCTAGCGTCTGACGCGCAATGGCGGACACGCGCGAAGATCATTCGGGCGAGCACATGGACGTCGAAATTTACGTCGACCGCTCCAGCCACGACGAATCAAGCGATCCAACTTATCTAGAGGGTAAGTGAAATATCTTGCAGTTTGTTTATTACTTTTCGACATTTTGTTTCCTGATTTTAGAATATAATTGTTTGGAAAGCGCACAGCTGCAGCACCCACAGTATCATGAATATGTTAGAAGGTAGGGGTAGGTGACGGTTTGGGGTGCGGTAATTTTACAGAGAGAGATCAGGCATATGATTAACCCTCTGCCTACCGGATCGACCGCGATCGACCGCGAGATTTCCGCTTTCTGAATACCGGATCGACCAAGATCGACCGCCGAATACTAGGTCAGCGACTTTCACTTTCACTATCGCATATCCCAGAATGCAATCGCGATATAAGTGTCTTCCGGTAGGGCCGTTTCCGGTCGACATTTTGTGCTTTGTTGCAAGAAGTTTGGTTGAGTAGTTTTGCTGCTGTGATTTTTCAAAGTTCAGCCTTTTTTTCGCGAAAATTTTCTGCAAAAATGGCGGATCAAGAAACCATGCAACTTCTGGAATCCATTTTTGGATATGTTAGTGATGAAGAGAGTTTTTGAAGGCTTCAATCTTGAAGAAATTTCGAAACAAGATGAGTCCGACGTCGATGTTGACCTAGTTATCAACAGTGATCGTCTGCTCATTGATTTGGAGTCCGAAATCGATAGTGAATCGGGTAATAATGACGGTGATATCGATTTGCCTATCGCTGCTGGGCCCAGCGACAAAAAAAGAAAAATTCGGAAAACAAAGGCTGCTAGAGATTCAGTTATTGTTCACTGGAGTGATAGACTACATGAGCTGAGGCCCAAAAAAACTTTTGCTGGTTTTGACAGCCAGGAAACTGAATCGGACGATGACCAAATTTTGCGGTCAGTTGGCGTGTCCCATGATTTGCCTGTGGGTGCGTCACCTTTTGGATTTTTTTAGTCTTTTGATACCAGACGAATTTTGGCAAATGTTGAGCACAGAAACAAATTTATATGCTGCACAAAGGCAAGCAGAAAAAGGTGTAGATAAACTCTGGCAGCCTACCACACCTGATGAAATGAAATTATTCATCTATGTTCAGTTTATGTTTGGGATCATTCGCGTACCAGAAATCAGCAACTACTGGTCCACAGATCCTTTATGTATTGCTCAGGTTGCTGATGTCATTAGTAGAAATAGATATATAATAAACTAAATCAGTATTTTCATTTAAATGACAGCAGTAAAGCTATTCCCAAGGGTCAGCCTGGCTATGACCCCTTGCACAAAGTGCGTTCTCACTGGAGTTCTGCGCGCCCTGCGTAACAGCAACTGTTTGCCAGAAATCTGCTCCCCAGTCTGTGGCACAGGCAGGTGTCACAGCATCAGACCCTCTCTCCCATGGACCTGTCCGTCTTCCAGGCCTAATAAAGAATTGCCTGGTTTGCCAGAAGGCGAAGAGGAAGACGGACAAGGGATATAGCATCACCACAGTGTGGGGATGTGTAATTTGTTCTGTTCATTTGTTTAAAGGCACATGTTTTGCTGAGTTTCATCAGCACCTGAAATCTACCTGTCACTAGTGTCAGCAATTATATGTTCATTTTGTTGTTTTTTTCCCCTCAGTAGTTAGTAGACAAATCTTCTGTATGTGACGCTTTTAGTTTCACAACACTGTTGAAGTTTGGGTGTTTTTTTTTCTTCACCACAAAAGTTAACTATTCAGTGTGGAGAAAACACAGAATGACTATTTTGTTCCTGAAGGTTTCAGTACTATGTCTGGACATGGAAAATCACTATTTACTCCTAATCCATGACATTCTGTGGTTCCAGTGAATTCAGGAAATATTCTTACAGCGCCAAGAACTCTGACGTAAAAATTAGTCTGATCGTTTTTTTTTTTTTCCTTCATATACTAGTTCACTACATATGAAAAAAAATGGCTGTTTTGGATGAAGTGATGTCTTTGGCATTTTTTCATCAAATTTATGTAATTGGTGAGTAAAAATTAAATTTTTTATTGAGGTTTATTTGTGGTGGGTGTGCATGTGTTGCGGAGTTACTTCCCTTGCCATGGTATTCTCATAGGCATATAGCACAGTCATGTGGTAGGCAAAGGGTTAAAGGAAAATGTTTACAAAAGATTTTTTTAATAATCCATGCCTTTATTATATTTATTTATAATGATGTTAATGAGAGATTAGCGATTTATTGTGGTCACGTGACCAACGCTTTGATTGATCGATAGTCGAATCGGCCGAGTGCCCTCCCTTGACTTCACTCGATCTGGTTCAGTGTCGTTCAATAATTTCACAATGTTACACATTTTTCTTTTCTGCCTTTGGGTAAACTTCCTGAATAGTACCATTGAAACAAATTTGCATGTTTATCAATCCTATTATTTTTAGGCCCAATATTATTATCACCTAGTTCAACAGCTTTAAAAGTTTATTATTATTATTAATATTATCATATTTTTGTTATTATTATTTTACTATCATTATTCATTATTTATCATTATTATTATTATTATTTCATTATT
This sequence comes from Monoplex corrugatus, assembly GCA_030674185.1. Lineage (NCBI taxonomy): Eukaryota > Metazoa > Mollusca > Gastropoda > Littorinimorpha > Ranellidae > Monoplex > Monoplex corrugatus. The sequence continues at coordinate 52,280,541 of CM060306.1, read as the reverse complement.
AGTTTACTATCATTCATTACTATTTATTATCATTACTAATATTGTCATCAAAAATAATATTTAAAGTAAACAAAATAAAGTAGGCCTACCAGGTTAATGGGTTGGACACTATGAACCTTCCTAACTAGGCCTATAGTGTTTATGAGATAAATTTTGTTGTGCTGATTTGAGTAGGCCTAAATGTATGGGACATTTTACTTTGCCCACTGCTTTGTGAGTTAGGGTAAGGTATTATAATTTTATTTTCAAAGCTGACAATAATACTGGTAGGCTTCTTACAGCTCCACACCAATCTCTCTCTCTCTCTTGATCCTTTCTCTCTTTGACAGGCAGGGAAGTTAATTGAGCAGGGGTACAAAAGTCCTTGTGTTCCTGCATGTTTTATGTTCTTGTTTTTTGGATTTGTTTTTGTTTTGGTCAGTATTTGCCTCTTGCTCTGTATGTATAGCCTATAGGCCTGTTTGTCCCTACAAATGGGATTTTCACATTACGCTACAGGACAGAACAGATAGATGTACTAATACTTTCCCTCTATACTATTTTTCTCACAGATGATCTCTTCATGAGGATGAAGGAGCGATTTCTTAAGACTGGCAGAGGGTGGAGACCTAGTCTTTTGGACAACTTTGACAGCAATGATGATGAACTGCGTCTTAACATGTTTTAATTTCCTGTCACTTGTGAAGGGGAATCACTGATCATAGACACTGACAAGTATTTTTTTACATTTCATTACATGTTTTTTGTAAAAAGAGATGATTTCTATCTTTTGTGCTTTCAGTTTAAGTTGAAGGCCAGGACAGTTATCTACTGTGATTAAGCAACAGTGAAAGGTCAAGACAATGATGTGGAAGCTTTTGATGTTCTACACACAGTTAAGGAACAGTTAAAGGTCAAGACATGTTTTAATCAGTGTTTAATGATAAAAAACAAAACAAATTGGCATGTAAAAACTATGAAGATGACTTCTTTGAATGAATGTTGTTGATGTACATGTCTTGTTTGATTCGATATGCAAACAAAACGCATTATTTGTTACTATTATCAGCTGACATTTGTTATAATTTTGTCATCTGATTTTTGTTTACAGAAAGATTGAAACCTAATGTCTTGTTTGTTATACTGACAGATCATAAAAAACTGATCATTTTGGTATATGGTACTTTGCAGTAGGATGAATGTGACAGAAGTTACGGAGTCTTGCAAAAAGCTAAAATACACATTTTTTTCAAAATAGGTATTTTATCCTTACCCAAATATGGTTTGATTAAACATACAGATGTCTGGGGTTGTTTTACATTGAAAGAGTTTGTCATGCTGAGCAATTTGATATCAAAACCATTTTTGTAACTTTAAAGTGAAAAAAGTTATGGTGCACCAAATATGTGTAAAATTCACCGTTTTTTTTCACTGTGACAAATCGGCATATTTCGCATTTTTGACATCTGATATCTTTTCAACCAGCTTTCAGATGAAGCTGGAAAAAATTAGGGTTAAATTCCTTAATATGTTTATCATATATGATTCATTTCAGTGTCACTGTATTGTATTTCTTAAAGATAATGGAGTTTGAAATTAATGAAAATGGGTCCCTTGCCCAGTTGTTTGGAACGGCGGCGTCCAATTTTGTTATTTTTTGTCATTTTCATAGGTCTGTATTTTTATTGATATGCATTTCTGTCCACGTTTTTTGCACATCAACTTAACAAGTAAAAACCTCCTCAGAAATGATTTTCTGGACTTGTGTGATTTTATATGTGTGTTCAAGGCATGTCTGAATGTGGCCTAAAAAAATGTGTGAAATTTTTCTAAGTCCAAAAAGAGGAAAAAATCATAAAAAAATTATTTTTTATCCCACATTAAAAAATAAAGTATGTATGTGTTCAGAATGAAAATCTCTATATTTCCCAGCTGATTTTTATACAGACAAGGGCGACACCTGTGAAAATTGAAAAACAGGAAAGGCTGGGGTCCAGGGGCGCAGGGGCAAAGCCCAGCTCGGGGGGTCTGGGGGGCGAAGCCCCCCAGACGCTGACGCTTTAAATGCATTACAAAAGGAAAAATCCCCGTCTCCTGAAACTATTTTGAATGCAAGTTCCAATAATAAAATATTTATAAATTAAGGTATATATGTTTATTCTGAGGAAACCAACAATAAGTTAGATCTAAAGATCTCATAAAAAACAAAGTACAATGTTGTTCTCAAACTGAAAAAGCATTGATGGTTGTTAAGAGAAACTTATTATATCACTTACTTTCATTAGGTCACACAGAAATCAATTGCAGGCAAGCACTTTCTGTAGAATTTTCAGCCCACATGAATACATGCAGTACTGAGCCAAAGTTAATGTGTCCAACTATCTTCAAAATCCAATTCAAAGTAATGGCCAAAGAAAATAGGTCCAGTTTTTTCTCTCTCGATATTTTAAAAAGCCTGAAACCTCCGGTTCGGAAATTTTAAAAAGCCGGAATTCCGGCTCCCAGCCGGAAAGGTGTCACCCTTGTACAGATAAGTTCAAATTTGAAAATCACTTTGGAATACCTACTGAAAGTGAAACTAGGAGTTCATCCGCTGAAATTAGCCGATCCTCGAGGCAGCCGAGATGTGGTTTCTAAGAAGAATGTTGAGAGTTCCATAAACGAGACAGTCTTGATGTAGGCAGACACAAGTAGATCACTCATAAGGAAGATTAGGAAAAGACAGGCAACATTTATAGGCCATTTTATGAGGAAAGGGAGATTTGGACCACCTGGTCACAACGGGAAAGCTGGAGGGAAAGAGCACCAGGTAGACCCAGTGAGAGAATGCTGGACGGACTTGCAGAGTGGCTGGGGACGAGGAGGGTGGCGGAGATGCTAGGGGCAACGAGAGAGAGAGATGGAAGTCCATGGTCGCCACCGCCATGCGGCAGGGCACCTGATGATGATGATGATGCAAAAGGGAGAGATGTAGGTTGTTTGTGCATGTAGTGGATGGGGGAAACACCAATGAAAATTAACAAGGCATAATTGTTCAATCAGAAACCAACTTTTTGATGTTTTTGATTGATAGATCATTTGTTGAATAATGTGCACTACCATGCACTGGTCGGATTTTACATCCACCTGGTCTGATTTTACATCGCGTACCCATAGCCTACTTTGTTCTTATCCATATTATAAAGACCGCAATACCCCTTATAAATATAGGGCCTACTTGAAATAGCAAACGTAAGGGGTTGGAACTAAACAGCAGGAAGACTGAAGTCATGGTGATCAGTAAAAAACATGAAATCCCCTCATGCAAAATAACAGCAAACAGCACAACCTTGAAACAGGTTGATAAGTTTAAATACCTGGGAACGATCATTTCACCAGACAGCAGATGCACATCAGAAATAGCCAGCAGAAGCGGCCAAACCAAAACAACATTCAAGAAGATGAAAAGCATGCTTACCAACAAATGCCTATCAGTTAACATCAGGAAGAGAGTTCTTGAATGTTGTATAGAACCAATACTGTTGTATGGTTGTGAGGAGTGGACAGTCAACAAGCAAAGACAGAACAAGATTGAGGCAGCCGAGATGTGGTTTCTAAAAAGAATGTTGAGAGTTCCATGGACAGCAAAGAAAAACAGTCTTGATGGAGGCAGATACAAGTAGATCATTCATAAGATTAGGAAAAGACAGGCAACATTTGTAGGCCATTCTATGAGGAAAGGGGAATTGGAACACCTGGTCACAACGGGAAAGCTGAAGGGAAAGAGAGCACCGGGTAGACCCAGGGAGAAGATGCTAGATGGACTTGCAGAGTGGCTGGGGACAAAGAGGGTGGAAGAGATGCTTGAGGCAACAAGAGATAGACAGATGGAAGTCCATAATCGCCAACGCCATGCGGCAAGGAACCTGATGATGATGATGATGAATACCCCTTATAACTTTAAAGACCAGTAATCAATCACAGAAAGTTTACTAAAGGCATCAAGCTTAGCGCTAGTTATCTAAGAAATATTTCTGAAGACGCGCCACAAAATTTGTGCCCTGTGACTGAATCGGTCAGATGAACTTTTTTACATCAGTTTACCCTGAGCACACGCACGTGTGTGAACTCTGAGCTCGAATACTGTCAGATTTACAGGCCTGCTAGCTACAACAACCTGACCAAGAAATTCAGAAATAGACAAGTCGCGCAGAAGACACGATGTCACCCGCAGACACGATTTCAAATTCTACGAAGGCACACGTTGCTGCACAGCCATTTTGTTTTTCACAGTACGCTACTATAACTATATAAATAGCTAAACAAAGCCAACATGAGAACACACTGCCTGTGTCTTTGCGGGATAAAATCAATTGGTTTTCCTGCATGCATCATGAAACAACTGTTTTCAAGGCTTCTGTAGTCTACCCTTCCATTCCTGCGCAAAGCGCTTATTTTACGATCACACTGACGAAAGTACTTGGCATTTTCAGTGATTTTTAAAACAAAATTCATATACGTACCTTTGCCCTCATCTTTCAATCAACTGCAACAAAGAAAAGAAATAAAAAATGTCAGTCAAACTCTACTATTTCAACTTTCGATGCATTCTATATCTACAGATTCAAAGCGATTTATGTCCGAACATTTTGCACATCATGCTTACCCGAAGACGGTAACGGAAGGAAAGGCCCGACGGAAGTTGTGTAGCCTAGTTGAGTTCTAAACGGAAGTACGTCGTAGTCACGTTCCCTCTCCCCCCCCCCCCTTTTTTTTTTTTTTTAAATAAGCCTTCTTTGTTATTATTAATTTACATTTTTGATATGCCTGTAAACCCCGACATTCTGATTTCGTTTGTTTGTCTGCTTATTGCAATCACCGATTTTATTGTGATTTTCTGTAAACTGGTTTCGGTTTCTCTGTTCAGTCATATCAAATCACAGGAAAACCGCGAAATTCGAAGTTTTGATTACCATGCACATTGTATCATACATATCTGTTTCATTTATACTTATTTGTCATCAGCTTCTTCATTTATCATCA
>CM060306.1:52223040-52270540 GCA_030674185.1 Monoplex corrugatus | reverse complement strand
ACTTATAGCTCTCTATCACGTTTGGATTATGAAAAGTCGCAAAGTCACGTCTGGAATCCTGACAAGTACTACGTGATGGTATTTTTACTCACCAAATGAAGCGAGAACGAGTAGACATGAGAACACAAACACGAATTTCATGTTGACCACCAAATAAAGTTTACGTTGAATTGCTGCAAAAACGATCTGCTACAAGCTATAATCAAAATCGCAGATGAAGAAATATAAATACAGAATGGGGACCTTCCTTATCAGTAGCTAGGACGCGTGCCATTGTGGGAAAAGGACCGTGTGTTTTCATACAGTCTGTGATCAGAATTTGAGACACTGTGTAGAGCGATTGAAATTACTCGTTCAACATTTCATGCGTTGACATTTAACCCTTTGACTCCTGCACCACGTCCAACAACGTTCTGAATTGTAAACTATGCTAGCAAAGCAAAACCTTAACCCTTTGAGTCCCTCACCCAATCCACCAGCTTCCTGCAGGAAGCTGGTGGATTGGGTGGAGGGACTCAAAGGGTTAAGGTTTTTGCAGTTGGTGGATAGGGTGCGGGAGTCAAAGAGTTAAACATACGCTTGACTCACAAACATTTGTATGTATGGTCCAACTGCGGATCAAATATACCTAAGTACATAATGGACTTTCATCTCCTGGACAGTACAAGAACAGTATTAAAAGAAAAACAACATAAACCAAAACCTGCCTCCCCTGCACAGCCTCCTCTCCCAAAGCACTTCTTTATTCTACTCACGGATTTTTTTTTATATAAAGTGTTTATGTACATGTACATCAGGACGAGTATTCATATAACAGGAAGATTGACCAAAGTCCGCAAACCCAGCACTCCTACTGTGCCCCCAAACCCCTCTTTACTGTGGTGTCGGTCAGTCGATGTTTATGTATGTGGGGAAGATTATTCATATAATGGGAACGATAAACATGTTTAAAATTGTACGTGTGATGCAGTTAGCTCACCACTCTTTATGTGTGTGCACATGGGCATGAACGTCTGAGCGTGTATGTGTATGTTTTTCCTAATTTCTCTTTTATGTGTGTGTTGTGTGTGTGTGTGTGTGTGGGGTGTGTGTGTGTGTGTGTGTGTGTGAGTGTGTGGGCTTGTGTATGTTTCTGTCTGTCTACCTGCTTGTCAATCTATCTGCTATGCAACACAATGTGTCAGTTACTTATTTGCTGTTCGTGGATGTCTTTTTCTTATACTCGGGGCACAGGTCTGATCTTTGCAAAAGCGTAAGTATGAGTGACCTTGTTTGACTCTGGATGACAAAAACAAACGGACAAACAAGTAAACAAATCAAACCAAAAACAAACCAAAACAAAACGTAGAAGCACCCGTGAAAAAAAATCTCAATTGTTTTTGGACGATTCTTATTTAATTGTTCTTAAAAACCGACATGTGTAAGTTCAACAAAGGAATCTATGTTGTTCACAGATGATTAAACCACGTCAGATATGGTTCTGATGAATTATGGCCAATCAAAGTGTCTTGAATAGCACATAAAATGTATAGGGTATAGTCAAAGATTTTGGGTCACAGTTAACAGACAATTACAAAAGGTTAGCTAAAGATCATGTAAGATAAAGGTTACCCCATAATCTCGATGTTATCATATATGGTAGTGAAGAGAAATTAGAGCACCTGGTCACAACAGGAAAGCTGGAGGGAAAGAGAGCACCAGGTAGACCCTGGGAGAAAATATTGGACGGACTTGCAGAATGGCTGAAGATAGAGAGGGTGGGAGATGTACTTGCAGCCACAGAAGATAGATTCGTATGCAGAGCCATGATCGACAACGCTATGTGTTAGGGCACGTGATGATGATGATGATGAGTGAAGTGACATAGGTCTCAGCTTTTCTTGTGATCATTATCATGGGAGTGACGCGGGACTGCCCTTCATCAGAAACCAGAAGAAAGACATAAAAGCGGAAGATCCAAAACACTCTGCAACAAACAATAGAATCAAGGCTCAAGACCCTGAAACACAAATGGGGTTGTATACAAAGACTTGCCCGGAGCTGATATTATCATCATCATCATGTGCCCTGCCGCATGGCGTTGGCGATCATGGTCCTCCATATGTATCTGTCCCTTGTCGCTGCGAGCACATCTTCCACCCTGTCCGTCCTCAGCCACCCTGCAAGTCCGTCCAATATTTTCTTTCTTCCTGGGTCTACCTGGTGTTCTCTTTCCCTCCAGCTTTCCTGTTGTGGCCAGGTGCTCTAATTCCCCTTTCCTCCATAAAATGGCCTATAAATGTTGCTTGTCTTTTCCTATCTTCTTTTATCAATGATATTCTTGTGTCTGCCTCCATCCAGACTGTCTCGTTTGTTTTCTTTGCTGTCCATGGAACTCTCAACCTTCTTTTTAGAAACCACATGTTGGCTGCCTCAATCTTGTTTTGGCTTTGGGTGTCAGAGCAGACAGGATTGGAGATGGCAATACTAGGCAGTAAGTAAGTAGGCCTGAGTAAGTCCATCTCCTGGATCCTCTTACTACTTTACCTTACTTTGCCCTGAGCAGGGTCAGATATCCATTCACAACTCGGTGGCGTGGAGGCCATGCACACAAAGTTCTCTTCAAGCTAGGGTTGAACTCGTGTTGGCAGATTTGAAGTCAGCAACTCTTACCTCTTCATCAAAAAAGCCTCTTTACAAATGGATATGGACAACTAAGGATTTCCCCACTATTTCTGTCCAAACACCCAGATCTATGTTAAAGTGTTGCTGAGCAATTAAGAAGTACTTGGTATGATAGGCATATCTAAATTTCTGGGCTACGGTGGCAAAACGAACTGAAATTAACCATTAACGAGAGAACACTTCAGGTTGTGGATAAAGTATTCAGTAACGAGTGGCAGACTAAATAGCCTCAGCAATGAAGTCAGTAGGCATGAATTTTACACACACACACACACACACACACACACACACACACACACACACACACACACAACACATACTGTATCACTACCCAACCCAATCTACTGCAACATGTAAACAAACACACATAACATACACAACACATAAACACACACACACACACACACACACACACACACACACACACACACACACACACACACACACACACACACACACACACTTGAACAAGTACTTCATAGAATCCAGAGTAGCACATGCTTTATTAAACAAGTTCAGCAGGCCGCAATTGTTATAATATAGATAATAAAGTCTATAATGTACAGCTTGGTGTTACAATTGATACCACATATATTACCCTTTTCTGTCTACAACAGTAAGAAAACCAAACATGAATATTTCATTTACTTCTTCAATAACCCATTGTAAAAATAAAGAAGGAAACTTGATTCAACTCAACATAAAATCAACATGAGGTGTGTGTGTGTGTGTGTGTGTGTGTGTGTGTGTGTGTGTGTGTGTGTGTGTGTGTGTGTGTGTGTGTGTGTGTGTGTGTGTGTGTGGAGGGGGATGGTGCAAGTGTCTGTGTATTACACTGAGTACGAGTGTGCAAGTCTATATATGCATACGCGTGAGCGTGTGTGTCTATGTGTGCTTATCTGTGTGTGCATTTATGTGCGTCACAATGTACGTCTGTGCATGGGCATGCATGCATGTGCATGTATGTACGCATGTTTTACACAGTGCATGTGCGTGCATGCATGTGTAAACATATGTATGCAAGACATTATGTGTCATTAGAAGTTGTTGTTGTTGTTGCTGTTTTTTGGGGGGGGATGATTGTGTTTTTGTTTTTAGCTGTTTACGGATCTACTGTTGCCTCATGTGATCCCCTAAAAGAGTGAATCAACCCTGACAAAAAATGAAAACTCATGACCACAAAAGTCAGAATGAGTGTTATAGAAGTCAGTCATAAAGGCTTCATTTATGAGGTTTCATCTGTTTGTGAATGGGTTTTTATCGAAGACTGATGAAGAATTTGGTCAGACAATAGGTTCTCAATTCTGTAAATCTCTGAACGAATGACAACAGTTAACTTTTCTTTTAAGTCACATGAGAAGGTTTTGGTTTAACAATAATATCTCAACTCTGTTAAATCTCTTCTTCAAGTCATATTGAAAGATTTGGTTTAACCATAGGTTCTCAAGTTTGTTAATCTCTGAATGGGAATAGTGCTTCTTTTTTTTAAAGTTATACAGAAATGATTTGGTTCTACAACAAGTCCTCAACTTTGTTAATTTCTGAATGTGAACAGCAATCCACTATTTTGAAGTCATATTTATGGAACATGTGAAACAGGAACTTGTTCATATGGTTTGCCCCTTCAAAAACAACCCCGTTTTGGTCCAACATTGGTGACAGTCAACAAATGCTTCAACAGAAATAATTTTCATCACTCAATATACTATTGAAAATAGTCTTAACTACATAACTAACATTCAAAAATAAACTTGTTTATAAAGAAAATTAAAACAAGTGAGCAGAGCTGATGGAATTTTTGAAATTATTTTCCATGATAAAAGAAGTATGAAAAATGAAGCTGGTTGTGACACTAAGTTCGAACAGATAACTTTGCTGACAAAATATGACAGATTTAGCAGCTGGACAGACTGCGGATTCAGTTATAAAAATAACACAGTATTATACTCAATCAATAAAAAATAACACAGTATTATATTCAATCAATAAAAAGCACAAAACACGATACACACAAAGCAAAAGTGTGGAATCGGAATGCCAAGATCAACAAGAAAATTAAAATGAACACAGTGCATGACTTGTGAACATAACCATACATCAACATACGATCTTTTCTCAATTCTTTATATTTGTACACAGTCTAAAAATAAAAAATGGCTAAAACTTAAATAAAAATTCTACTGAAAACAGAGATTAAAACAAACACAAACATTATGCATGAATTTCCATTTCAATAAAGTGGAAATAAAAATACTGAAGCAATTTATATGTATAATGAGGCGATGAGCAGTTGGTTTTGTTTGTTTTTTGTTATTTGAATGACTTTGTATTGTTTCACAAAACTTTTCAGTTTGTTTTGGTTTTAAAACAAGTGTGACTGCCCAAGCAAACAGGAACCAGAAAAAACACGAAAGAAAAACGCATATTTGATACAAGACAAGACAGGTGCAAATTTTCGGCCAACTGGCCTTTGTCAAGCATAAGATTACAAACACACAAACACCAGATACAAAAATTATGAGAAAAAGAATAAAACTTCCCTTTTTGACACAGCAGCACGGAAGTCTTTTTCTCATAATTTTTGTATCTGGTGTTTGTTTGTTTGTAATCTTACACTTGACAAAGGCCAGTTGACCAAATATTTGCGTCTGTTTGGTCTTATTGTATTAAATACTCGTTCGTATTCTTCTTTCGTGCTTTTTCTGGTTCTTGTTTTGGTTTGTTAGTGTTCGTTTGTTCATTTGTTTGTTCATCTTATCCTTTATCAATCTTTTGTGAATGTATCAATGAGAGAGAGAGAGAGAGACAGAGAGAGAGAGAGAGAGAGAGAGAGGTGTGTGTGTGTGTGTGTGTGTGTGTGTGTGTGTGTGTGTGTGTGTGTGTGTGTGTGTGTGTGTGTGTGTGTGAAAATATCTGATCGTTTGTTTATATTTTGATGACATTGCTTGTTTGGTCAAGACCTGCTGCAGACCTGTTCAATTTACCCTGAGACAGATTCATTTTCTAAAACAAGTAAAATCTCAATATGGGTGTTATGCGCAGCTTTGAAAGCATACAGAATATAGTTTTGCTACTGCCACATATACCTGTACAGAACTGGAACACATTCCTTCGTTCCGTGGAGTATTAAAAATCAGGGAATGCTGACACTCTTTTAAGGCGTGTACTAAATTATGAAGAACAAAAACAAATTAAAAAAAACCCATACACACGACGCACATACACTAAGTGCACTATGGAATGTATAAGACAGTAAAAAATGTGTACATATAAGAAATAAAAAGACCTTCCAACGTCTTACAAACATTGTGTATAGAGCATAATAGCTGGAAAAATATAGTCCATTAAACATAAAAAAATCACTATAGATCATATATTTTGTGAGAGACAGATTAAGGTATGAAATTAACATGTACAAAAAATAGGTTGTCGTCACTTTCTTTGATGTGTTAGAAGTAAACAGTAAAAGGCGTTGTCAATAAACAGGCAGAAAAAAATCATCTTACAGTTTATACTGACAATCTCTATTCTAATTTTAGTATCTGTATACACTTTCTGTGTCACAATGACATTAAATATATATTACCATTTTATTCAAATAAGGTAAAGAATCAGTTCCAAAACACAATCAAAACTTTATAAACATCTGGAGAGCAATCAGTGCTGTTTTTTTGTTTATTTGTCTGTTTGTTTTGATATTCTGTTTTTAACGTTTGTTTTTTTTGATAATGTGTTTTGAACAACTCTTAATTTAGGTCAAGCTGTTCTAACATACATATATATATAGATATATATGATATATATATATATATATATATATATATATATATATATATATATTATATATATATATATATATATATATATATATATATATATATATATATATGTATTTCAATGATTCTTCAATGAGCCAAAGGTACGATTCAGATTTATGGTATGAACTATCCACAAACAACCAACACACACATGAGCGAGCGCACGCACACACACACACACACACACACACACACACACACACACACACCACACACACACACACACACACACACATGTGCATACTCAATTCATGTCTGTCTGAATTAAATCAATAACCTGTTTTAAAGGAAGACTGAAAAAGGCAGCTTAGAACAAACAAAACTGAAGAGGGTGAAAATAATTTTAAGTCATCTTTCGCAAGTTATTAAAATGACATTACAAATGTTTTCATGTAATGTTAAGTGACACATGTTCACAGTGATTCAATACAGTTCAAAAAATATAAAAGACCTCTGTGATGAAATATGATAACACTTGATTCACAGACTCAATATTTTCACATCATATTCATAAATAATAAAGTAACAGTTGTAAGAATAATTTTAGCAATGTTTTGTTATCAAAACCTTCAAAAAAGTTAATATAAGGCATCATAATCTCAATTCAGATACAATAAAATGGAAAATTTCCACACAGAGGCTTATGACTTTGTTTATGTAAAGAGTATACACCTTTCACAAGCACAAACAGAATTTTAACACCTATTCTTCAATGTACTTGTTTCTGAATAACTTATCAATTATAAACAACTCTTGATAAATAAATATGTTTTAAAAAAATCAATCAGTAACAGTAGAAGAAAACAATGTAAGAAGACAGGAAACAAAACAAACAGAAGAAGAAAGAAAAAAGAGAAATCATTGAGCCACTTACTTGTAATTAAAAATCCACATAGATACACACTCTGAACAGTACTATTTTCTGTCATAAATTCTGGCAGTTCTTTACAGTTGACTTAACATTCTGTAGAGGAAAGCTACCAGGATATATTTATGTAAAAGCTATCAAAGCTACCAGGATATATTTATATAAAAGCTATCAGTATAACACACACAGCAGTATACTCAAGACCACTTCGAATAAAATCATCAGCATTTCTGCATCTCAGCACTTGAGTATCTGTCAAGATTTTTAACCCCTTCACAATTTACTCTACAGAATATTTCTACATTCAATTTGTCACTTTGCTGAAGAATTATATGGATGATTCTGTACCAGCTACAACATACCTGCAATGTTCACAGAAAAACAGACACAAGCCTTGAAGTATAACCTACCAAAGATTTTTGCCTACAAAGACAAAAAGAACAAAACAAGCAAGTCAGCCAAATACAGCATGTGTAAATCACAAAACAAGACGCCAAATTCACCAAAGCAACAACAGCAATATGTATGTATGTGTAGAAATGAAGACAAGTTTAATAAAACAGTAAATGCATGTATATAAAGGAAGATGTGTATAATAAACCAGTAAATGAAAAGACACAGGCTACAGCTAATCACAGAAATGACGACGTTTCAGCAGATCTCCAAATAATAACAAAAACAGACACTAGACAATCTCAAGTAATATAATATGTAACTGGAATTTCAGCAGTTATTTCATCACATCCTATAAAAGCACACAGAAAAGAATTCATAAATAAATGTGAATCAGAACAATCAAAAATAGCAAGATATGTACTCAAACAAAATGCTTGCAATAAGAATGAAATAAAAGAAAATGTATGATTAAAGTATGTGCAAGAGCAATCTCATCTATCATTTTCTACCATGGAAAAGCATATTAACCCACTAATATTGGTCTTTATTCTTTTAGCACAATGGATGACCAACCCTTTCATACTCTCTCACCAAACAATCAGCCAATGCAAATTATAAGGGTCTTTCCAACCTTCCCCTCTGAAAATGTCTGAACATACAGTAACATGAGATTTTTTTAAACTAGAAAAAGCGAATCTAAATTTCAACTTCCAGTAAACTCAGTCAACAGATGTTGCAAGGTTATTAAAGTTTTGTCCTTTTTTCGTGGTGATTCTGTCAATGTTGTCAAAATTAGCTGAGATGACTGAAGTAAGATGGATGAACATGTCAGCTGAACATGTTTTAATAAATTTAACCTGTAGCAAACAGCGCTCCATATATGAATACACATTTCTTATACTTCATTGTACACACCTATCAACAGACCAGCTTGGGTACGTATTTACCAGATGATCAGTGTCTACTTAAAATCAACATTCACTGCACATAAAAAGGAAAGTTACATATTTCACAGCCAGTCACTTTCATAATAATGTGCTGCTGCAGTCCGATTAAATGCGATACAATTTTAAAGCAAAAATCCATTAATCTACAAGGAGCTGGTGTAAGCTAAGGATAGGATTAGGGAGTCAGAGGATTAAAAAAAAACAATAGAAAAAGAAGAAATTCCATCCATACCATATACTCATTTCCTCAGACTGAAAAATGGTTAATAGGAAACAGGAAAAGGAAGTAACTGTTCTACTTGTGGTTTATCACTACTGTAGAAAATGATAATACTTTTGTGATTAAAGCATACAAGCATAAGACAGAAAGAAATTATGCAGCATTCTGGGTAGGTTCAGAGACCAGATATCTAGACAATTAAAGCTTAAAGCTACAGGAACCAGTTAAAGCTACAGACACAACAGACAGCTATTCCTCTGGCTACAAGGCACTGCTTTCCCTCACTTGTGATCTCTACATCTATATTTTTTTGTTAAGTTTTTCTGTCAACAAAAGTTGTCATCTCAGAAAAAAGATATCATAATAACAGTAAATGTAATAGAACTTTGAGCAGAAATAGAGGTGAAAAATTGTTCTCCTCAAGAAGTCAGCACTGGTGAAAAATTACGTATTTGGTGAATACTTCTGACAAAGAAGAACATGACTCTTTGTTAGGATTTGGTGATCTGTCATGATAATGAAGATGACAAAGCATATACTGACAAAAATGAATTAGGCTCAGGATGAATGATACAAATGTTTTCGAGGTATCTGTTCTTTTACTCAATGTTACCTATCACATTTGCACCTGTCAAACTGTTTTCCATCACTTTCCTCAATGAAAATCACTTACCACATCACGCAAATCAGCAGCATATATATGGATATGTTCTTTCTTTAAAACTAGGAATTTCAAAAACTTTGAAAGGAACAAAAAAGTCAAAGCAGTATTTCTTCTAATGTATGTTCATTTTCTTTCACCAGTGTTAGTAAAAAAACAATACAGCACTAAATAATGTTTTGTTTTTAATAACTGTTACAAATTTCACTGCATTTCATTCAGTGTTAACAATCGAGCACAAACTAAACCCCTTTCAATAGGGTTCATTTTCTTTCCTTTGTGTTAGGAATCACAACACTAAACACTATTTTGCTGATCCCGTTCTTTCTATAATTTTGTTTTTACTAAATTTCACCTCAAGCCAGCAATCTAACACAAACCACATTTTCTTTATGTAGCTTCATCTTCCTTCCTTAATGTCAGTCAACAACTTTAAGCATAGTCTTTTGTTAATTTTCCTCATCTTTCCTCAGTGTTAGTCAACAAGTATAACACTACCATCTATAAGTCAACAATTATAACACTACCATCTATGACACCTAAAACAAGTGAGAAGATACTGTCTTTGGACAATGCAAAGCAGTTGTGTTCAGAACAGTTTGTTGTTCTTTTTTAAGTCTATCCGTTTCCACTCCGGCAGCTGGCTGAATTCACTGTAGGGCATCTTGAAAAGTCTTTTAAAGTCTTCTTCTTTCAAGTGGACCTGAAAATGCACAGGTAAACAGTTAAAAATGTTTGAATGATCTGTATCTTATCAAATAATGTAGTAGCAGAAACAATGAAGAGAAAGCTTCCAAATCTTTTGTCATGCTGTGTGACCTACAAAGATTTGATAATAATTATATAATCAATAAATAAAATAGGGAAGATGAGATTGTGGGGAGACCACTTCACACACAGCTCAGTGGTTCCCAAGAAAATCACTTTGTGATACCAAAACCTGACTTTTTTCCTGTTATTTTACACATGAATTATTTTTTAAAGAAGAACAAAATACATCTGAAAATATGGACTGATACCTAACTCAGCCTATTTCATAACATGAAATGATCAAACAGCTGCCAAGTAATGACTCAACAGTGCATCAATGACCAATCTGCGGGGGCCTGCAACTGCTTCAGCCTTAACATTAGTCTCAACAAGACAGAGGCTATATTTCAGCCAACATCATCATTTTAGACTTCTGGCTTTCCTTACATGACTTTTTGACCTATGCAGCCCTCACCAAATTGGTTTTAAATATATGTGAGAATAGAAACTGGTTTTCAGCAAATGGTGACACCAGGACTGTCTTGCAATCTTGCGTGTTTTCAACTTTTCAAAAACCTAACCCTTTAACCCCCTCATCCTATCCACTGGCTTCCTGCATTATCAGCCATGATATCAAAGCAAAAACATAACTCTTCCACTCCCTCACCCTATCCATCATCTTTGTGCAGAAAACTGGTAAGTAAGATGGGAAGTCAACTGGTTTTTTGCTGCTGGTGGATAGTGTGAAGGGTCAAAGGGTCAAGATTTTGCAGCTGCTGGATAGGGTGAGGAAGTGAAAGTATTCTTCACAACATCTATCAGCCTCCTGCAGGAGTGAAAGGGTTAGCCCTTTGACTCTAGTACCCTGTCCATCAACTTCCTACAGGAAGCTGGTGGATAGGATGAGGGAGTCAAAAGGTTAAGTCTGTTTTGATAGCATGGCTGATAATGCAGCATGCTGGTAGACAGGGTACGGGAGTGAAAGGGTTAAGCAATGCTGTTTCCGACATCCCTTTCCAGCGTAATACACTGTGAACAGAGAACACAATACCTCTCTCGCGGCAGCGTCCACACCAGCAGGCAGTTCCTCACCGTCGACTATCAACTCTTCATAGGAATACTTGGGCACGTCACTGAAGTTCTGTGCCCCGTTCGCTCCATTCTACACAAGTCAAAGAATTTATATAACTGCCATCTATCACACAAGAGAACACTTTCACATGCAGAATCCACTCTCAGGCACAGGCCACAAAATCTATGGCCTCAACTTTATGAGTGGATGTTGCAGGTAAAAACTGTATCTATTTTTTCATTATGCCCATTGTCATAGAGCCGTTAGTGTGTGAGTGACTACAGCTTTTATGTGACATTTTATGGAACTTTTTTAAGGGAGGGAAGGTTTACATGTCCAAAATATTGTAACACACACACATGCATGCACACACACACACACACACACACACACACACACACACACACACACACACACACACACACACACACACACAACACACAAACACAACACACACAGAGGTCAAATAATATCTAAGTTCTTGGGTAAAACTACAGAACTCTGTGGGGGTCATAATCTCCAAGAGAGTCACAAAACAACTGTGCAGAATAGTGACCTTTTGATTGATGCACACACAGAAGGAAAGATGAAAAGACAAAGAGAAAAATGCAGACAGCCTGGCAAACAGAACCCCAGACAATGGGAGCTGCAGGGGAGTCAAAAACATAGGCAAATAAAAAGAGAAGAAACAGCCACCGGGGGAGGGGGACATAGCAGCGCAGAGTCTTTTCTGGTAAATAAAAAGAGAAGAAACAGCCAGTGGGGGAGGGGGACATAGCAGCGCAGAGTCTTTTCTGGTGGGTGGCCCTATGGCAGCCTGGCGTCAGAGGATTTTCTAGAACTGGAACTTGTGACTAAATGAACTTGGGGATGGTGGAGTGATGACAAGTCAGCATGAGATCAACACCAATGAAGCCAAGCAGAAAAAGATGGAATAGTAATAAACAACATCCAAAAAAAAAAAAAAAATGGTCAACACAATCTATTACCTTCCATGTATACAAAAAAATAATAACAACAAAACAAATGTGCATTTCTCATTTCAAATCTTCATGCAACGGAAGAAAATTAAAGAAGATGGGACATAACAAACAAACAAACAAATAGACAGAGACAGAAGGGCAAGCAAACAGAGTGATCAGTGGTGACAGACCTGCTGGATTTGTTGAATAGGGATGTTGCCTTCACCCAACTCTTTCTTCAGCTCCTCAAATGACAGTCCTTTCTGTAATACATATATCATCATGGTTATTAGAATGCTATTTCTGTCAAGCGTACCGAGATAAAGCTTTTCAATAAGTGCACAAAATTTCCTAACCGAAAAAGAACAGAAATACATGCATATATGTATACGTATGTGTGTATGCTCTCTCACACACATACCCTTTCTGTAACACATGAACCATCGAAGTGAAATTATGCTTGTATCAAAATGTAAACAAAATAAAATGCAGAGACATCACATTAATATGTATATTCCAAGTCTTTAAAAGAAAAAAATGATGTAAACACACACACGCACGCACACACACACACACACACACACACACACACACACACACACACACACTTACACTCCACAGGTCTCGATCCCATACTCCGAAGAAGCCTGTGAAAGATGGAGGTTCAAATCCCTGGCTGATTTTTAAGATGGGAGTATCTGAGTCCCTGCCTGCTGGATCAACCTTCAAGTAATCCTGTTAAACGAAAACAGCTTTAAAGAATGTACTGGATCTGAAGTACTCCTGTCAAATACAGGCAGTTCTGAAGAATAAACTGTATTATACAGTGCTCCTGTTTAATGAAAAGAGCTCAAAAGATTTAACTGTAACTTAAGTACTCCAGTTATATCAAAACAGCTCTAAAGAATAAACTGTATCATAGACCACTCTAGTTAAGTACAAACAGCTTTAACCCCTTGAGTGCGACGTTTTTTGACATCCAGTGTTTTCCATGTGCTAGGGGAAAATGTTGCATCGCTACCATGTACATTAAAACAACTGTTGCTTCCATATTTATGGGAATCTATGATGAAATTACACAGAATGGTGCATTAGGCATGACTAAATGTATTTTCAGATGATTTATGTAGTAATTTGGCAGATTTCCTACTAGGAGATCACTGACAGCTCACGAGTTACAAAGAGCCACAGTGTGCTAGTGCACTGAGTGGCTTGACCGGGTCAAGTCGTCCGCTGCGGCATGCCCCCCACCCCCACCCCACTCCATCACCCTAGTCTTCCCCTTGCCACTTCTAATACTACTCACTGACAGTGTGGCTTATATAATTCTACAATGTGGTTGTCTGTCTCAACCGTGCAAAGTGTTGGCTAGCTGCCAGTATTGCCTGTAGCCACAAACCCTTTGTGTAACGTGCTCGGAAAATCAATATGTTTCGTGTTGGGCCTGTCTGCTGCACATTTCATACCAACAACGAGTAACTACTACTGTTTTCAACCTCTTCTTGTGTCAGATTTGTCTTCTGAATCATCCTACAGTCATTTAAAAGTTCTCGACTCAACTCAATGCTTTCAAAGGCTGAAAACATGCAGCATTGCAAGACAGTCCTGGTGTCAACATTTTTGCTGAAAACCAGTTTCTCTTTTCAGATAAATAAAACCAATCTGGTGAGGGTTGCATAGGTCAAAAAGCCATGTAAGGGAAGCCAGTCACTTCTATGAACCCTCTCTGAGACTGACAACATCAGTCTGTGCTTCTCTCTCATTTACATTGGGCTGAAACGTGCGTCAAACTACCTCCGTAAATTTCACGTATGTAGGCACCAGAGAAGGCTCCAAGAGCTCCGTAAATTTTACAGATACGGCACTCAAGAGGTTAAAGAAATGATAGTATCACAGACTGTTATGTATTTATCAACTTTTTTTAGCCATATCAGGGCTATAACCATTTCAAAAGACAACATTTCAACAAGGGGGAAAAGAAAGGAAAAGGAAAATTAAGTACACATATCAATGCATTTGCGCACATAATCTAAGGAGATGCCTCCGGCGGTGACCACTCCATCCAATATATTGCACAGGGGATTTAAAAACCATACCTGAAAGCAAATTTAAACATAACTAAAAACAGTATAATTTTAAAAAGCCACACTTACCAATACCAAGCCTTGCGCTGCCTGTCTCTCTGTCTTGTTGGATCCCTTACCCACCCACAAGTACAAACATTCCCAGCAGTCCAGCAACATCACATCTTCTGGGATCAGGTCAGCCTGTGTGCACAGTGGATATAGTAAAACATAATAGAATACAATACAATACAATACAAAATGATCAAATGTAATGTAAAAGCACATATCACAATTAAAAAATAGTAGATTACATAAATTATTACAGATTTTGAGAATAAAAATGGAATGCAGTTGATGAAATATACCGCTACATCATACAGTAAAACAATAAAACACAATACAATGCAACACGATACCTGATAGTTAATGTCAAATACAATAAAAAGAAACAATGCAATACAATGTAATACATACAAATATATATACAATGATAACAAGCATAACCATAGTAATATCAATAGTAATGATAATAATCATCACCATTATCATAGTCATTATAATCATCATCACAACAACAACAACGAAAACCTCATCACAACAACAACAGTGATAGTAGTAATAATGAAAATAATAATAACAATAACAGCAAGACATTTTCAAGGTATCAATTCTTAACCCTACCAGACCTTAGCCCCTGAGCGTAATTGTGCCCCCTGCCTGGCCTCCTGAGCAAAATTTTGAAAAAAATGTATATACGTTAGAAAACTGTTCATATCATGCACACCAATGGTTAGAATTATATGAAACGTGGAGAGATTGTAGAAAATAGGCCTATCTTTCATCTAACGCCAGTCCAACCCTCAATCACACAAGCATCTCCCCTATCACTTGGTTGGGGGTACGGGCACGCCCCCTTCTTCCAACACTCTGTCTCGACCTACTTCTTTCATTGTCAGAATCATCACTTTCACTCAATGCTTCACCAACGTAATCATCGTCACTTGAATCGGAAACGTATTCCTGATCAAATTCTCCAATCTGCAAAATGTCCACCACTTGTTGAACGTGAAGCGAGTTGGCCTCGCCCGTTTACCTGTTGAAGTGCTTGGTTCATCACTAGCTCGCTTCATGGTCAATTTTGCACCCAAATCACCTCAAAATACCATCAACACAAAGGCAGACAGTTGCAATAGGCTGAACACACGCTCACGCGACGCTTAGCAACGGTCCGGTAGCTATTTTTAGCTCTTGATAAAGTGACGATCGTGTGAGTGTGCTATTCCCGCTATAGCGGGAACTCGGTATATAGTCATCTTCGTCATTCCCGCAATAGCGGGAACTCGGTCTGGTAGGGTTAAAACAAGCAAAGTTTTGTTCGATTGTTTGTCATTTTTTTAACTGCACTTTTATAAACACATTTACTGTACTCTGTGAATGCTTCTGTACTACAGCATTATCATTATCATCATCATAATACAATCTGCACACCTTCTAATGGGAATCATACAATACTGTACCAGATAAAATCAACAACAATCATCATTAATAACAACAATAGTTCCCTTTTTTTCACAGAGCCATATCTCATGAGAACAATAATATAGTGTACCATAGCATAACAGAAATCAAAATAAAAAGGTCATGCTATTTTAACTGGACCTCATGGCAACCATCTTTCAAGGAAAAACAGTGGCAAAAAGGAAGAAAGGCAGACCTCCAATCTTGTACATCAAGAATATAACCAACATCAGTGGCCTAAATGTCCACAAAAGTCAAGATAGAGGGGCCTGGAGGTAGATGGTGGTGTGCAGAGGCCAACACTGAACCCAGTGATGTCGACCAGTGAGGTGAGGTGAGGCTAATCTAATACTTTCCATTTTCATACAAACATTATTACAGAGAATCCAGATTTTGTACTTCTCAAGGACACTGTGACCTAAAGGACACTGACCTTAAAAAGCTTTGAAAAATAAAACTGACATACATTGTGGATAATAGTAGACTGTCACAACCTCGGAAAACAGATTCTGATAACTGCCAGAAGTTGCTGAGAAATAGCTTTCACACACCTACTTCAAAATTGCCAACTTTAAGCACTTTTTTGGTTCATATGACATTGACCTTACAGATTTATCTTCCAAACTTAAACTTTCATGACTCCTAAACATTTCACAGCTTTCACCAAAATTTGGTGAAGATCAGGGACAAAAATAAGCTGCTAAAATTTTGTTCACACATTTTTTTCAAACACAGAGACACACACAGACACATACATATACACGTACACACATACACATACATGCACACACACACACAAACACAGATGGATGTGTGAGCAAGCACTACTCCATTTTCATCTTTATACAGATACACATACAAGCATACACACACAAGCACACACACACACACACACACACACACAAACACACAAACACTCCTACACACAAAAATACAGATGGATGCATGCACAGACACTACTCCATTTTCATCTTTATGCAGATACACATACAAATACACACAAACATACACACAAGCAAACACAGTGTACATAAATGAAGTAAAACAAGTGGACATACCTGCACAAAGTCCACAATCTCCTCTGCCTCCACATTACCAGAAGCATTGGAGATCTGGAAGAGGCGTGGAGGACGGCTGCCCTCATCCTGGTTTCAGAAAAGGTCACATGATCATTATTATTACTACAAATAATAATAATTTTGATAATGTTAACGTATAATGATGAAGACTTACTTTTCAAACAAAACGGAGTTACGTATGTACATGAAAATATATCATGTTAAACAGTTCCACATAAATGTAAGTTGCAAAAGCCTAAACTTCAAAAGGTTGTTGTTTTCGTTTAATCCAAAGCCTCACAGCATACTGTTCAGATATAATAATAACGATAACAATAACAATAATAATAATAATAATAATAATAATAATAATAATAATAATGTAGCACAGTCCATGTCAGAGAATGCGCTTTGCATTTAAAAAAAAAAGGGAGTGGTGGTGGGAGTGTTACCATGTCAATACATCAACGCAGTACAAAACAGTCAGTTAGATACATAAGTATAAGACGTCTGACTTCATATTTCTGTGATCTTGATTTAATGGTCAGACACAAACCAACCAGCAAGATCAATTCTATAATGAGTGAAAACATTAATATATATATTCTGGTTTTATGGTACGTTTCTTTTTCCTCGCTTTAAAGATGACAGTCATATGGACTGACTGATTCAAGACCAAGTTCATAATAAGTGAAAGCTGGCGAAAGAATCAATGGTAAATGAAATATTTTCAAGGAAAGACTACTCTAGAAAATATTTTTTAATTACCCGACTGGCAAAATATTTTTACAATTTTTAATTTGAATGAAACTATCAACAACAACAAAAAACAAACAATTTTCATGTAAATGTTTGGCACAAAAGCACACCTGTAAATGTTTTTCTGAAGCATATTCCTGTTTGCCACCAAGAATATTCCAAAAGTCGTCTTTTTCCTGACCCTCGAAGACCATGGTGACTGACCTGAAAAGCAAAAGAAATCCTGTTGATCAAAATGTAAAACATCAAAACACAAAATAATTAACATTTTATATTTAAAGATACATCAATTTAAACATTAATATAAAATATCATCAAACTTAAAACAGAATATTCAGAAATTTAAAAAAAAATTGATTTCAACCAACATATCAAATCATCAATTCCAAGTTATTCTTTTCTGTTCTTCCTTGATTTTTTAATCTGTTTTTATTATTTCAATGGTGATATACATTGCCTTATTGTTAATAAACTGTAGATATGTCAGTGTATACTGTACATGTACATGCACATGCAACATTATGTCAAAATATACATGTAAACACACATGCAATGTTACCTGGTTCTGGTTTCTTTTATTTCATTTCATTTATTCATGATCACTGAATACAATGAAGCAAATACAGGCAAGCCAAAAGAAAAGCTAGCACACAAAAATCAGCATAAACAACAACCACAGAAATTGCTTACACGCTCCTCCCCTTCCATCCCCCCCCTTTTCTCTGGAAAAAGTAAAGCACCAAAACAACATATTAACAAACAAACAAGCAAGCAAGCAATACCATCACATCACAGCTGTATCTCAGATTAGGTCATTAGTCATTTAAAAAACCCTGCAACTGCAAAAAGTCATGATAGTACTGTGACTCATATCCCTAAATGCTGCTTATCTTATTTCTCTTATTGCTGCCCTGTAGATGCATCACCCACTTTACCTGTCATTTGCATTTGTATTGTATTTGTTGAATTTGACTTATTTTTCTTTCTTTTTTCTTTTGTTGTTGTTGTTGTATTTGTTGTTGTTGCTTTTTGTTGTTGTTGTTGTTGTTGTTGTTGCCATGATGTATTTAACACTGTAAATTTCAGATGATAGATTTTACACTGTAAATTTCAGACTATTCTCCCCTGGGAGAACACATTACCACAGCACAGCACCACCCTTTCTTTTCTTTTCTTTTTTTCTGTGTGCATGTATCTATGGTTACCTAGGAAAGGCAATTTTTCTACAGACTTTTTAGCAGGAACAACTGTTAGTGTTGTGGGATCTTTAATGTACGCCGAGCATGAGCTGTACACAGGACCTTGGTATACTGTCTCATCTGAAAGACTAACACCTAACCAATATCTGTGATTACGAGTGAAAAAATATCAATATAATCTGTACTTAACTCAGGTTTCTAAACTAAACCAATATCTGTGATTTAGTCGATGTGGAATAAAAAATATCATATAATCTGTAACTTAAACTCAGGTTTCTCATATCTTTGGCAGGTACTTTAACCTCTGGGCCACACACTCCACTGTCATGCATCATCATCATCATCATCATGTGCCCTTCTGCATGGCGTTGGCGATCACATCCCTCCATACGAATCTATCCTTTGTCACTGCAAGTACATCTCCCACCCTCTGTCCTCAGCCACCCTGAAAGTCCGTCCAATATTTTCTCCCTGGGTCTACCTGGTGTTCTCTTTCCCTCCAGCTTTCCTGTTGTGACCAGGTGCTCTAATTCCCCTTTCCTCATAAATTGGTACTTTACTTATCACCTATGCTCTCTCCAAATCCTCCCTACTCTTCATCCACTTCATTATCAGCACCCTTCTGGCCAGATCAACCATGATACAGACCAAAATTCATGTTAACCCACTGTGAAATGTATGGCACATTTATCGCCTACCTGGTAAGCAATAAGTCTTGGGTTCAAACCAGTCGTTGTGATGTAGTGGTTACCGCAACAGACTACTGACTGGAAGGTTGTGGGTTCGAATCCCAATCAGTCCCTTCAAAAATCATTGTGGGATTTTTCAGCTCTAACCAGCTCCAACCCAGAGTTGGGCATGCTATGGGCTCATTGGGAAGACTGAGACTACACAGTTGAGTCTCATCCACTTCACAGAGGCATCACTGAGGGTGTTGTTCAAATTTTCTGACCAGCACCACAGGTGTTTGCATCTCTTGGGCCTGGACATAGTATGATAGCAAGTGTAGAGTACAGCCCTGTCACGCAGTCTCAATCCTAGATGGAACTCCACAGCATCATGATTATCATCATCATCGACATCATCATCATCGCATTGTAAAAACTGTTCCAGCTTCTGTGGCCATTAAGGTGGCAAAGAAAATGGGATGAAAAAAAAAAGGCGAGCTCAAAGGTAACCTCCCTGAGTGCAATGATCCTAAAAACTGAAAATAAAAAAGTCTTGGGTTCATTTTCCTGTCAGACAGTGATTTTTTCCCCCATTTTACTAGGCCCTGAGTGGTGGTCTTTCAGATGAGACAATAAACCAAGGTCACATGGACAGCACACACTTAGCATACATAAAAGATCACATAGCAGCAAAGAGGTTGTCCTGACAAAAATCTGTACAAGAGTTCACTTTCACAGATAAATAATGAAACATGCATACAAAAAAACAAATCAAAACAAAAAGATAAAAAAAGTGGTACCATACTATTCACACAGAAAAATTTTGTTCTTGTGACAAATGAATCCAATCCAATCTAATTCACTTACTCCCCTTGTACTCTTCTCCACCCACTTCCCCCATTCAAGCTTTCTCATAAGATGACAAATCAAGATTCAAGCAACAAACAGTTGAAAGCAACGCGTGTTAGATTACACCTCTTTATGGTCAACAACACTGAAAGAATAACACCATGCACCACAACATTTATAAATTTTCACAACTGCACAAAGGCATGTAAGTACACAACCATGACCACTGTCAAAACTCATTGCACTCTCAAAGCATACTTTCATCACACAAATTCTTCACATTACAAATAAGCACGCAAACACTTCTCTCAGATTTTATAAATGGATCGCACACCACTACTCCATCCCCCTTCCCCCAAAAGATCTCCAAAGATGAATTAACACCTGACCAGAAAGCTTGCTCATGTCAGTGAGGCATAGTCACACAGACAAATACATGCCCATTCCTTTTTTCATACCCACTCAATACCAAAATGATGCTCCACAACAAGAGGGTCTTACCCTAAAATGTCGTTCTATCTGTCTGAACAACAAATCAAACCAGTTACTTCTTCATGTTGTCAACCTGAGAGTGTTTGTCACCAGGTCTCAAAATGAGAAACATAAGTCAGTTTTTGAAGATATGAAGTTACTGGCATCACTGGATAGGGCATGAAATTTCCTTTCCAATGATACACGAATGAAGCCTCTAGGACAAAAACCATACAAACTGTGGTCAACTGAAATTTCACATGTACATGATCTTTGTTTTGATAATCATTATTATCATTATTGTTTACATCTGAAGATGTATCTGCATGAATTGCTCTGCCTCTGCTGGACAAAGGAGGTGTTCCCCAAGACATGCAAGATGACACCATCGTAACAATCTACAAGAACATGAGCGATCGCAGTGACTGCAACAACTACAGAGGGATCTCCCTCTTAACACTATTGTGACTGGTCCTGCCTCTGCCTGAACTTCCTGCCAGCCTGAGCCTGCCTCCAATAGAGAACCAGTAGTTCTAAAAAAAACTCTCTAGCAGGCCTGAATGAAATCCATTTGTCACCAAAATTTATGGACTTAATGAAAAAAGGATGCTGAGTTTAGCTGCTATTGATAAAGCTATTACTTAAATGGTTTTTAGCCGCCATCCAGTCCTGTACCATATATCACCGAAACGACTTTTAGCGCGACCCGGCAGTAGGTGAAGCTTGGCGTTTATGAGTATAGTCGCGTCCCATTACGGATGTGTTAAGCATCACTGGCAAGGTGTATGCCTGCGTCATCCTCAACAGGCTGCAGCTGTTTGCAGACCACGTCTGCTCAGGGTCCCAATGTGGCTTCAAGGCAGGCAGGTTAACGACAGACATGATCTTCTACCTTCACCAGCTCCGAGAGAAGAGTAGAGAACATGGTCAATCTCACTAGCTCCAAGAGCAGACATACCCACAACTGAAGAGTTCGCTTACCTGGGCAGCACTGTCATACATGACTGAGTAGACACTGATACTGACACATGGTTTATTGTAAAGGCCACTGACCCATACACAAACCAGGGATTGTGGGGAGGGGATTACATTGTTAACATACACCACACTTTTCATTTGTCGTCCGTTTTGTAGTAGCAATTTACAAACATTTTCAGATGACAGAGGAATAGACAATGCCATTTACAGCCATCTCAAAAAGGCCAAAACACCTTCAGAATGCGGAACAACATGTGGAGGTCTCTCTTCAGTAGAGCATCAATCCCAAGTGAGACTGCACTAGAGCTGTGTCCTTTTGCACCTTACTATAAAATCCAGAATGCTAGAGAATGACACACAGTGACTTTAACAAACTATCAACCTTTGACACATAGAAGCTCCAAAGAAAAATACTAATCTGTCCCAAAGCATCTCCAACCAAATAACTACTTGCTCAGTGCAATCAAGTACAGACACCATCATCACTCAAAGATAATGGACATGGATTGGACATATCATCCAAAGACAGCAGGACAACATCACCCAGACTGTCCTCCAACGGATTCCAGACTGGAGATGCAAGACTGGAAGACCCAAGAACAACTGGTGATGAACAGCAGAGAGAGAACTCAAGGACCTGAAACGCAGCTGAAGTACTACTATAAAGAGGTCAGCCCAAAACAGATGAGAGTGGAGGATCCTCTTTACTATTCTACATGCCAGGACAGACAGTAATTAATAGTAAAAGATGCAATAAAATCAGCTGCATCCACTGTTCTTCGCATATCAAAAGGAAAATATCAGTTGGCAGAGAAAGACTTTCAACAAAAGCTCTTACCTGGGAGAACGTGCAGCAACAGTTTTCGCCATCTCGCGCTCATCACCAGTACAACCCTGAAAAAGAAAACCATTACTGTAGAAACAATTTTGTGCAAACATGCACACACACCCTCCCTGCATATACACACACACATGCATACACATACACACAAACACCCTACACTCCTCCCCCCACACACACTTACACATGCTTAGTTATGGATATTAACTCAGCATTCCAGATCTTCCAAAATATTTCACTGAACATGTAAATAATTACTGCCCGTTACATCAGCCATAAAGCTTGAATTGATTTAGAGAAAACTGATCAAACTGAGCATCTATCTGTTTTATATGTCTCGTTTATATACATGTATCTGGTTTCATATGTTCTGTAGTATGTGTCATATATTCTTTACAGCAACAAATTTATACCTTTCCAGCCCAGATATACACGGCTGTCTTGGTGAAGATAACAAACACATCATTGGAGTTGAGAGAAGATGCACTAAGATCAACCTGTGCAACAAAGAAAAACAATGGCACAATAAATAAACTATGTTAAAACAAAAAATACATCTGACAGAAATGCAGACAAAGTTTTGGATACCAAATTATTCATAATTCTGATATGATATGGAAATAATCATGATATGCAGATATATAAGTTGCATAGTTTCATTATCATGCACATGTCAACTTTACTTTCAAACATGCATGCATGCCCCAAACAAGACATCTTCCCTATCCTGCTTTGTTGTTATTCCTTTTGGTGACATGATATGCAAGCACACATACACATTTTGTTTATAGTGTATATTTCAGCTTCAGCTTTGCCTTTTAAAACGTTAAACAATGTTTTCCTAGGTGCATTTTGTTTGGCCTACAATGTGCAGGGTATTGGGTGTACCTGCTGAGTATTTTTGTGCATCCATAAGCCTATAAACAATGAAATGGCTTTCAAGATTTAATTGGCAGACCTGCTAGAACTGGTAGCATCCGATGTCTTCTTTGCATGTCTAGCAGTCTGCATATATCTTGACCTAGGAGACTGGAATTATCTCCACCCTTTACCTACCAGATGGTATATGGGCGCACCAAATTCAGGCCTTGCGGTAACCATCTGGTTATCTCCATCTTGAGATAACCATCTGGTTATCTCATATGTCAGATATGCTACTCATACAAATATCTACAAACATGCAATACATGCTGCAAGTATGTTCCTCTCCTATCTTCTTTTTTTCATCTTCTTCATCCTTTTTTGCCTTTTCATACAGATATATTTTTTGTTTGTTTTTTAACCTGTGACATGATATCAAATGTACACAAATTATGCATTTTGGAATTTAAAACAATGTGCAGATCACCCTCAAAACATCCTTTCTCCCTCCTTTTTCATTCATTATTATTTCTCGTTCTCTCATATTTTCATCAGTCTGTTCAATCTATCAACAAGAACACATCTTTTTCTTTGATCCTTCATTTTTCAATCCATTCAATCCATCATAAATTCACAAATTAGCACCTCCTACATGTTTATTCACCATAAGAGAAGATCTCCTTCCTTCTCCTTCACATTTCATTTCCAATCTTCGTAAACTATCAAGAATGAATACACTCTGTTTTATTCAAAGTAATGTAAAAAGAAAGACACATTCACCTGCACGGCTTTGGTGTCATGTTGGGAGGTGCCTCGCACATGCAGCATGTACTTGTCACCTGGCCCATCCACACTCTGTTCACCAGGGGTCCAGCCAGCCTTGCCCCCCTGATGACATAATCCATGTACAGGTGTTGCAATCTGAATCTTCAACAGTGTGATTAGTCTCCTGTTGTTCTTTCACTGTGGCACTAACATCCCAGTGGAGTTTCACACTTCTTTACTCTTCAGCCGATGCTTAAGCTGTGACTGATATTCTAGTCTGACAACTTTTTTGTATTACTGCCTTTAGTAAAAGAATATCAAGAACAATATTTCAAATCTGTTGAAAGCGCAAATTATGAGCCCTGCAGATAAAATACAAATGAATATTTTCACCCAATACATAAGCACTGCAATGAAAACATAGCCAAGCACTCTAATCAAAACATAAAAAAAGTTTTTTAAACATTTTATTTTTACTCTCACAACAGCAAAACAAGGTGTTACAGGAGAAAAATAACTACTATTGCCATCAACACTGTTGAAGAAAATTGCACAGTTTGTAATCCAAGCATTACTTTATGCAGTGGCCCCATAGTATATGTAAATGATACACTGCCAAGTAAGAAAATTCCAGAGATTCCAAAACTTGAAGTCCCATGATCAAACTGTGATTTTCTATGTGATTTCTCTTGGCACAATATCAAGACAACAACTATCAAACTGAAAAATAACTGCAGGTATAAAAACAAAATATGAAACCCCTGGATCTTTAGGGTAAAACACAAAACACTGTCACTTGACAAAGGGCCTGGGCTCGAAACGTTGTGCTTATTTTACTCCAAAGGATCTTTCACAAACAAGGTACTTTTCAATGTTTTGTGAAAAATAACTATTTAAGGAAACTGATCTTTTAGCTCTAGGAGAAACATTTACATGTTTAAATCTGTTTCAGCTTGTGAAAAAAGTCATTGCCATGTACTACATGATTCCAAGATGTGCTACAACTCATTGCAACATGACAAAGGATAAAAACAAAAGTGTTGCTGATGATTATGAGCCAGCCCTGTATGCTTATGTAGTCTTGAGATTCCATTTACAGGTTCTAAGTCACATAAACAGACAATCCATGAATGAAATTGTTGAATGTGAATGAACAACAGACCTGGAAGACTATCATCTTGCCCCCAAACATGGACATGAAGTGAGGTGGTTCCTTGTACTGCACCACTCGTACCTGTCAAACACAGCACTACAGTAAGACAGACAGTCAACTGTAGGGTAAGTCACATAATTCAAAGTCACAACAATAAAGATCTGAAGTCTGACTTACACAACAAAATCCACTCTTACTATTTCAAGAGTGAAAGAGAAATAATTCATCTAACCCTTTGACTCCCACACCCAATACACCAGCATCCTGCATTGTCAACCATGTTTGCAAAGAAAAACTTAACCATTTGACTCCCTAACCCTATCCACCATCTTCCTGCAAGAAGCTGGTGGATAAGATGAGGGAGTCAAAGAGTTAAGATTTTGCAGTTGGTGGGTAGTGTGCAGGAGTCAAAAAGTTCAGTGAAAATGGAACTGAATGCTTTGTCAACAAAAATGATTACAAAAAAAGTTGAAATTTCAATTATCACTGTCATTCAAGGAGCATGAAAACATACCTAAATTGTGAACAATCATCACAGAAATCAAAATAAAATTTTGCATCTTACAACAATGAGCAGTGCCATGTTCATAACACATGCCAGTCATTTGGCAATGTATTTACCTGTACAGGAGACCCTCCCAGTTTATCATCCAACTCAACAGCTTTCAAAGCAGCTGTACCCTTTTCATCAGTTGTTGACTTTCCACCCTGCACAATAAAATTACTGCTTTGGGTAAGGGTGTTGATTTCATACACACACTCACAGAGTGATGATATTCATGTTATAAATTTCAGAGGGTCCAAGTAAATGCAGTTCAAGTTATCTGTCATTATTACAGGGTCACAGTAAATTCCAAAGGGTTCAAGAAGACTTTCAATGGGTCTCAATAATTGAGTATTATGATGTAAAAATTTGCCGGCATACAATCCAACAAATGGCAATACACAGTGGCAATATCACAAAGAACAGCAGCAATGCAAAAAAACAAAAAAGATAAATGAAACACACTCACCATTATAAACCCACACCTATCAAAATTCAAGTTAAAACATTTTACAAAAATACACATTAACATAGACAATACATATCATTCAACATTGTCATTTTAGAGATCAAAAATTACAAAAAGTATTCTCTTAAAGAATAAAAAGATACACCCACAGAAATCAAACTGGGAACACACACACACACACACACACACACACACACACACACACACACACACACACACACACACACACACACACACACATGCACACAAGCACAAACATATGCGCATGTTCGCGCGCACACACACACACACAGAGAAAGTTTTCCCTATCTATTGAGGGGTTATAAAGAGCAGAAAGTCCCATAAGTTTCAATCTTCCTATCACCTAGTGGGTAAAGAGCAGAAAGTTTGCAATCTCTCTATCATCTAGTGAGTAAAGAGCAGAAAGTTTCATTTCCTATCACCTAGTGGGTAAAGAGCTGAAAGTTTGCAATCTCCTATCATCTAGTGAGTAAAGAGCAGAAAGTTTTCAATCTCCTTATCACCCAGTGGGTAAAGAGCTGAAAGTTTGCAATCTCCCTATCACCTAGTGGGTAAAGAGCAGAAAGTTTTCAATCTCCTATCACCAGTGGGTAAAGAGCTGAAAGTTTGCAATCTCCCTATCACCTAGTGGGTAAAGAGCAGAAAGTTTGCATCTCCTTATCACCTAGTGGGTAAAGAGCAGAAAGTTTTCATTCTCTCTATCACCTAGTGGGTAAAGAGCAGAAAGTTTTCAATCTCCTTATCACCCAGTGGGTAAAGAGCAGAAAGTTTGCAATCTCCCTATCACCTAGTGGGTAAAGAGCAGAAAGTTTGCAATCTCCCTATCACCTAGTGGGTAAAGAGCAGAAAGTTTGCATTCTCCCTATCACCTAGTGGGTAAAGAGCAGAAAGTTTGCAATCTCCCTATCACCTAGTGGGTAAAGAGCAGAAAGTTTTCAATCTCCCTATCACCAGTGGGTAAAGAGCAGAAAGTTTGCAATCTCCCTATCACCCAGTGGGTAAAGAGCTGAAAGTTTCAATCTCCCTATCACCTAGTGGGTAAAGAGCAGAAAGTTTTCAATCTCCCTATCACCTAGTGGGTAAAGAGCAGAAAGTTTGCAATCTCCCTATCACCTAGTGGGTAAAGAGCAGAAAGTTTTCAATTCTCCCTATCACCTAGTGGGTAAAGAGCAGAAAGTTTTCATTCTCTCCTATCACCTAGTGGGTAAAGAGCAGGAAAGTTTTCAATCTCCCTATCACCTAGTGGGTAAAGAACTGAAAGTTTTCAATCTCCCTATCACCTAGTGGGTAAAGAGCAGAAAGTTTTCAATCTCCCTATCACCTAGTGGGTAAAGAACTGAAAGTTTTCAATCTCCCTATCACCCAGTGGGTAAAGAACTGAAAGTTTTCAATCTCCCTATCACCTAGTGGGTAAAGAACTGAAAGTTTTCAATCTCCCTATCACCCAGTGGGTAAAGAACTGAAAGTTTTCAATCTCCCTATCACCTAGTGGGTAAAGAAGCAGAAAGTTTGCAATCTCCCTATCACCAGTGGGTAAAGAACTGAAAGTTTTCAATCTCCCTATCACCTAGTGGGTAAAGAACTGAAAGTTTTCAATCTCCCTATCACCTAGTGGGTAAAGAACTGAAAGTTTTCAATCTCCCTATCACCAGTGGGTAAAGAACTGAAAGTTTTCAATCTCCCTATCACCTAGTGGGTAAAGAGCAGAAAGTTTGCAATCTCCCTATCACCTAGTGGGTAAAGAGCAGAAAGTTTTCATTCTCCCTATCACCTAGTGGGTAAAGAGCAGAAAGTTTTCATTCTCTCTATCACCTAGTGGGTAAAGAGCAGGAAAGTTTTCAATCTCCCTATCACCTAGTGGGTAAAGAACTGAAAGTTTTCAATCTCCCTATCACCTAGTGGGTAAAGAGCAGAAAGTTTTCAATCTCCCTATCACCTAGTGGGTAAAGAACTGAAAGTTTTCAATCTCCCTATCACCCAGTGGGTAAAGAACTGAAAGTTTTCAATCTCCCTATCACCTAGTGGGTAAAGAACTGAAAGTTTTTAATCTCCCTATCACCTAGTGGGTAAAGAGCAGAAAGTTTTCAATCTCCCTATCACCTAGTGAGTAAAGAGCAGAAAGTTTTCAATCTCCCTATCACCTAGTGAGTAAAGAGCAGAAAGTTTTCAATCTCCCTATCACCTAGTGGGTAAAGAGCAGAAAGTTTTCAATCTCCCCATCACCTAGTGGGTAAAGAGCAGAAAGTTTTCAATCTCCCTATCACCTAGTGGGTAAAGAGCAGAAAGTTTTCATTCTCCCTATCACCTAGTGGGTAAAGAGCAGAAAGTTTTCAATCTCCCTATCACCTAGTGGGTAAAGAGCAGAAAGTTTTTAATCTCCCTATCACCTAGTGGGTAAAGAGCAGAAAGTTTTCAATCTCCCCATCACCTAGTGGGTAAAGAGCAGAAAGTTTTCAATCTCCCCATCACCTAGTGGGTAAAGAGCAGAAAATTTTCAATCTCCCTATCACCTAGTGGGTAAAGAGCAGAAAGTTTTCCCCATCACCTAGTGGGTAAAGAGCAGAAAGTTTTCCCCATCACCTAGTTGGTAAAGAGCAGAAAGTTTTTAATCTCCCTATCACCTAGTGGGTAAAGAGCAGAAAGTTTTCCCCATCACCTAGTTGGTAAAGAGCAGAAAGTTTTTAATCTCCCTATCACCTAGTGGGTAAAGAGCAGAAAGTTTTTAATCTCCCTATCACCTAGTGGGTAAAGAGCAGAAAGTTTTTAATCTCCCTATTACCTAGTGGGTAAAGAGCAGAAAGTTTTCAATCTCCCTATCACCCAGTAGGTAAAGAGCTGAAAGTTTTCAATCTCCCCATCACCTAGTGGGTAAAGAGCAGAAAGTTTTCATTCTCCCTATCACCTAGTGGGTAAAGAGCAGAAAGTTTTCAATCTCCCCATCACCTAGTGGGTAAAGAGCAGAAAGTTTTCAATCTCCCTATCACCTAGTGGGTAAAGAGCAGAAAGTTTTCTTTCTCCCTATCACCTAGTGGGTAAAGAGCAGAAAGTTTTCAATCTCCCCATCACCTAGTGGGTAAAGAGCAGAAAGTTTTCAATCTCCCTATCACCTAGTGGGTAAAGAGCAGAAAGTTTGCATTCTCCCTATCACCTAGTGGGTAAAGAGCAGAAAGTTTTCAATCTCCCAAACCTGCGAGTGCTGAACCCTTTTGTGTGTGTACACATGGAGGACATCTGAAGTGCTCATTACAGATACTCTTAGCTGCTGAATCAGTGTTCAATGGCTTATGGAAACACAAAAAAATCAGCAAGCATACCCAACAAAGATGGAGTATGCAAACTGTTCAGTAACAAAATGCATGTGCAGTGTGGGCCAGAAAACATGAGTGCATGAGTATAAAAAGACATAGCTCAACATAAAAACAAAAATAAGTCTTACTTAGTTTATTTTGTTACACAAATTTAATGCAAGTGAAAAATCCACAACAGCTAATGAGTTCTTTCAAGCTAAATCAAATAGCAGAGACAGCCATCTTTTGTTAAAAAGGAAAGCATTCACCAAAGGTTATCAACAAGATCATATCAGCCACTTTCTACATAAATACCAGAAGAAAAGAAGTATTAACACAGACAAGCTATTGCAGTTGATGGCCCCTACCACAATGTCCAATACCTGTGATGATGAGCCAGTCAAACTAAGCAGAATAACACTGACCAGCCAATAGTAGATGATGACATGATCACGTCCATTCACTTGGTAAGTGTACTGGATGACATAGCAATCTCCTCCATAAAACTCTCCATAGCGACTCTTGTCCAGTGGTTTCAGGTCAAAGTTTTCCACACGCCATACCTGTGTATGCAGCAAGAACACAAACATACCATTAGTCAAACACATGCTATGGCACTATGTTAGACATTATTTTTGTTTTAAAGTGATCTCTTTTTTTTCTTTTTTTTATTAGTTTTTCGTTCCTATTCACAATGTCATGATCATACAATATCAAGCAAGTTTTTTTTAATTACAAAGAATAGTCAAACCATCATGTACAAGACAGACAAACTTACAAATAAGCAAATAATGATAGACACATAAGCCATTAAGACAGGAGAGACATTTTGTTATTTATAATTTTATCTCTTCTGTTCAACTAACTCCTTGTGATTTTCAAACCTTTGAAAAAAATTTTTCATTCAGCTCCCCCTTCCAACTTAAGTAACTTTGACACACATCCTCTCTCTCTCCCACTATACTATCTCTAAGCACAGGAAAATGTCAAAGATGAATAATAAATCATACAGTGTAAATACAACATGGAAATCTCTCTATTATAACTGTATGATTAGTTACCTGAATATGTCCGTATGTATGCATGCACACACGCATGTGTGCAAGAGAGAGTGAGACAGAAAGAGAGGGAGGAAGAGAGGGACAGAGACACACACAGACAGACAAAAAGAGAGACAGAGAGAGACAGAAAGAGTTTGTGTATGTGAGAGAGAGTTTGTGTATGTGTGTATACATGTTTATGCATGCATATCATGCATGTGTACATATGTAAGCGTATATGTGAGTCTGTGCACGAGTAGTGCATATATTATTTATCATGCTGACCTCCACATTGCCAGTTCCATCATCCACCATCTGTGTTTCTGCTGCCAATGCCTGGTTGGTATGTAGAGTGTTGGCATCAAACTTGGTCTGCACAGTCTTGGCTGGAAATAAATCAAACTTTTTCAAAAGATTGTTATAACACTTGGTCTGCATTCTTTGATTGGATAAAATATAAAATGTCTTCCAAGTACTGACACACAATTTGGTCTACATGTACAGCATCCTGGCCCTACCAAATTAAGTTTTCTCATTGTTTGCTTAGAGCAAATAAAATATTTCAAAGTACTGACATAAAATTTGGTTTTGACTAAACAAATTTCATATTTTTTAGGTCTTGGTCTGCATCAGTGTGAGAACACATCAAACTTATTCTGAAGGACTGGTTTTTTGCATGTGGCTGCTTTTGTCCCTGGTGCTTTTGTGAAATGCTTAAGATTCTTGTGAGACGATGACCAATACAAGGAGTCATAATTATTTTTAGTGTTATAAAGATGACTGAATGGTGTAGATATCAAAGCTCTCCTTCCCAAAAGCCCATGTTAATTCTTTAACGCCATTACCTTATCCACCAGGAAAGTGGTGGAAGCAAATGGTCAGGACGTGGGAGTCAGAGGGTTTAGCATAACTGAGTCATCATCATCATGTCCCCTGCCGCATAGCATTGACGATCATGGCCCTCCATATCAATCTATCCTTTGTCACTGCAAGTACATATGTCTTTAACAGTCCCAAGATTTATACTAGTTTGATGTTACTTTTGGTTTATTTTCTTCTCTTTAGTTTCAGCTTAAATCTTCCCATTACAAGACTGTGATCACTGTTGTAGTCTGCGCCTGGTGATATTTTGCACGACCGAGTATGTTTATCAAATGGCTAGCTGACCAGATTCATGTCCTGCTTGAAGAGACCCCCACAGCCCACCCAGCTGCATGTGTCCTTTAAGGACTAGGAATATAAAGCAGAAAGAGACAGGAGATGGGCACCATCCTAGTAATGCTGACTCCAAAAGATGACTGAGGCCCTTAATGCTTTCTCAACAACAGTTCGAGATCATTGAAAATCTTTACATTTTACTGAAACACATTTCTTTAACTTACCTATCCTACCACGAGTGTACACTTTGCCAGAGGGCGCGGGCTGAGGCCAGTCTTTGAAGAGACACTTGAAGTCAGATGATTCTGCTCCTTCTACTACTCGAGTCACCTTGGTGTCTGAAGGGTAGCCTTTCTTCTTCAGGAACCCCACAGCATTCCTCACAGCTTCTTGTTTCTCTTTGGTGGATGCTTTCTTGCCAATCCAAACAATGGCTTCACAAGACCCACGGTCAATGATGAAAGAATCCTGAAAATATGTTAAAAAACAAAAAGATAAAATATCTTCAAGATGCATTAAAGAAACTACAAAAGAGTCCTCATGGCATTAAACAAAATGACAACAGAATCCTGAATATGCATCAAACAAAATTATAAAAGAACCCTGACGATGCATTAAACAAAGTTGTACAAAAGAACCCTGACGATGCATTAAACAAAGTTGTACAAAAGAACCCTGACGATGCATTAAACAAAGTTGTACAAAAGAACCCTGACGATGCATTAAACAAAGTTGTACAAAAGAACCCTGCAACCGAATCTAAAAAAACTCTTATCAAAAAAAGGTCATCTGATAACCATGAGTCAAGCTGTACAGATAATACTGTTCCCAGTGAGCTCTTTGAGAGCAACTTCCATTTTTCTCTCATTTGTTGACGGCTTTATCTTCATGAACATCAGGTATCTATTCACAGCCTGCAAACTGGAGGCCACTGAAAAACTTTATTCTAGCCACAACTGGATGGACTGAAGGCTGCACACACAAAGTTTATACAAAGCAAAAGTGAGTGGACTGGAAGATGTACACACATAGCTTTCGAAAACAACAGCTGGGTGGACAGAAGATATACACACAAAGCTTACACATTTCACAGCTGGACTGGCTGGAGGGTGTACAACACAACGTTTACACAAACCATAACTGGGTGGACTGACGGCTGTACACACAAAGTTTACACAAGTCATATCTGAGTTGACTGATAGCTGTACACACAAAGTTTACACAAGGCACAGCTGGGTGGACTGATAGCTGTACACACAAAGTTTACACAAGGCACAGTCGGGTGGACTGATAGCTGTACACACAAAGTTTACACAAGGCACAGCTGGGTGGACTGATAGCTGTACAAAGTTTACACAAGCTACAGCGTTGTGGACTGATAGCTGTACAAAGTTTACACAAGCTACAGCTGTGTGGACTGATAGCTGTACAAAGTTTACACAAGCTACAGCTGTGTGGACTGATGGCTGTACAAAGTTTACATAGCTATAGTTGGGTGGACTGATAGCTGTACAAAGTTTACATAGCTATAGTTGGGTGGACTGATGGCTGTACAAAGTTTACATAGCTATAGTTGGGTGGACTGATGGCTGTACAAAGTTTACATAGCTATAGTTGGGTGGACTGATGGTTGTACAAAGTTTACATAGCTATAGTTGGGTGGACTGATAGCTGTACAAAGTTTACACAAGGCACAGTTGGGTGGACTGATAGCTGTACAAAGTTTACATAGCTATAGTTGGGTGGACTGATGGCTGTACAAAGTTTACACAAGGCACAGTTGGGTGGACTGATGGCTGTACAAAGTTTACATAGCTATAGTTGGGTGGACTGATAGCTGTACAAAGTTTACACAAGGCACAGTTGGGTGGACTGATAGCTGTACAAAGTTTACATAGCTATAGTTGGGTGGACTGATAGCTGTACAAAGTTTACATAGCTATAGTTGGGTGGACTGATGGCTGTACAAAGTTTACATAGCTATAGTTGGGTGGACTGATAGCTGTACAAAGTTTACATAGCTATAGTTGGGTGGACTGATAGCTGTACAAAGTTTACATAGCTATAGTTGGGTGGACTGATAGCTGTACAAAGTTTACATAGCTATAGTTGGGTGGACTGATGGCTGTACAAAGTTTACATAGCTAAGTTGGGTGGACTGATGGCTGTACAAAGTTTAGCATAGGGGTGAGTGACAAGTTTGAGGTTGGGGACTGATAGCTGTACAAAGTTTACATAGCTATAGTTGGGTGGACTGATAGCTGTACAAAGTTTACACATAGGCACAGTTGGGTGGACTGATAGCTGTACAAAGTTTACACAATTGGTACTGTACAAGCTGTTGTGGACCTGATAGCTGTAGTACAAAAAGTTTACACAAGGCACAGTTGGGTGGACTGATAGCTGTACAAAGTTTACACAAGCTACAGCTGTGTGGACTGATAGCTGTACAAAGTTTACACAAGGCACAGTTGGGTGGACTGATAGCTGTACAAAGTTTACACAAGCTACAGCTGTGTGGACTGATGGCTGTACAAAGTTTACACAAGGCACAGTTGGGTGGACTGATAGCTGTACAAAGTTTACACAAGCTACAGCTGTGTGGACTGATAGCTGTACAAAGTTTACACAAGGCACAGTTGGGTGGACTGATAGCTGTACAAAGTTTACACAAGGTACAGCTGTGTGGACTGATAGCTGTACAAAGTTTACACAAGCACATGCTGTGTGTGGACGATGGCTGTACAAAGTTTACACAAAGCTACAGCTGCGTGGACTGATGACTGTACACACAAAGTTTACACAAGCTACAGCTGCATGGACTGACAGCTATACACACAAAGTTTACACAAGCTACAGCTGCGTGGACTGATGACTATACACACAAAGTTTACACAAGCTACAGCTGTGTGGACTGATAGCTGTACACACAAAGTTTACACAAGCTACAGCTGCGTGGACTGACAGCTATACACACAAAGTTTACACAAGCTACAGCTGTGTGGACTGACAGCTGTACACACAAAGTTTACACAAGCTACAGCTGTGTGGACTGATAGCTGTACACACAAAGTTTACACAAGCTACAGCTGTGTGGACTGATAGCTGTACACACAAAGTTTACACAAGCTACAGCTGTGTGGACTGATAGCTGTACACACAAAGTTTACACAAGCTACAGCTGCGTGGACTGATGACTGTACACACAAAGTTTACACAAGCTACAGCTGTGTGGACTGATGACTGTACACACAAAGTTTACACAAGCTACAGCTGTGTGGACTGATGACTGTACACACAAAGTTTACACAAGCTACAGCTGCGTGGACTGACAGCTGTACACACAAAGTTTACACAAGCTACAGCTGTGTGGACTGACAGCTGTACACACAAAGTTTACACAAGCTACAGCTGCGTGGACTGATGACTGTACACACAAAGTTTACACAAGCTACAGCTGTGTGGACTGATAGCTGTACACACAAAGTTTACACAAGCTACAGCTGTGTGGACTGATAGCTGTACACACAAAGTTTACACAAGCTACAGCTGTGTGGACTGATAGCTGTACACACAAAGTTTACACAAGCTACAGCTGCGTGGACTGATGACTGTACACACAAAGTTTACACAAGCTACAGCTGTGTGGACTGATGACTGTACACACAAAGTTTACACAAGCTACAGCTGGGTGGACTGACAGCTGTACACATAAAGTTTAAATAAGCCATCAGCTGCCATGGTGTAGTGGTTAGTGCAATGGACTATCGACTCGAAGGTTGTGGGTTCGAATCTCCATCAGTCCTTTCAAAAATCATTGTGGGATTTTTCGGCTCTAACCAGCTCCTACCCAGAGTCGTGCACGCTATGGGCTCATTGGGAAGACTGGGACCATATAGTCAAGTTTCATCCACTTCACAGATGCGTCATTGAGGGTGTTGCTCAAATCTTCTGACCACACCGCAGGTATGTTTATCTCTCAGGCCTGGTTGACGCAGGGATATGTTATGATAGTAAGTGTAGAGTACAGCCCTGTCACGCAGTCTCAATCCTAGATGGAACTCTATCGCATCATGATTATCATCCTCATCGACACCATTATTATGGCATTGTAAAAACTGTTCTAGCTTCTGTGGCCATTGTGGTGGCATAGAAAATGGGACGAAAACAAAAAGTTTACATAAACCACAGCTGGGTGGACTGGAAGAGTTCACACAAAGCTTACATAAACCATAGCTAGATGGACTGAAAGATATACACACAAAGTTTGCACATGCTACAGCTGGGTGGACTGCAAGATATACAACGTTTACATATGCCAAATTCAGACCTGTCCAGTCAAACTGGAAGCAGATCCTTTACCTCTGCCATCCAGACCTGACTTGAATAAGCATCCAAAACAAGTAAATTCTTTGTGGTTACATCTGCTTAAATTAACCACACACTCTGCTCTCAGCTTTTCATACATTTTGTCCTCAATGACTCAATTTTTTTCTCATAAAAGCTATAAGTATATTCACAATAACTGGATTAGTAAAGAACCAAAATTTCACCTCATGGGGAGTATGGAAGTCATCTTATGAATCCAGAAAACTTAGGAGAATAAATTCAGGTTAAATAAGCAAAAAGATATGAAATGTACATTAGATACTGAGGTGCTGTTATATGTGAAACAATTCTTTCTTACTTCACTCAACAGATCCTTCTTGGAAAGAGGACCTCCTTTGACTTCTTGGATTTTCAATGTACCATCTTCTTCCCGACACCTGCCGACAAATTTCAGCTTCACTTTAAAACACAATAAAAAAAGAGCTTTAAACTGTCACAATGAGATCCATACCA
This sequence comes from Monoplex corrugatus, assembly GCA_030674185.1. Lineage (NCBI taxonomy): Eukaryota > Metazoa > Mollusca > Gastropoda > Littorinimorpha > Ranellidae > Monoplex > Monoplex corrugatus. Next base: position 52,233,635 of record CM060306.1, on the reverse strand, counting down.
GCAACAAGTCAAACACGGGCTCTTACACAGACATCCATGCACATACACGTGCACATATTCTGATTTTTACAGACTACGGACAACTGGATTCTTCAAACTAAAAATGCTAGACAATCACATAATATCAAATACAGCCTTAGAGAGAAAATATTACATGAAAACATTTTGATTCCTTTCGTGTGCTTCAATAAACATAAGAGCAATATCTTCTTTTCACTGGATACATCTCAACACACAAAAGCTACTGATATATGTATAAAATGTGTGAAAATAAAAATATTACCTCAACCTGTAGGGGTTTAAATATTTTTACTCCATTCCAGAAATTTTTTTTTACACCACTCCAGATTACAATATCAATATAAAACTGATAACATGTAAAAGAATAGCTTGATGAATGTGCATTTCACTCTGAGGTATCAATGAGTGAAAGTTACTACATTTCCTCTAAGATATCTGTAGGTGTTTTTTTATTTTGTTTCATGTATATCTATTTAACTTAAAAAATGGGAAACGTACGAGAAAAGTTTGATGGAAGATGCTGCTTGTCGCTCAGATGCTTCATCTTTGCCAGCAGCATCTGCTGGCAGAACCTTGTGTTTCTCTCGAAGTGACAAATGCTTCTCAAACATCTGAAAAGTACAAAACAAACGTAATGGAAATATCTCTCAAACAAGAGAAAACATGTTCGTGACTCTGCTATACTCACTAAATCTGAAGTAGATTAAAATTCAAAAACTGAAAAAAAAACCTCAACATTTCATTTGTCATAGTTGTGTTAAACAAAGGCACAAAATACAGTTTTGGATAGAGTTTATACATATTTACATCCTATGAGTCCTAATGTAATTTCAATCAAGTTTTAATATGGTCAAAACATTAAACAGAACAAGATGTATGCCTACCTAAACTTAAATACGCCTAGAATTATATACTGCAAGAGAGAATCAAACAGCCTAAATTTGTCAAAGTGAGATCACCTTTCATCTCAACAGGAAAACAAAAAAGTACTGTTGCTCAAATGTAAACTTTTCATAAAACATTTGAGGTTTTACATCCCTTCAAACAGAGCAATGACTCCTCAAATCAACATCACTTTGTGATTCATTGTCTTGTTTCAAAATGAAGACCCAAAACAATGTGTTTTTACAAGGTAATGATATATCTTTATTCATATGAAAGGTATGTTACATTGGTGTGACTGAAATAGTGGTTAGAAAATGATAGTCACAGTTTTCAAACTCACAGTTAAGCCAAAATCAGTTAGTATTGTTCAATATTGTCTGACCTTTTTGAAAATAAATTCTCAACTCATACATAACTTTTTCAATATGGGCTTCTCTCTTTCCACCCATCCTTTTTCTCTACTCTCTCTCCTGTCCCCCATTCTTTCCCTCTCTGCTCTCCCTTTCCCTACTCTATTCCCACAACTGTAGGTTTCGTACTGGTCTGACATCCGCATCAAGCTGTTTCTCTTCCTGTCCTTCCTCCAAGATCACGATGTTGGCTTTGCCTCCTCTTTCATCACGCAGCTTGCGGCAATGCTCCAAAGTCTGAAACAACATGAAGTTTGTTTCCAGAATTAGTGTTTCTGCATAAAATGTGTATGAGTGAATGTGTCTACAGGGTGGTGGTTAAGGGATTTGTGTGGTGTGTGTGTGTGTGTGTGTGTGTGTGTGTGTGTGTGTGTGTGTGTGTGTGTGTGTGTGTGTGTGTGTGTGTGTGTGTGTGTGTGTGTGTGTGTGTGTTTAGAAGTGTGTTTACTGCATGCATCTCTGTGTATTACTGTGTGTGCATGCATGTGTATGTCTGTGTATATCTTTGAGTATATGTGTGTGTGCATGTGTGAGAGCATAATGTAAGCATATATGCACAAGTTTATACAGACAGGTATGCTCATGTGGGTTGTCTGCGCTGTCTCATCTTTTAGACCCAAAGAAAGAATCAGAAAATAATAATACCATAATCACTGAGGCAACATGTCACATTTGCAGTGATGGTAGGAACATAATGGATACAAAGGCCAGCCGTCTACCGGTTTATTACACAACATCTGGGCTCTATTCCACACAATCATACACACTCTATCACACAATCTACTGGGCTCTATTCCACACAATCCATCACCATCATGGACTCTATTCCACACAATCATACTGGACTCTATTCCACACAATCATACTGGGCTCTATTCTACACAATCATACTGGGCTCTATTCTACACAACCATACTGGGCTCTATTCCACACAATCATACTGGGCTCTATTCCACACAATCATACACACTCTATTCCACACAACATACCACACTCTTTCCACACATACCACACTCTGTTCACACAATCACACTGGGTCTATCTACCATCATACAGGGTCTATCCATACAATCATACTAGGCTCTATTCCACACAATCATACTGGGCTCTATTCCACACAATCATACCACACTCTGTTCCACACAATCACACTGGGCTCTATTCTACACAATCATACAGGGCTCTATTCCACACAATCATATGGGGTTCTATTCCATACAATCATACCATGCTCTATTCTATACAATCACACAGGGCTCTATTCCACACATTCATACTGAGCTCCACACACAATCATACAAGAACATCATTAACTAGTAATGTGAATAACATGACACACACCTATAAACTGTTCCAACAATATGAGTAACACATTGAAAACTACAAGATATGAATTAACACAAGCACATCATATGGTCCAGTTTGAGTCTACACACAGGTACATGGCGTTATGTCAGTCATAAAGATACACTAGCATTTGATGACAGTTTGTGGTACTGATGATTATCAAACACATGACATGCTCAGCATACAGTTGTTTATTTGCTTTCTGATGCATTTGTGAGTCTGTGTGTGTGTGTGTGTGTGTGTGTGTGTGTGTGTGTGTGTATGTGTGTGTGTATGTTCTCTCTGTGTGTGTGTGTGTGTGTGTGTGTGTGTGTGTGTGTGTGTGTGTGTGTGTGTGTGTGTGTGTGTGTGTGTGTGTGTGTGTGTGTGTATGCGTGCGTTGTGTGTGTGTGTGTGTTTCTGTGTGTGTGTGTGTGTGTGGGGGGGGGGGGGGGGTGGACGGGGATTTGTGTGTGTGTGTGTGTGTGTGTGGGGTGTGTGTGTGTGTGTGTGTGTGTGTGTGTGTGTGTGTGTGTGTGTGTGTGTGTGTGTGTGTGTGTGTGTGTGTGTGTGTGTTTGTGTGGTGGTCTTTCATTTAATGTCTATTCACTTAAGTGATTTTAGATAAAAAAAAAAATATAAAAAAAATATAAAAATTCATGAGGAGTGAAGAGTATACTTGGAAATGGTTAATCTTCAGGAAAAAGAAATGAACCAGAAAACAACTGTGTCGAAGACGAGAAGAAACAAAATCACAAGACGCTATCATAATTAACGATTGAAACAATAAAATTGTCTAACTATAACATTGAACATGTGAAATAACGGTGTGTTAAAGATAACTTGCTATAGGACTTTTTGACAGGCTAACAAAAAATTCATATGTTAAGGATGGTGAGGCAAATATATCAGAAACTGTCTTAGATAGTGTAGGAATATGTCTTTTCACCCGAACGCATGAAAGAATATGACTATGTGTTATCTTTTTTCCACACAGACATACTATATTCCTGGTGTATTTTGTTTTAAATGCATCAAGTTTCCACCTATACATAAGGGATTGTATACTTCTGCTGGCAGGAAACTGCTTAAGTGTTTTGCTACTTTCAAAGTTCATATAACAGTTTTCATGCTTTTTCTGTTTATCTTGAAACTGCTTCCATACATAGGAGTCCACTAAGGTATAACACTCATGCAATGAGAGGGAAAGTTGTACATTATTTGAATCTGGGGAGCTCTTTGCCCCCCGTTTGGCAGCCCTATCAACCATATCGTTATAATGAAAAGAACTATGAGATGGTATCCAGCAAAAAGTAATATCAATGCCTCTTAAGGATAAACTATTAATCAAGTGAGTAATTTCCAATATCATTTCAGATCTTGTTTGTAATTTTGATAATTCAAGAGCTTGAAGTACAGATTTTGAATCAACGCAAAAAAGTATCTTGGGAAGTGTCCTGGGAAAATTTATCATATAATTCAAAGCCATTAAGATTGCAAAGAGTTCAGCGGTAAAGACAGATTTATTAAGTCCTATATAGAAGGATTTCTCAATTTTGAGAGCAGGTATTAAAAACGCTGAGCCTGCTTGTCTTTCAATTATTGATCCATCAGTGTAAACTTTGAAGTGATCGGAATAAAAATCTTCTATATGAAATTTAACTTGACTTGCCAGTAAGTTGATATTATCTTCTTTTTTTAAGTCAGTGTGACATATGTCAAAACGTTCTCTTTGAAGTTCCCAACTGGGTACAGGTGAAAAGGAAGGTCTTGAAGTGACAGGATCTGCTTCTAGATCTATTCCAGAGCCTTTCATAACATCAGTTGTATATGTTGCTAGTGTGACCTGTGAGGATATTGATCTAGCTCTTTTTGGAAAGTCGGAGTCTGATTTAATTTTTGTCTCTGTTTCAATGCTGTTTTCTATGGTGGTGTTTCTTAACAGAAATTTAGTGGAAGCGACTTTCCTTTGTTCATCAAGCGACAATAATTTGATCGCGTTGTATGTGTGAAGACAAGAGGCATGCATTGGAAGACCCAGCACAAGTTTGAAACCTTTACAGTCTAAGCTCTGCAGTTTTGTTAATAAGTGTTTCAGTGCACTGAAGAAGATTTCTTGGGCATAGGTTAATTTAGATCTAATGAGCGATTTACAAAGATGAACAAGTGTTGATATATCTTGTCCCCATGTCTGTTTGCGAACTATTTTCAAGAAATTTAAACTTTTTTGAGCTTTTGTTAATAAGTATTCAATATGCTGATTCCAAGATAATTTCGCTGTAAGGAAAACTCCTAAGAATTTAATCGACTCGTTATATTGAAGAAGAGTATCTCCCAGTTTGAACGTAGGAATATTTGCTGGGTTAGCTCCACTGTTAAACAAAACTATCTTTGTTTTTTCCACTGATAAATGCAGTCCATTTTCTACCATATATCGTGCTATTGTATCAAGCTCTAATTGATAACATTTACGGATATAATTAAGACAGCGCAAAGGAGTTTTTCTTTTCATATTTACCTGCATCCACATGCATATTGAACTAAAACTACATGTTTAGAAATTTTACTGGGTAAGTCATGCAATAATATCATGAAGAGAAGGGGAGCAATAATGGATCCCTGAGGGATACCCATTTGAATAAGTGTGTGTGTGTGTGTGTGTGTGTGTGTGTTGTATGAACTGAAAAATTACCGGCCTATCTCTAATCTCTCTTTCTTGTCAAAACTGCTTGAAAAAGTTGTCCTCAACCAACTGAACTCTCACCTGTCTGCCAACAATCTCCTCAATCCTTTCCAGTCAGCCTACCGCCAGTGCCATAGCACTGAAACTGCCTTGCTACACATTCTCAACAATCTCCTTCTTGCAACTGATATTGGCAAAGTCTCTCTCCTCACACTCCTTGATCTGTCTGCAGCCTTTGATACCATTGATCATGGTATTCTCTTTCTAGACTTCATCATACTTTTGGTTTACTCTCAACCTGCATACCTGACCTGTGGTGTTCCACAAGGATCTGTCCTTGGCCCTGTTCTTTTCACTCTTTACACCTCCCCCTTGTCCACCATCATCAACTCCCATTCTATAAAACACCACTTCTATGCTGATGACACCCAACTTCAAGACAGTGACTCACCTGACAATATACAGCGCCTCCTGACTCGCACCACTGAGTGTTACTCGGACATCAAAAATTGGATGACATACAACAAACTTCAGCTAAATGATGACAAGACAGAAGCTATCCTCATTGGCACCCGTCAGAAACTTTCTCAGCTGCCTCCTCTTTCTCTCCCATTATGTAACACATCAGTCCCAATTTCTGATTCAGCTAAAAACCTTGGTGTCTACCCTCTCCATGAACAACTTTGTTTCTCAAACTGCCAGATCTTGCTACTATCACCTCCATCGTATAAGCCTGATCAGGAAGTATCTCTCTGTGGAAACAACTGCAAAACTCGTTCTCTCCTTCATAATGTCTCGCACTGACTATTGCAATTCACTCCTGTCCGGTCTTCCTGCCTCCACCACTCACATCCTACAGCGCATTCAAAACAATGCTGCACGCCTTGTACTCAAAAAGAAAAAAGCTGACCACATATCTCCTCTCCTGGCACAACTTCACTGGCTCCCTGTATCAAAGCGCATACAGTACAAACTAGACACCATGTGCTACAAAAGCCTCAATAAAGCAGCCCCCGATTACCTGTCAAGCCTACTTGAGATCTATGTTCCCTCACGTACCCTCCGCTCTGCCTCCGATCCTCTGACTTTTCGCTTTCCACGCACTAAGCTCAATACCTATGGTCCACGAGCCTTCTCTGTTTCTGGTCCACTCTCCTGGAACAAACTTCCTCTCTCAGTCCGTCAGCAACCTACTTTTGTCTCCTTCAAGTCCGCTCTCAAAACTCACCTTTTCTCCTCTGCATAAAATCCTGACCTCACTCAATCCCCTCTGCAGTCTGTCTCCACTCGGAGGGGAATCACATTGCAATATATAATTGTATATAATATGCTCTCTATAATTTTCCATTGTTTTTATTCTTTCTCCCCATTTATAGCCATGTGTGTGTGTGTGTGTGTGTGTGTGTGTGTGTGTGTGTGCGTGCGTGCGTGCGTGCGTGCGTGCGTGCGTGTGTGTGTGTGTGTGTGTGTGGGTGCGTGTGTGCGTGCATGCGTGCGTGTGTGTGCGTACGTGCGTGTGTGTGTTTCAGCGCTTAGATTTGATTTTATCAAGATTTTGCGCTATATAAATATTGTAATTATTATTTATTATTATGTATGTGTATGTGTGTGCGTGCGCTTGCTTGTGTGTGTGTGTGTGTGTGTGTGTGTGTGTGTGTGTGTGTGTGTGTGTGCGTGTGTATGTGTGTGTGTATGCGTGTATGTGCATGCATGTGTGTGTGTGTGTGTTTGGTGTAGGCGTGTGTATGCATGTGTGCGTGTGCGCGCGCGCGCTTCTTTGTGTGTGTGTGTGTGTGTGTGTGTGTGTGTGTGTGTGTGTGTGTGTGTGTGTGTGTGTGTGTGTGTGTGTGTGTGTGTGTGTGTGTGTGTGTGTGTGTGTGGTGTAGGCGTGTGTGTATGCATGTGTGTGGTGTAGGCTTATGTGTGTGTGTGTGTGTGTGTGTGTGTGTGTGTGTGTGTGTGTGTGTGTGTGTGTGTGTGTGTGTGTGTGTGTGTGTGTGTTTATGTGTGTGTTTATGTGTGTGTTTATGTGTATGTATTCAGTGCAAACATGTGTATATTCAGAGTACATATATATGTATTTGTGTCTGTATTTGTATACGTGTACATGTATGCCGCTTTCTTAAGTGATTATACTATTGTTCATTTTTGTTTTCCATTGTGTGCATCCTTTCATTAAGATTTGCTCTCATTGTTTCAATGATTATGTCTTTAAATAATGATCATGTTTTGTTTTGTTTTTCGGCACATACACTGTAGAGTAGAAAACACTTTGGAATTTTCTTCAAATATGCCAGTTGTTACTCTTTCAGTTTCAGTTTCAGTTTTTCAAGATACTGTGTCCTCAATTCCTTACGTACCATATCTTATGTTATTGATTTATTGATGTTTTTTCTTTAGTGTTTCTTAACTGAAGGCATATATATAGATTAGCAATGGCAAGTTTAAAAAATGGCTCTTTTGAAAAAATGGCTCTTACCTGATAACTTCTACCGTTGGAAAATAAAGAAACTTTGTCACTGTCATTGTCATTCACTGCCATGATGATGATTATGACTACAGTAAAGATAATGATGATGACAATCATGATTAACTCTCACCCCAACACATTCACTCATCGTACCACTATGTCTTTTCTGAGGAATTCTTTTGTTTGATTTTTGTTTTACACTCATGTTGTCCACAAAGTCGTTTCATATCACAAAATGACCTTTCACTTGATTTTTTTTCTTTTTACAAATAAGGTTCCATTCTTTCCAATAACTTCAACAGTACAAAGAAATGCAAAAACATCCATGTTAATCATCATAAATTACACACACTGTTGCATATAATACGTCTCTTACCTTCATCTTCTCAGCACGGTTGCAGCTAGACCCAAGCCAGGGAAAGATAACTTGACCCACGTCCAAGATGAAGCAGTCTCCTTTGTTCATTAATGCCCAGTCAATGCCTGACAACTGAAATGGACAGAAGGGTGTTTGTTACTATATCCCCGTTAACATTCAATTATTTCCTCCACTGGATTGTAAACGTGAAATAATTAAACTGACTTCTTGTCTCTGTCACTTTCTTGACCCCCCTTCCCCTCCTTCCTTCTCTTATTTTTCCCCATTATTTAGAGTCCACTGACTGTTTCCATGTTTGCAGGCCTTTCCCGGTTTTTCCTCTTTTTTTTTCTTCTTGCTTTTGTTTGTTAAATGTTTTGTTGTTCTTCTGAGAAACAATATCAGCATCAGTTAGAAAACAAAACATACAAAAATCAAATTTTATATTTGACCTCATGTGCTTATATCTAAAGTCATTTGCACGTTTTATTCATAAATTCAAGTCTCTGGTGATTAAAAAAACATCCACAACTTTCAAAAAAGCAAGTATCTCTTTAACACTACTAAATCACATGTACTGGAAATGACAATATTTGTTACAATCCACAACTTTCACAAAAACAACTGTCTCATTATCTGGAAACGAGGGTACTGGTTACCTCTGAGAAGCGTGGATTTCTCTTCCCCTTCACATGGATCAATCGCGCATGGAAGACGCCCCGCTCTACATGGTTGAAGCCAGACTTCACTCCTCCTGCCATGATTCTGTCCACAAAATATGATAGTGATCTAAACATGACAGTATCCATTAGAGAGGGAAGAGTATGTATGTATGCTTGTGCTTGTACATATGCATGCATGCGCACATGCGCACACACACACACACACACACACACACACACATATATATATATATATATACACTAAAATACATTTAAAATACCAACACACACACACACACACACACCATCCTGTACCTGGGAAACTCACAGAGACACTTTGGGAAGCGATCATCTACCTATCATCATAACCATAACTGACAAAAACATCAGGATGAAAGACAGCTCTCCTGATATTATTCCAAAATATAATTACAAGCGTGCAGACTGGTCCTTATTTCGAACTGCTCTTGCTAATCAGGATTACAGACATTATGAAAGTGAAAATGTAGACATTATGTTTTCTAAATTCCAAGAGTCAATTCTAGCCGCTGCAGACGTATCAATTCCGAAACTCAAAACTTCTAGATCGAATAATCGATTTGGTAATGTTTGGTGGACAGAGGCATGTGAGAAAGCAGTTCAATATAAAAGGGAGAAATTCAAAATCTACATCAAAAGCCGGAAACCTGAAGATCATGTGGAAATGAAAAAAGCTAACATCCAATGTAACAAAATCATCGCTGAAGCAAAGAAAGATTATTGGGCATCATTCTGCACAAAAGAAATTTCAGATTTCAAAGATTTCCATAAAGTCTGGACGAAAATGAATCAAATGAAGAATAGAACCAACTTACCTAGGTGTCCGATAATGATAGAAACATGTAACACATTTCCTTCAGACATGGACAAAGCAGAAACCTTTGTGGACTTATTTGCTAAAAACAGTAAAGTTGAAGGTTTATCTCCAGACTGCAAACATCACAGAGAAATAGAAGATAACAACTCAATCTACACTGATCCAATACCTCAGAATGATCTCTGGTTTAATTCTCCAATCACCTTAGAAGAGCTAAAAAACACAATACTGTTTCTACACAACAAAACGAGTTCGGTAGGTGTTGATGCAGTTTCGACTGAAACGATTAAACATCTCCCTGAAAACTATCTTATTTTCCTACACAAAATTTTGCAGAAATGCTGGGTTAGCGGAACTGTACCACAAATCTGGCAAAAGTCTATAGTTATACCGATATTAAAAGCAGGAAAATCGAAAACTGATAAAAACAGTTACAGACCCATTGCTTTGACGTCCCACACGAGCAAACTAATGGAAAGATTGATCTTAAACAGACTTTTACACTACTGTGATAAAAATAACGTTATTCCGGTAAACCAGGCGGGTTTTAGAAAAGGGAGATCCGCAGTTGAACACCTGGTTAAACTTACAACTCAGATCAAACAACAGTTTGCCCGCAGAAAAAGTGTTTTAGCTACTTTCTTTGATGTAAAAAAAGCTTACGATCAAGTTTGGCATAAACGTTTATTGTTCAAGCTAAAATCTGTTGGTTTATCTGGCAATATGTACCATTACATTAAATCTTTTTTAGCTAATAGAACAATACAGGCTAGAATGGGAGCTAGTTATTCTACTTCACGACGCCTCGACATGGGGATTCCACAAGGTTCAGTGATAGCACCTATTTTATTTAATATCCTTATACAGGATCTTCCTAAAGCTTTTTCAAATCGTGTTGTTTTAGTACAGTATGCTGATGATATA
>CM060306.1:52138040-52218040 GCA_030674185.1 Monoplex corrugatus | reverse complement strand
TTCTAGAACTGATCAAAAAAAAAACAACGACAAAAAGCAACAAAATTTTTTTTTTAATTTTTAAAAAGTAGCTCTACATGTACTCAGATGCAACGAAAAAGCTCTACAAACTTGAAAACAAAATTTACATTGTGCATTTCTAAGTTTTTCCTTCATTCATCTTTCTTCAAATGTCAATTTTTGAAAAAGGGAAACAATTCAAACCAACTTCTGGCATTTCTGTGTGTCTTCTCCTCATCAACGTTATAGTGCGGTCAACATACAAGCAGGGATTTCCATACTTTATGGTTGTTTATTTAATCTGAATCAATTTATAAAGCCACAAATGATTAAATATCACTAATCATTGTTCTGTTTTAGGATCAGACAGGAATATCATTAAGCATGTTCTGTTTAAGGATAAGACAGAAATGTTCTCACAAATAAATGAAAAAAAAAAAGGTAAAAAAAAAAAACAAACCAAGTCAACATTCGTTTTAGAAATGGGATAGATGGACAGATTTTAAACAAATGTTATCAAGGACTGCACATGAGGACATCATAAGTTTACAAAGGGCATGACCCCCATTTAAAGAGAGATGGTGGACCACTGTATGCCGGAGGAAAAAAGTCATGATATTTTCCTGAACTTTGATGGTATACTTATCATACAGACTCAGAACCAAATTCAAATATCAAGTCTGAAGATTATGTTTAAATAAGTTAACATGTGTATAGCCAAATACAATGGTCACAACAGAATGTCTAGCTTCGCTGTAGAAGAAATACTGTTAATATGACTTTTTCCAGCAAAAATTCTCTTGAAACAATCTACATCACCCTGTCTACCTGTATGTCGGAACCTTTAGGGCTCTGCCCAGGCAGTGAAAGCTACAGTAATACAAAAAGTAAAATGCATCAATCGACTATCCTTTCTTTGGATAGAGAACAATTCTACATAAAAAATAAACACTACTTTTGCCTTAAAAAACAAACAAAGAAACAAAAAACAGAATAGTAAATACCATGCACACAATTCAGTCAATATGTGATGAATCAGAAAGGGTGCTGTGTGACTCACTCACATTATTATGAAAGACTGGTAGGACACTTTTGTTTCTTGAATCGTTTTGTTTGTTTTTTAAAATTTTATTGCTTTTGTGTCTTGCTTCATTTGCTTGCTTTTTAACAATTATTGCAATTATTCGTCTATCTATTTATTCTGAGAGGAAACCCGGTTTGTGCTGGGATCAATATGCAAAACAAACACTTGTAAAGAACTTGGGTTTTTAAACATACAAATAAGTGTTCTATCTCTTAAAAGGATGCAACAGTTCTTTTTTTTTTTTTAAGCATTCTGGAGTACTTCCGCTGATGTTTTGGTCTGAAAAAAACTTGTAATCATTACTGAAAGAAAATGTTCTTCAAAAGCATTGATAAAACTGCACTCAAGTTAACCACACCTGTTGCTGAAAAACAAATCTTTCAGTGAATATTAAAACATCATTATACTGCCAATGTGCTTAATTAGAGTCACTAGCATATCAAAGGACCAAACCTCCAGAAATCAGTCACATCAATCGATAGATGATAATACAAAGCGAAACATTCCTTTTAAAAAAAATCAAGTCTATATATGTATCACCTAGTTTAGGAGATAAAAGTCTCCTCTTGCTCTTGGTCTGTAATCTCCAAGGCATGACTCATGTTTCTTGGAAGACAGTTACTATGGAAGAGGAAATTTTAACATACTTCAGACCAGATTATTAGCACTGTAATTCATACATGATTTTTTAAAAAGTCCAGTTCCTTCTGCATACTGTCGCATTTGGTCTGCTACAATGATGGTATGCTGTCACATTTGGTGCACTAGAATGATGGTATCCTCAGACAGGTAAATCAAAACAGGTAAAAAGAGCTCACTTCATTCTTTCCATCCCCCTCTCCAGGTTTCATACAATAAAATCTTTCAATCAAAGCTCAAAACTTTCAAAACAAACAAACAAACAAAAAACACAAATAACAGATGACTTTTTCAGATCATTTCCAGATTGTGATCAATTTGAAGATCCAACTTTAGTTTAAAAAATCTGTGATTTTCATTTAATTATCAAAACAATTTCAGGCATAGCCAGTCTGCACAGTTAGCATCATTAAACTGATTTGACAGGAGGAGGAATGGTCACAATTAATAATCAACAATACTTTCAGTGCCATGTTCTGTCCTTTACCCTTGATGCTGATTCACTTCTTTCTGCTGCAACTTGAGCTGCCTACATAAAGTAAACACAGCATTTCAAGATTTTATAGCATTATGTTCAACAGATTCTGTGCTAGTACACATTTTTCATTCAAAGTTCCAGTTCTTTTCTGAAGAACCAGATCTGAATAATTTGGTCAAAGTTAGAGTACCTAATGCAAAGACTTCTTCACTAATTCAAGACTACATTAATTTCAATGTCATGTCTGCCAACACTGTTATCCAGTATCAATGTACAGCAGAACTGAACAAAATATGTACCACTTCTCTTAATTTCATTATTACTTAATTTTCCAAAATAGATTTAAAAAAATTAAAAAGAAGTATGCTCAATGTTAAAAACAAATTACATCTGAATGCGGCACTTTTTAATACAATTTTCTGTGATAAAGAGAACATATATAAGCTGTCTTTCAATAGTGCATCTGAATATCTGAGCTATACAACTGAGAATTTAAGAAGTCATCCTGAGGACTGCCCACAGCTGAAGAATGAGGAATAAACAAGTCACTTCTTGGTCTCTCTCTCTCTCTTTTTTTTTTTAATCTTTAAGGAACTACTGTCGATGCTTGTTTATATCTCTTTGATCAAAAGAAGATATATTTATACTAGCAATCTCACCGACAGAATGATGTATGAATCTCCTCTGTAAAACTCTCCATAGAACTCTTTTGGAACCAGCACCACCTGTAAGTTCTGTATAAAAAAAGTACTAATTATTCATCATTTTATCACATAACATGTCAACAATATGAAAAGTTTAAGTAGCAACATCTACTGATGACTATTTGTAACAATATCCACTGACAATTAACAATTTTACACAGAAAATATAAAACAAGATTATCACCGTGATCATAATTTGTTTGAATATTGTGTCCGTTTGATATTAGAATAAACCAGCTTAGAATCAATACATAAGAAAAATGTATAACAGTTCACTATAATCCTTATTATCTCATGATTTAAATTAGGATCTGACCTGATACCGACAAAACACATAAAAAACAGCTTTATTAATGCAAGTCAGTATGGTTAATGCTGCATCTGTGGACAGTACAGTGGTTACATGGAGAGACTAGCTCACTTGTCTAATCACTAGACATTAAAAATAGATAATATTTTGGAGATTATTTCAAAAGAAAAAATAAAATGTATCTGAGGACGATAACAAAATGACTGTAACAAACAAAACTCAATTGTATAACACAACTATCAATTAACATTAATGACAAACTGAGCAACCATTTACTTTCACTTTAGGCAATTAAAACAGTTCACACAACAAGAAAATTAACCACATCTCTTATTGCATCTGATACTTCAAATAAATAAAAGCAACACACACACATACACACACACACACACACACACACACACACACACACACACACACACACACACACAACACACACACACACACAAGCAACAGTTTACTTTCAACTTTAGGCAATTAAAACCAGTTCCATCAGTTCATAAGACAAGAAAATTAACTACATCTGTTACTGAATGTCCTATGTCAAATAAATAAGTGCATTTCACACACACACACACACACACACACACACACACACACACACACACACACACACACACACACACACACACACACACACACACACACACTCGCGCGCGCGCACACACACACACACACACATGCACTCCTCATCTCAATTCAGCCAGTGCAAAGCACTTATCTTTTTCTATCAGACCATACTTATTATCTATGGAAAACATGATACCTCAATTCGCCATATGTAAAATCCCGATCTTTTTCTATCAATCCGTGTAAAGGCTGGATCTATTTTTGACATGTTGGAGCCTGCAACATAAAGTTAATATATTATATAACTTAAGCATATGTATTTTATGAATTTTACAGTTGATAATAATAAACAAACTAAAACTAATGTACTGTACCTGGTAAACTTTTTCTAAATATGTAATAATCTCACAAACTTTTAGTTCAGTTTTCTGATGATTTAAGAGGAAGATTTGTGTCCCAGAGATAAATCTCTTGTTGCAACATACAAACTGACTTGTTTATCGTCCATCTTAACATTCCAATCATTCCAGTAGGGTTACTCCTACAATACACAGGTTTTTGTGTATATAACATATATTTCAGATCAGTGCAAACAGGTGTAACAGGAACACATATGAAACTTTCTGAGTGCAATAAATCTCTCTTTAACAAATCTGATCCTGCCAAAACAGTTTCATTCTAACCTGAATGACTAAGAACTTCACCTTCAAATATACTGTGAACAGCTCAGTACTGTAAATTGCTTCTTAAATGCTACCTGGCTTACTTAATCTTCATGTAAAAGGGCAATGAATGGCTACACTGCCTTGATACCAGGTCATTTTGTTGCGTGCCTACTGAAACTTTACACACCACTGCCAAGCTGGACACATGACTCAAATCTAAAATAAACATCTGTCCATGAACAACCCTGAAATCTCTCACACAGAATTCATGTTACTGTTGTTTTGTTTTCCATGAGAAGAGAGTCATCGGGAGAGAAGTTCAGTAAAGCAATGTAAAAAAAACAAATCTATGGAAAGACCATGTCCATTTTAAACTGATGCATTTAGTATCTTTTAGTCTCATCAGTTTATGACTAAGATGTCAGTCAGAAAGCGGTAAGAACAGTCTCAAGTTAATGCCATCCTAAAAACAAGTTGTGACTTTTTAACAATATGTGTATTTTGTGGCATTGTGCTGGATTTGACTGATGTATGTGATCCAACTCTAGTAAAGACATGTCTGTTATCAAAAATTTCATAAAGATCATGTTGATTGTTCAGATATTCGGGAAATCAGTTGTCTTTTATAACAAGCTATTCATACATTATGACTCCCTGATAGGCAAACTGCGTCACCCAAATCCTGTATAGATCCATGCATATAAAAGTACTGACAGTGTTTAGAAAATCTATATCTGGGAAGAATGCCCCAAAACACACAACAGATGATCAGTTAAACCAGCCATAGACACAATACAAAAAAAATCTGACAGATGCATCCATCTAGTGACATGAAATCCAGTGTGGAGATTAAAACTATTTGGTGTCTGCAATACATTTTTCAGATCTGTGCGGTCCAAACACAACACACCCAGGAAATAAATGCAGTCCAAAATATAGACAGATAGTGCTACAAAGAGACAGACACAAAGTCACATGGACACAGACTCTGAGAACTTCAAAGCTATATAGAGACAGACACTAAGTCACATGGACACAGACTCTGAGAACTTCAAAGCTATATACAGACACACATGGACACAGACACTGAGAACTTCAAAGCTATATACAGACACACATGGACACAGACACTGAGAACTTCAAAGCTATATACAGACACACATGGACACAGACTCAGAACTTTGAAGCTACATGTATATACAGACACAAAGTCACATGGACACAGACACTGAGAACTTCAAAGCTATATACAGACAGACACAAATTCACACATGTATATACAAACACAAAGTCACATGGACACAGACACTGAGAACTTCAAAGCTATATAGAGACAGACACAAATTCACATGGACACAGAATTGAGAACTTCAAAGCTATATAGAGACAGACACAAAGTCACATAGACCTAGACTCTGAGAACTTCAAAGCTATATACAGACACAAAGACACATGGACACAGACACTGAGAACTTCAAAGCTATATACAGACACACATGGACACAGACACTGAGAACTTCAAAGCTATATTGAGACAGACACAAAGTCACATAGACCTAGACTCTGAGAACTTCAAAGCTATATACAGACACAAAGTCACATGGACACAGACTCTGAGAACTTCTAAGCTATATAGAGACAGACACAAAGTCACATAGACCTAGACTCTGAGAACTTCAAAGCTGTATAGAGACAGACACAAAGTCACATGGACACAGACACTAAGGACTTCAAAGCTATATAGAGACAGACACAACGTCACATGGACACAGACACTGAGAACTTCAAAGCTATATAGAGACAGACACAAAGTCACATAGACCTAGACTCTGAGAACTTCAAAGCTATATACAGACACAAAGTCACATGGACACAGACTCTGAGAACTTCAAAGCTATATACAGACACAAAGTCACATGGACACAGACTCTGAGAACTTCAAAGCTATTATACAGACACACATGGACACAGACTCTGAGAACTTCAAAGCTATATACAGACACTCATGGACACAGACTCTGAGAACTTCAAAGCTATATACAGACACATATGGACACAGACACTGAGAACTTCAAAGTTATATACAGACAGACACAAAGTCAGGTGGACACAGACACTGAGAAATTCAAAGCTATATACAGACAGACACAAAGTCACATGGACACAGACTCTGAGAACTTCAAAGCAGAGACAGACACAAAGTCACATGGACACAGACTCTGAGAACTTCAAAGCTATATAGAGACAGACACAAAGTCACATGGACACAGACACTGAGAACTTCAAAGCTGTATAGAGACAGATACAAAGTCACATGGACAGAGACACTGAGAACCTTAAAGCTATATACAGACACACATGGACACAGACACTGAGAACTTCAAAACTATATAGAGACAGACACAAACTCACTTGGACACAGACACTGAGAACTTCAAAACTATATACAGACACAAAGTCACATGGACACAGACTCTGAGAACTTCAAAACTATATACAGACACAAAGTCACATGGACACAGACACTGAGAACTTCAAAACTATATAGAGACAGACACAAACTCACTTGGACACAGACACTGAGAACTTCAAAACTATATACAGACACAAAGTCACATGGACACAGACTCTGAGAACTTCAAAACTATATACAGACACAAAGTCACATGGACACAGACACTGAGAACTTCAAAACTATATACAGACACAAAGTCACATGGACACAGACTCTGAGAACTTCAAAACTATATACAGACACAAAGTCACTTGGACACAGACACTGAGAACTTCAAAGCTATATACAGACACAAAGTCACATGGACACAGACTCTGAGAACTTCAAAGCTATATAGAGACAGACACAAAGTCATATAGACCTAGACTCTGAGAACTTCAAAACTATATACAGATACAAAGTCACATGGACACAGACTCTGAGAACTTCAAAGCTATATATAGACACACATGGACACAGACTCTGAGAACTTCAAAGCTATATAGAGACAGACACAAAGTCACATGGACACAGACTCTGAGAACTTCAAAGCTGTATAGAGACAGACACAAAGTCACATGGACACAGACTCTGAGAACTTCAAAGCTATATATACAGACACACATGACACAGACACTGAGAACTTCAAAGCTATATACAGACAGACACAAAGTCACATGGACACAGACACTGAGAACTTCAAAGCTATATACAGACAGACACAAAGTCACATGGACACAGACACTAAGGACTCCAAAGCTATATAGAGACAGACACAAAGTCACATGGACACAGACACTGAGAACTACAAAGCTATATAGAGACAAACACAAACTCACTTGGACACAGACACTAAGAACTTCAAAGCTATATACAGACGCAAAGTCACATGAACACAGACTCTGAGAACTTCAAAGCTATACACAGACACAAAGTCACATGAACACAGACTCTGAGAACTTCAAAGCTATATACAGACACAAAGTCACATGGACACAGACACTGAGAACTTCAAAGCTATATACAGACGCAAAGTCACATGGACACAGACTCTGATAACTTCAAAGCTATACACAGACACAAAGTCACATGGACACAGACTCTGATAACTTCAAAGCTATACACAGACACAAAGTCACATGGACACAGACACTGAGAACTTCCGTCTAATATCATTTATAGTGAAAAGACGTTAAATCAAAGAATGAACGAACTGAGAACTTCAAAGCTATATATACAGACACACATGGACACAAGACACCGAGAACTTCAAAGCTATATAGAGACAGACACAAAGTCACATGGACACAGACACTGAGAAGTTCAAACATCATTAATCTCTATATTCTTCTCCTCTTCCCATCATTTCTGCATTTTCCGGTTGTTTCTTATTGTTTATTAAATAAAGAGTTAAACACTAAATGGATATCAACACTAGTAGTGTAAACATCATGCTGACTGTTCCTTCATGCATCGTTGTCCAACATGTCTTCTCTAGCTACTGCTGTGCCTTAAGTTCAAACTCTACTCTCATGAACAACATTTAAGTTTAAAATGCACACCAGCTGGGATCTCTTCACTTCTACTTTAGAATGAATAAAACATGAATGAGAGGCCTTATCTTTATAGGTTGCCCTGATATCAGGTAATGTTTTACTGAACCTACTGAAACTTTACCAACATTCATGACTTGCTCACTGCCAAGCTGTCAAGGGCAAGGAACACACAATAACAGTACAAACAGATTAATTTTACTTGAATTGTACTTGAATCAATTCAAAATCAACATGCAGAAGTACTGTCATGGATTAACTAAAAATGCTGAAAAGTGAAGTGAATTTTGCAAGCCATGTTCGTCCGTGTTAATATTCAAATGAAAGGCTTTCAATATACAAGCTGCCCGGTTTACCTGACACATTGCATCATATATACAATTGACAAAAATTGATTTTGGGGGGTAAAGGTTTGGTGCTGCGGGGTGTTGTTTTCTTGTTTGCTTACTTCTTTTAATCAAATAATCTGTGGAAAACAAAAGAACTAAAAAATGTGAACAGGAACTATTCAAGTGCACATTACATGAGCAAAGTATTTCAGTCATCAGCAATATGATTTCATGGTAACTGTGGTGCATAGGAACACTTACAAATTAGTCTGACATTATGTTTTGCAACATTTTGCTATGTTTGTTTACATTTAAAACAAAGATCCTTCTGAACAAGGGTGAAGAAAATAAAGCATAACACACACACACAAAATAACTAGTTTGGCATTATATTTTTCTTCCGAAGAACAAGTAAATATAAAGTAGAACATCAAATGCTTGCGGTTGCCTTAGTATTTTCAAATGAAAGTTAATACTTTCAAGTTCATTTCAAGCAACAGTAATAAGCAGCTTTGCATAATCTCATGTTTTAATTCTATCACCCTAACAAAAATGTAGTGTGTGTATGTGTGTACGTGCGCGTGCGTGCGTGCGTGCATGTATGTGTGTGTGTGTTCAGCATCTGTGGGTGGGTGGGTGAAGCTAAGCTGTGTGTAGTTATGGATAGGAGGGTACAAGTAGGCTTGACTGTACATGTGAGCACATGCATGTGTGTGTGAGTGTGGTGTGTGTTTCTATTGTTAACAAATCCTTCAAACATGTTTTGTTGTTGTTGTTGTTGCTGCTGCTGCTGCTGCTGTTGCTGCTGCTGCTGCTGTTGTTGTTGTTGTTCAATACTGTTGTTGCTATTGTTCAATATTATTTTCTAGTTACAGGTTTTCTGAATAATAATGACCATCATCACCCACATCAGCATCATCACCCACAACAGCATTATCACCCAATGAGATTTGCTCATAAAAATAAATATCTGTGGAAACAGACATTTATAGATCCTGCAATGAATCTCTCTCTCTCTCTCTCTCTCTCTCTCTCTCTCCCTGTCTGTCTGTCTGCTCTCCCCCCCCCTCTCTCTCTTTCTCTCTCTCTCTTAGGAAGATCAACTAACTGACACACACCTAAAGAAAAAAAATTTTTAATTAATAAAAATAAATACATGAATAAATAAATAAATAAATGCATTAAAAAAATTGACACACACCTGGAACAGTTTTCAAGTTCACATATGGCCTGTTGGATTTTCTCTCCCTTCCCCTCCCATCCCTCATGCTCCCTCTCCTTCTTCCTTCCCTATCCAACACCCACCCACATACACAGAAATTTGTCTGTGGAGGCTTAAATAAACAATTGTTAGGTTGAATTGACTTTTGTGTTTTCAGGACTCTTCATGTGAGTATAAGGTGAGAACATGCACGCAATTCTGCAAGATGAAACCATCTTCCACCCCCACCCCCACCCCACCCCTCTTCAACCTATTCCACAATCGTGCACATAATCCTGTAAGATGAGACTTCTCCCCTCCTCCACAAACCTATTCCACAATATTTCTCAATTTTGAGTTGAATGTCAGATATTGTGCAATACTTATCGTCCTATATCGGATATTGTGTAATACTTATCACCCTACATTTTCCATTAAATGCAGCAAGCTTGTAAAAAAAAGACTGTGAAAAAGACATACTGGGTATAATAACAGTGGTCTGTTTCCTCACTCGGTTTCTCAAATCACCCCTTGCACAAAAGAACAAACCAAGGCCTTGACCTCCCTTTCACAAAACAAGCCGTACTGTAATTTCACCCATGCATGCTTTGAGGGTTGACAGAAAGTTGCTAAAGGTATTCAGTAAGTTCCTTAACAATTAAGGCCACCTACAGTGAAGCGATGCTTATCAAACATACAATGAATCAACTAGTACCGTGCGCACATACGCGCGCACATGTGTGTGTGTGTGTGTGTGTGTGTGTGTGTGTGTGTGTATGCATGTGTGTGTGTGTGTGTATGTGTATGAAAGAAAGAGGGGGGTGCTTTACAGAGAGAGACAGAGAGAGTGAGTGAGAGAGAGAGAGTGAGACACAGAGAGAGAGAGAGAGAGAGAGTGTGTGTGTGTGTGTGTGTGTGTGTGTGTGTGTGTGTGTGTGTGTGTGTGTGTGTGTGTGTGTGTGTGTGTGTGTGTGTGTGTGTGTGTGTGTGTGTGTGTGCGCGTGCATGGACACAAAAGAGAGAAAGAGAAAACAAGAAAGGAGCAGATTAAGACAGAGAGACAGGCATAGTACGTGCGTGTGTGTGTGTGTGTGTGTGTGTGTGTGTGTGTGTGTGTGTGTGTGTGTGTGTGTGTGTGTGTGTGTGTGTGTGTGTGTGTGTGTGTGTGTGTGTGTGCGCGTGCATGGACACAAAAGAGAGAAAGAGAAAACAAGAAAGGAGGAGATTAAGACAGAGAGACAGGCATAGTACGTGCGTGTGTGTGTGTGTGTGTGTGTGTGTGTGTGTGTGTGTGTGTGTGTGTGTGTGTGTGTGTGTGTGTGTGTGTGTGTGTGTGTGTGTGTGTCTGTGTGTATGTGTCTGTGTGTCTATGTGTGTGTGCAGTAAACTTGAGTAGGACTGATACAAAGTACCTTGAGAGGAGGCAGGATTTGCATAGCCAAAAGCTGTATAACATGTCGAGCAACAAGTGGAATCTAATACTGCAGTCAGTTTGACAACCACACCTCACAACTGAAACTTTTTATACAGGCCTGAAAAGGAACATTTTCTGTGCACACTAACTGTGTCAGTCAGATGCATTTCACTTCTGTACATATGGACTTGTGAGCAAGTGTGTCATGGGTATACTGATATAACCACTGAGAGTGTGTTTTTGAAAATACTGGTCACAGATCCTGCGTTTGGGCTGCAACAGTTTTTCATTATATATGCAAAATATTGAAATAAGAACAGTTTACATGTATTCACTTATTTTATGTATAGTCTAACCTGCCATACTACCAAAACAAGTAAAATAATGGTGTTAGGAGTAAATGCTTTCACACACACACACACACACACACACACACACACACACACACACACACACACACACACACAAACACACTCACACACACACTGAATCACAAACTGCACAAACACACACACACACACACAACACACAACACACACACACACACACACACACACACACACACACACACACACACACTCTGAATCACAAAACTGCACAAACACCTTACATGCATGCGTGCACAAGCAACATACATACATACATACATACATACATATGTATATAGAAAGAGAGAGAAAGAGGGTATTTGTTCAAGAGAGTCATCAATTATTAAGTTTTATCATTATCATGTTACTCCGAGTAAGGTCTGGTTAATCTCTGATCTGACATTGACAATACAGTTCTGAACAGGTTCAACTGAACAACTTCAGAATCAAAACTGTATACTGTGATCTCTTTGTGCAATTGGTCATCTGCAAATAAAAGAAAAGCAAAATGAAGATGGGTATACAGAACATGCCAAATAGGTCTGTGGACTTACCACTGTGAACACCATTATGAACATCATCAAAAGAGACTGATGACCATAATACAGATATGTTACAGTATTGTACTGAGGGGTCAAACTGACTAATATATCTTTTAATCATTTCAATATCGATCTATATAGAAGGAAACTGCCATGTTAAATGTATTTCTGGAAATGACAGAAATGTTTGTAATATAACTGAAATGCTATTCTAAAAGGAGATAAAGGGGAAAAAACGGAAAAAAATAACTAAGAAACAAAAACCAACCAGAAAATAAAGGAAACAGCCTCAACTCCAAATCAGAATTATGCTTCATAGAAAATTGCTTTACAGAAAATCCTGCATATTCTGAAAATCTGAAGTGAAATGCAACATGCCAAAAATACGAGCAAGAAAAAACAGTCAAGTGTAATATTATTCGCCCGGCAGTATTGCTACTAGGCTATGTACTCTATCCTATCTACCACTGTATGGAGAAATGGCTGAAAACTTCAGCATTTAAATGTCAATGGGTACTATGCCATCAGTCACACCCCACCAAGCAGGACAACCAACATGGACAAGGACCATTAACTTGAACTTGGTCACATCAGTTCTTAGTCATACAACAACTGTCATTGTGTCAATGTCTGCCTTAGATAGTATTCACAACAGAACTCTAAAATGTTTTCCAAATAATCTCTATGTAAAAATCTAATATACTCAACGTCTGTGCAAGGTTCTTTATCTCTTTTTTCTTATGCTTTTTTGTTGTTGTTTTTTGTTGTTGTTCTTTTTGTTGTTGTTGTTGTTGATGATGTTTTTTGTTTGTTTTTGTTTTGTTTTGTTTTGTTTTTTTAAGCCTACTATTGGTACCATATAAAACTTGATAATGATCTGTTACTATGTAACATGCAATAAGTATGTTTCACATGAACTGTTTGCAGTACAAAATAGAAGAAGAATAAATTAAATATCAATAATAATAATAATTATTATTATCATAACACAGGTGACTGTCACTCTCTCTGTGTTTGTTTTTAATCAATGCAATTTGCTGGGGGGGGGGGGGGGGGTATGCTTCTGTACATGTAAAATAGCAAGCTTTGAGTAATATTATTTTCAAGTTCTCTCTCTCTCTTTCCATCCTCCTTTCCTTACATCAAACTAAAGAGGTGTGCGCGCACACACACACATACACACACACACACACACACACACACACACACACACACACACACACACACACACACACACACACATGACTGCAAATACATACACATACTTATTCAAGTTTTACATTAGCTTCATTAGCAAAAAAATAAAAACAAAACAAAACAAGAACCAAGAAGTAGTTTTTAATCTTACGAATCATTCAATTGCTGTTATAGCATTTGACAATATTCAGTTTATACAGAGCTTCAGCCTCAAGGCCATTTAGATTACACTTACAGTCCTCGCCTCATGCCATTTCTGCTTGCGTTGTGTTTTTAAAAATCTAGATGATGATTTATTAGAATGCTTTAATCTCAGAGAACAGAAAAAGAAAAAAGTATGAAATAAGATTGTATTCTCTGTCACTGTCATGTTACCTTGCCACATTTTTAAGTACATTACATTTCTGTCCTTGTTTTATTAGCCTGTGACATGTTGAATTCCTTTAACTCATTTGTCACTGTCAAATTTATTTTGTATATATATATATATTTATATAACTCTGAGGGTTGGGTGACTTTTCCCTTCTCTTTTTAATAATCCCACCAAAGCCATTCTAAATAACAAGAATGTCCAGCAAGACCCATTGTTATTGCCTCAGAATAATCATATCAAGAGATCTCCATGCCCTCTATAAAAAAAAGATAAAAAAAAGAAAAGATAAGTAAATAAATAAATAAATGGTTTTCCATAAAACCAAGGGAAAAGCTTATTTGTAACAGCAGGAAATGCAATATCTGTTGATAGTTCTTTCGTCATTTGTATTATGTGCCACAGACTGTTTTGTTATTTACACACTAATAAATAAAGTGTGTGTGTGTGGTGTGTGTGTGTGTGTGTGTGTGTGTGTGTGTGTGTGTGTGTGTGTGTGTGTGTGTGTGTGTGTGTGTGTGTGTGTGTGTGTTGTTTGTTGCGTGTTGTGTGTGCGTGCGTGTGGGCATGTAATGTATAGGTGTATATGCATGTGATTACATGTGTTTGTGCTCATCTCATGCGTTCATCTGTTGTTGATGAAAATGTGCCAGCAGTGGTTTCATTACTTTATCATAAATTTCTGCTAACAATAAAACATTCAGACAGATGTTTACCATACCGATCAAATATGTGCACAGCCATGTGTGTGTAGTATATGCCCGTTTGTCTGCGTGTACATGAGCGAATGTATGTGTGTGGGTGAGTGTATGTGGGTGAATGAGTATATGTGTGCATGTACGACTGTTGGTGAAACATAAATTGATATGATAAAAGGAACAGTTTCTTGACTGTACATTCACTGTATATGGATACTGACCAAATAAGGTGTGTGAATGTGTGTATATGTGTGTGTGCACTACTGTAAGCATGTATGCATGTGCATATATGTGTGTGTGTGTCTGTGTGTGTTGTATGCATGTATGTGTGCATGGGTACTGCATGTGAAAAACATCTCCGCAAAAAAATCTGTCAATCACTAATAATAGATCAAGTCGATGACCAATTATGGGTATGTCAGAAAGGTTTGGCACAGGACCAGTAAGTTACAAAGGGTTATATCACAATAGGTATATGGTTGAACTGTAAGGTTAATATCTATAAATACTTTTAAGAAAAAAAAAAAAAAAAAAAAAAAAAGAAAAACAATAAGTATCTACAACAAATTTAATCAAGACTAAAAACAACAAATAGACATCAGTAACAAATTTATTTGTCCTTTTATTAACTGTTTATAAGTACATTCAAATTACAAATTGGCCAAAGTCTCTATTATTCTATTAATTGCAACCATGCTTTAAAAATGTCTAAAATAAACCAGGCTGGGATTCTATTTATCTCAGCCCATTTACTGTTTTGACTCTTTCAATTCTTTAAACTGCAATTCCATGTTCAAATTTCATACTTTGATTTCGATTCATGTGATTGTGAATCACTCTTTGGCATTTGCTGATGTATTCACAGAATAATGTAACTGCAAAACTCCAATCAAGTCATAAACTGAAACTCGCATTTAAGTCATGCAGTTAACCATGGTATGGCACGGCCCGGTAGGCCTGTGTAATTTGTTTACCGTGCTAAATTATCCGCATGGTTGGTTGTGCTCACTATTCACACCTAACATCGCAAGCACAAAACACTGAAGTTTCCATCCAAAATGTATACCTACTGAAATAAACCATTGTGAATGAAAACCCATTCTACTATGATTTAGTCCATTAGTCTATCTGATCGTCCGATATCACTAATTTTTTTGCTGATGTAGCACGGTTTTTCCTCGACTGTCGTCAACTTTTCTCGAAATCAAGGAAAGGGACTGTGCCCCGCCATGATACACGAATCGCGTCCATAACAGCAAGCGGCACCGTGAAGCAGACGACGCATCCAAGACTAAGATGGAACTTAGTTTAGAGATCAACTTTACAACTGCATCAGCATGAGACTCGATGTTCTGTCGATGTCAAGAATATATTTTCAAAGCGGATATATGGAATGCATTTATAGAAAAATACTAAACTTACCTGTGTCCTCGTGCAATTCAATAAATGCCGGTTGTCGCACCTGATAGTTGCAAGGTAGGCTACTAAAATTAGCCAAATCCCCTCTGACCTGACCGAGTGTTAAAAAATTACTGCGCGAGATCGGAAACGTAGTGCATTCCTGACAGCTGAGATACGTAGATCTACTTTTGAGGACAATGTTAGAACAGAAAGTTCAATGAGGAAAAGCTCATAGGACGAGTATTGCTTTAATTTACACGATTTGCTTTAGTATAGTCGTTTTGAATAAAGTATATATGAAAATGTCTTTTCAAAACATTCCTTTAATTTAACTGTCCATGTCAGGCCCCTATAAGTACTGCCGACCTATCCCGATCGAAGTTTTCCTGTAGACAATGTTTTATTTTGCTTTAGGCATGATATTTGTCAAAGACTGATCGACGGATTTGTTTATTTAAACCAAACAATGAAAATACAGTACAAGGTATTCAGCAGCTTCTGTTTAACATGAGAGTGACAGAAAAACCCTGCGCCGTTTTCTCTACTGTAACTGTCGATGACTCGGAGCGTGGCCAGGCGTTGGCCTCTCGTACCGCAAGCACATCGACACATCAGACCACACCTCTTGTGAACAGCCTCCCATCCACCCCACCTCCTTGTCTTCCCCTGGGCCCCTTCAGTTCCGTGGTCGATCAATCGTGTGTGTGTGTGTGTGTGTGTTTGTGGGGGGAGGTAGGGGTGGAGGGGCTTTTTTGTTTGTGTGCAGTTTGTTAACGTTCTCGTCGTGGTCTTTGTCTATTTACATTGGCCTACTTTCCATCGTGCTAATTGCAGAAAATGAAAAAGACCTACAAACCCTTTTGAATATAATAGAAATAGAAAGCAAAAATAAAGGGATGGAGCTAAATGGCAAGAAGACTAAGTCGTGGTAATCAGTAAACAAAAAACAAAACAAAAAACAAATAAATAATTAAATAAAACAAAAAGAAGAAGAAATCCCGTCATGCAAAATAACAGCAAATGGCACAACTTTGAGACAGGATAAGTTTAAATATCTGGGAATGGTCATCTCACCAGATGGTAGATGCACATCAGAAATAGCCAGCAGAACTGGCCAAGCCAAACCAGAATTCAAGAAGATGAAAAGCATTCTTACCAATAAATGCCTATCAATTAACATCAGAAAGAGTTCTTGGGTGTTGTATAGAATCAATACTGTTGTACGGTTGTGAGGCGTGAACAGTCAGTGCATTCTGAATTTTGATGTGTGGTGGTGCGTTATTGTTCATAATAAGAAACACCATAGAGTGCTGGATGGGATCCAGAGCAACAATGTCCCACCACTGACGGGACAATCACTTCCCATGTGACCTTGACCTTGGCACGACTTCCAACCTCTTGCATTTGCGACTTATCGACGTGTGTACCTTTGATCAGGAACACTCTCCAAACATAGCTGCAAAAATCTTGCTTACACTTTTTTTGTCACAAATAGACCACACATTTTTGTCACAGGCATACAAACACACATACAAGACACACAGAGAAACACCTTCTTCTCTGGTTGATATGAAATAATCTCCTTTTTCTTAAAAAAAAAAAAAAAAAAAAAAAAAAGCGATGTAGAGAAAGTGGTCAAACCATTCTAACAATTTTCTTATTAAAATGATTACAGAAAATCCAGAGTTTGTGTTTTTCAAGGTCACTGTGACCTTGAAGAAACATCTGATGGCATAAAACTTAACGTGAAGCGAGGATAATGTTTTTCAAAGTGCTGAAAGGGGGATCATTCTGGTCCATACTTATGCACTCAGATATCTACGTATAACGTAGAATACTATTCAGTGCCCGTCAGCCTGAGCATTGTCTAACTGTGGCTTCATCATTTCGTTTGACTTTCTTTCTTACAATCGTTTATCCAAGCCTTGGAAGATGCAACACAGTGTGTGTTCGGAGTGTGTGTGTGTGGTGTGTGTGTGTGTGTGTGTGTGTGTGTGTGTGCGTGCGTGTGTGTGTGTGTGTGTGTGTGTGTGTGTGTTGTGTGTGTGTGAATATGTCTATCTTCTGTCTGACTGTCTGTCTGTCTGTTCTGTCTGTCTGTCTGTGTCTCTGCTTATGTATCTGTATGTGTATGTCATAATCAAACTGTATTTCTAAAGGTAACAGAAGAACACGGTATATGGTTGAATTTTGCTTGTTTGTTTGTTTGTTTGTTTGTTTGTTTGTTTGTTTGTTTGTTTGAGCAGAATGAGAAGAGATAAAAAGACAGGACAGAAAGGAAACAGTAATTATCATCTTTATCATTTAACCCCGTAACCAATCTGGTCGTTGGATGGGTCGGGTGGGGGTGGGAGTGGGGTGTGGGTGAAGCATAGACATAAATAACAAACAACTATGCATGTCTAAGGAAATACTGAGTGGTACACTGCAGCAGACAGCATCTTCCATGTCTTCAGTGGCTTACAGCAGCAAGTAAGTCAGGCGTACTGAGAAATTGGTTTGCTTCAACTTTACAGGCCTTGGTCTATTCTGTGATATTTACCACCCAGTTCTTCTTTCGACATCGACGACTTAATTTTAAGCACTTTTTTCAAACTACCTTGAAGGATGGTCTTGGCCAGATTATCATGGCGGATGATCCGATCGAAATCCAAGCAAGTTTTTGTCTGTATCCAGACGCTGTTCCTGTTGGCCAACAGAGATGTTAATCTTGTTCCAAATATATTCACTGCTCTCATGTTCGAGTTAGAAAATACGAAGTGATCACAAAGGCGCGCAAACTCTTCTTCGTGTAAGCAAGCAGTGTGCAAGTTTCGCATCGGTAGAGGAAGACAGAATCTGTCAGTGATTCAACTGTATAGTCTGTATAATGGTGATGAAGCTGATTGCGTTGTTTTTCCGTGTCACTGAAACATACGTGTATCAACCTGATGCAGCAGCGCAGGAGGCAGAGAGACTAACAGACAGACAGACAGACACACACACACACACACACACACGCGCGCGCGCGCGCGCACACACACACACACACACACACACACACACACACACACACACACACCGCAACAGATACACAGAAACACACAGAGTAGATAAACATTTACAAATGTAAGAATCAATACCTGATGCAGCTTTCAAATATTTTCCCAGCACTTTACACTCCATGTGTCCGACTGCAGCACAAATGACTTCAATTTCTAATAAATAGGCCTAATAAAATAATATTAGAAGGCCAGCTAAATTGATGACAAAAGAAACTGACGCAAAAAATGTATAGATTTCTATACTAAACGACTCAAAACACACTTCAACAGAATATTCTGTTTACTTTTGCCTTTTGTAAACACTGACAATTCTATATAACGTAAAGCACTTATTAATATTCAGTCCAGATGATTCTACACTGAACAAAACAGAATGCACTTTTCAACAGAATAGTCAGCCTATCTTTGCATTTGGTCAAAAAAGCAGGCAGTCCTATACCAAACAGAGCTTTTTTCCCCCCTCAAAAACTCATGCCAGTATTAATTTTTCACAAGACTGACAGGCACAATTGAGTGACAAACAACGAACACAGATGAAGCAATATCGGTCCAAGTCTTAATAAAACCGACAGTTATTGATTCAAATAATCTAAGCGCATACTAGACTGTGCAATGTACACACACCAGGATCTGCCATCGTTTGTATGCACCATAGTCCTGTACTTCAGCCTCATCAGCTGTTGCACGGACGCGGATCGAACATACCAATATATATAGTGAGTGTGCGTTTATACGGCGATACCCAGAGACACAGAGGCCTACAACTCAATAAAAAAAAAAAAAAAGGCCTGCAGAGAGTTGATTCAGCTTTAGCCATGAGTACACTTGATTAGTCTTGTTGTTAGTGGTGGTGGTGGTGGTGGTGATGTTTGTGCTGTTGCTGTTATTGTTGTTTGTGCTGCTGCTGCTGTTGTTTTTGCTGTTGTTGTTGTTATTGTTGTTGCTGTTGGTGTTGTTGTTGGTGGTGGTGGTGGTATTTTTGCTGTTGTTGTTGTTGTTTTTGCTGTTGTTGTTATTGTTGTTTTTGCTGTTGTTGTTTTTATTTTTGCTGTTGTTGCTCTTGGTGTTGTTGTTGTTACTGTTGTTGTTGTTGCTGCTGCTGTTGTTATTGTTGTTGTTTTTGCTGTTGTTGTTTTTGGTGTTGTTGTTATTGTTGCTGTTGTTGTTGCTGTCGTTATTGTTGTTGTTGTTGTCTCTCATCCCAAACCAAGCGGCTGGGGTGGGGTGGGGATGCGAGCTGGAGTCGGATCGTAAAGGATTCAGACAGCTGGATGGCCGGCGGCCACAAGGGTGAGAGGATATCAATATCTGATATAAACGTCCACCACTACCCCCTCACCCCTACCTAGCAGGCTAAATCATTTTCCATCCCACTCCCTCCTCCATCTCCCCACTCCACCCTGCCATTTTTGTACTGGAGAAAATGACATAAAACTTAATAAATAATTACGCCAAATCAGAGCTGAGTTTAATTAAATGATATCCCTTGCAGCACACCAGTCATCGATTATTGAGTTACCTCCTTGAATGGCGCCTCATAAATGCACATTCTCTGTGTCTGAGTTCGATCTGCGTATATGCAGCAGCTGGTACGGTGGGTAGAATAGAGACAGGTAGGAATATATGTACATATTTTTCACGCTGTTTATTCACGTTAATTGTGCATTCGAAACTTGAAACGACAGATAAATCCCTGGGAAAGCGATACAACTGGTAACATTAACTAAATGTTCCGATCTGAAAAATACATGTTGGTTTGCTTGTTTAAAATGCGTAGGGGCTTATAACAAATCTGACAGGTGTACAATGAAAACAGTGCAATAAATAAACAGATACTAAACCGTTTTGAAATTGTTTTTTTGAAATTATCCATCTTCGATTTTTTTTTCTTCCACGTGAGTTCTCTCAGTATAGTTAACAACAATCTGCTGCATAATACTTAATGTACATAAATTTATTTGTCCGTTATTTTTTGTCTATTTACCGTTCCTTACAATCATAAATTTATTTGTTCGCTATGTTTTGTCTACTTACTGTTCCTAACAATCAATAAATAATAATAATATAGATGAATAAAAAAAAAAATGCAGTAAATGATCACATATAATTGTGGGGGCTCTTTCAGTAGTAAATAGTATCCCCACCTTCTAGACATTTTGTGCAAGAAATTTCCTCTTTTCTGTCACTCTGTTTCTGTCTTGCTCATTTGATTTCTAGTTCTGTCATCTCTTCCTGTCATTTTCTGGTTTGCTGGTCCACTCACCTGTATGTCTTTGATAAAGTCTTGCATACTTTCTCTTATGATTGATAATTGGGTGAATGTATTGACTGCACTTTTGGTTCTGACGAAATGTGATGTACAGAAGCAATTTCAGGTAATTTACGCGAGTTTTTACATATGATCTAGTGTCTTTAGTTATGTTTACATAGTATCAGATAGTTATGTTTAAATAGTATCAGTTTTTTTCAAACTCTGATGATAAATTTAACAGAATGGTCAACGCCATGGGCATATCTTAAAATTATGTAGGCAAATACCAAAGAAATAAGAGGGAAGCAGGGAGAATTTTTATAATATTAATCAAAGGACATAACTCTTGAGAATTATCTCTCATGTTGTACAGAGGAGTGTTCTGAGCTTACTGTTTTTGTACTCTGTATCTGCTTCTATGCTAGCTGAATGGGTAGCGCAAACTGTATTAGATTTGAGAAGTAGGCCTACAACATGGGAGATAATTCTCAAGAGTTATGTCCTTTGATTCATATATAGGCAAATGTATTTTTATGTGTTTTTAATTTTCTTTTGCGGTGTTTTTTTTTTCAACGAGGTACGTTTTGTGTACATTTTGAAATTGTTGTAGCCTGATATGGCTCTCCGCAGTCGTATGGGCTTTAAACAACAATAACATCGGAGAAACCACCGCAGAACCAACAGAAATAGAAAGCAAAGGACTTGAACATTACATCAGTTCAAACACATGGATTCAATAAAGTCTGATAGTGGTGCATGTGCAACCGACACAAACGCAAGATGTGGAGCTAGTCAGTATCTGGAAAAGGAAATCGACTGGAAATTTTTTTTTTAACCTTTGAGTCCCAAACCCTGTCCACCAGCATCCTGTATTGCTCAACCATGCTATCAAAGCAAAAACTTAGCTTTGATTTCCTAACCCTTTCTACCAGCTTCCTGCAGGAAGCTGGTGGATTGGGTGAGGGAATCAAAGGGTTAAGTTTTTGCAGTTGTTGGGAGTCAAAGGGCTAAAGATGAAAGTAATGCGATGACTGCTATGAACGGTTCTGACGTACGGGGGCAGACAAATGGACACCGAGGAAAAGTGATAGTAATAAGATCAATGCTGCTGAAATGTGGTTTTACAGAAGAATATTGAGGACCAGCTAGAAAGATAAAAGAACAAAAGTATCTTAGAAGACCTAGCAATGGAAAGACAATTACTCGGCTTCGTTATGAAGAAGAAAATGGACTTTTTGGACATGCAGCTAGACAAGATGTGCTCCCTAATGAAAGATGTCGTTCAAGGAAAGATGGAGGGTAGTAGAAGGCGTGGAGGACTAAACGCCAGCTATGTGGAAAACACGGAAGAATGGACCGGCCTGAATATTCCAGAAAATTAATGTTCAGTTTCCTGGAGAAATGCGACAAATGGCGAAACGTGATATTCGAGACAGTGCGGGCAGCCAATACTCCACGAAAGTGACGCTAATGAAGAGAGAGAGAGAGAGAGAGAGAGAGAGAGAGAGAGAGAGAGAGAGAGAGAGAGAGGGGAGAGAGAGAGAGGAGAGAGAGAGAGAGTTCATCATATTCTTTGAATGATAAACATGATCTTATTCTTTGTTTTTGTTAGATATGGCCGTTCCACCTCTTTTTGAGGGGCCGTGCCCTTTACTAACTCGTCTGTGTCTGTCTCGAAGAAAGATAAACACGACAGTATTCTTTGTGTTTATGATGCAAGTCCAGTTCACTCTCTCATGAAGGAGGCTGACCTCTATTGCATAACTCGCCTGTTACTGTGAGCATGATTTATCTCTTTCCCGGTCTCTGGTCTTTAACAGCACCCACAGTTACGTCTAATAACTTTTTTGTTTTGTTTTTGTATCAACAGGATGAGATTTATTGATATCAGGTACACAGAAAGGTAACAGCTGTTCACTAATCGGGGCTGCTTATTTCAGGGTGTGCATGGACCAGGCTTTTCACAGAAGGAAATTAAAAGGCTGTGAATGGCGTGAGGCCTCATTAAATCCCATCAACGTAATCGTAGGCTGTTTGTCGATTGTTGCTTATATGTCTAAGTTTGTCGTGATATGTCTGTTGATTGTAGTCTATATGTCTGCAAGTTTGTCGTGATATGTCTGTTGATTGTAGTCTATATGTCTGCAAGTTTGTCGTGATATGTGTCTAGGTCTATCTTTTGCTCTGTTTTATCATCTGCTGCGTCGATTGGTTGGTGTATACATGTATGTGAGCATTTGTATGTGTTTCCTCTTTCCTGTTGTTGTTGCTGTTGTCAGCCATCATGCTTTGTGGATAATGGGTGTGTGTGTAAGATGTATGTGTGTGTCTGTGTGCGGGAGTGGATGTATAAGCATGTATGTACCGTTGTTATTTCTCATTTATTTATGTACTTTAATTACATACATACCAGTCTATTTCCTCTTTTTTATTTCTCATTTATTTTCATCTTACTTTACTTATTTTCATACCTATCTATCCATTCTTTTCTTTCCTCGTAAGTGAACAACAGACTTGCAGGGCTATTATCCAAGAAATATTGTTTTCACCTTGTTGATAGGCAGTTGAGGCTTTGTGCAATGACTGGGGGTGGGTAGGGGAGCTTTCTGTTATATGAGACTAGTTTACACCGAGTAGCTAGTTGTGTTGTGATTCAGACGTTTAATCATTTATTTACTAATTTCATGCACCTGTTCTTTTCTTTGAAAATAAGATACACAGATACACATGTCATTTGAAGATGAGATACACATGTCATTTACATGTAACTAAGACTGTTCCAGTGATAGGCTGATACAATACTAGCATTAAAACTATAGACTAGGTAAAACAGGTTAGGTTGGGCCACTCATATTGTTTTCAAAATCTTGAGCACTAAGTAGTATTTCATTTAAAAATCCCATTTCTTTTACAGAGGATAAGATTGATTTAATTAAGACAGACAGGGTTGTGACTTGTTTCTGTCAAGGTTGTACTCTGATATGGCCTGGGTTGGTATACTGCTCCATCCTCCGATCTGCATAGTTGAAATCTGGTTCATGTGGCCAGTCCACCCAACTGTGAATAGGTACTGGTCCCTCTTCAGGATAAGAGATGTAATATGAGAAGAAAGAAGATCTGTCCCTTTTCGGGGTAAGGGATGTAATATGAGAAGAAAGAAGATCAGCACTGCTTTCATAATGCTGCCCAAAAGGTGTCTACAACCTCACCCTTCTATGACCTGAGGGCTATGGCACAACCTGTTCTTTTGATAATTACTTTGATGTGGGGATTCCTCAAGCATACCGTTTCAACATTTGGTTTGATGATTCTGAAGTGAACCTTGTTGACCACAAGGTCAATGCTGGGATACACACACCACAATCTGATTGATCTTACACTAGCATCAGTGTGATGATCTACCCACCGAATACGGAATGAACATTGTGCACAAACATAGAGCCTGCACAGTGTGGGCCAAAAGTATGCATACACATATCCCAAAAATCATAGCTCATAACTGGATGATAGTGGTGGGGTGATGTTGCAATAATCTGTGATCTTTTCCACATGTGGGATGGGTGACCTATATGATTCAGGCTTATCAAAATAACATTACACACAAACACAGTGAGTGAGAGAGGGGGTGAGAGAGATAAAGAGAGACAGAGAGAGGGGTGGGGAGGAGTGGACAGATAGAGTAAGCGAGAGAAAACAGAGACAGACATAAAAGAATACAAGGAATTCATACCAACAAAAACACCCGCAATGCATCCATCATTTATTTCAGTATGATAGTAAAATCATCAAAGAAAATAGTCAATGTATGTATGTAGTATACAAACCCAACACCCTGCTCAGAAGTGTCTGATGGTTAAAGTGCATTTTCCTTTACAAGGAGTAAGGAAGAGATTTTAATTTAAATCAATCACAATTATAAACAGCATGAACATACTCTACAACAGCTATAATGTGTGTTTTTCTCATGATTGAGGTGTACATGCACACATCTGAAAATCAAATACACACACAGCACAAAAGAGTATGTTTATTTACACACGATCAGTGAAGTGACTGACAAAAATTGTACTAAAGCCACTCGTTGAAAAAAAAAGTTCAGCATGTTAAAGGAAACTTACGAGCTCAATAAATTATTTCGAAAGCTGACTTGACCAATAACTTATCTTAAAAACAAATTATTTTAAAAACTAACTAAATCAATATATTAATTCAAAAACATATTAGACAACTAAATTCTCTTTGAAAGGCAATGGTGTTGGTTAGGAGGGGAAGGAGGTACTACACCAAACAAAACCTTTACTAAAGAAGAATGCAATGCAAAGCAGACTATATTTCTTAGAAGTTCAAACAAAACTCTTCTCCTTGAATGTTGCATCCAGTCCTACAGCTTTTATGCTACTTTCCAAAGGAAAGCAAACATATCAATCTAGAAGGGGAAATCCTAAAGCACTGGTAAGATGCTTTGGGGATCAATGGAGAGGTATCACTGTGCTAAATCAAATGCTGTTGCTTCCAGAAACATTCCATTTGTAAAATTTAACCTTATTTGATGATAATTGCACCAATAATTCGAGCACAAAGGAAACTAATTCAAACAGTAACTTCTGAAGCATTGGGTTCACCTGATTTTCTTTTACCTTTCTTTTTCCACTGGAGTAAACATACTAAATAAACAGTAATAATCTCCTTATTCCTACAACTATAGAAACAGTCATAACAAAATACTGATTTTTCTTTTACCTTTCTTTTTCCTCTGGGAGTAAATATACTATATCTATATAAACAGCAATAATCTCCTTATTCCTACAACTTTACAAAAAGTCATATAAAATTACAATACAATATATACACCTGGAACTCTTGTTTTCATGCACGAAGAATTTGTCTAATAATCCTAAAACTCATCTCATGCACTTAACATACAACAATGGAGAGAGAGAGAGAGAGAGAGAGAGAGAGAGAGAGAGAGAGAGAGAGAGAGAGAGAGAGAGAGAGAGAGAGAGAGGGGAGAGAGGAGAGAGAGAGAGAGAGAGAGAGAGGAGAGAGAAGAGAGAGAGAGAGAAGAAACAGAGAAAGAGAGAAGACAAATTCTTCGCTGTGAACAGACTTAATGTGAGTGGAGAGAGAGCAAAAAGATTACCATTGCCCTTCTCGCCATCATTACAACCCATACAGCAGGCAAAGGAAATGGTTAGGATTGGTATATTTGAACATCATTTTTGAAGGAAAAATTATGAAAGTGCATGCTTGAAGTGGCATTTATATAAATATGTATGCATGCCATCATGCCATAAGTGATCGTTTCTTAGCTGTGGAAAATTAGTCAACAAGAGGAAAGAGACAACTAGAAAAGTTTGAAAAAAAAAAATCAACTGTACAATTTTGTAGAGTTTTTTTTCCTTTTTTTTTTTGGTATTAAAGGCAGAAGAAATTAACTTTATGTACAAAAAAAAAAAAAATGTTAAAAGGTAAAAATTCATCAATATACATGTAGTTACTGTGATAAATAAATGACTGTACATTCTGAATACTCATGATTTATACACTATGTGTTTATGGGAGGAATTTAAATAAAATGTTTTAAAAGATTAATAATAAAAGCAACCATTTGTTAATGAACATAAGAGGATAAGTAATCATAAGTAATCAACATAAATAAGGGACAGAACTGAAAATCAGTGAAAACTAAAAATCATCAAGCGGCAAAAAAACACAACCCAAACTGATCATTCATTTCATGCAAAAAGAAGTCTGTTGTAGTTTTTAACAGGAACTTAGAACAAAATTTTGCACAATTCACAGAGATGTTATCACAAAATACTGCAAATTCTCCTTTCAGAAAAACATTGAATCTCCAGTAACTTCTCGTTGCCATCAACATCATAATGTGACTCAAAACGACTGGCCATGTTCATCAAACATGCTCATCAACATCATGCCAAACAGAAGCCAACCAGTCGAATTGTAATACAGAATGACAAAATCTTATCACCCTACAATGTACCACACCAACTGCACAATCTGTCAAAGTGACTTCAACTAGAGTGAGTGCTGATGCGCACATGGAAGTTATTCACTTAAACACAATTAAAAGTCCTTGAGTGATGATGCGCCGGTGGAAGTTATCATTTAAACATGATTAAATCCACTCAAGCAAAGCATTATCACTAATCATTGCTCCTTTACTTCTGTGAACCAACAGGTATCACTACTATTTTGAAAGTTGTTCATTTAAACATAATTAAATGCCCTACAAATAATGCATTGTCACTCTCATAATCACTTCGCTTACTTTTGTATTTATAAACCAATGGGCATAATTATTAGGCTACTGTATTTATAAATCAATAGATATTACTATCATATTCATTAAGAAGCAAGTGTTGGGAAATAGCAACTAGGAAAGGCAAATGTTGGGAGACAACCAGAAAATATTAAGCTTTAACAGGCGTGCATTACATAATGAGAGAGTTCGCTTTGTTTGAAAGTTAAAGAATACACTGTTTACAGGCAGCTGCATCCCACTGTAAACAGAACATCTCTAACGAACAATCTCGAGTAATGTCAAAATACATTTATCACACTGTTATTGTTGAATTAATGATCGAACTTTACGTACATAAATCTTTGTAACGTTAACCTTTCACCTCTCTCCACTTGCAAGAAAATTAACACATACACATACAAAATTCAACACTAACTACTTCCTGGCAATGCATACTGCACTGGGAAGA
This sequence comes from Monoplex corrugatus, assembly GCA_030674185.1. Taxonomy (NCBI): domain Eukaryota; kingdom Metazoa; phylum Mollusca; class Gastropoda; order Littorinimorpha; family Ranellidae; genus Monoplex; species Monoplex corrugatus. The sequence continues at coordinate 52,189,994 of CM060306.1, read as the reverse complement.
TTTCTTGCAATAACTGCTGTTGGTACTGACAAAGAATCTCTAGCCATAGTTTAAAAATAGTGATCATATGGGGGTTCATTTCATGCTTGTTTCAATGGGGAGGCCTTAATGTGTATAAAAAATGTGAATAACATCAAAGTGACCAAATGTGTGAAAAAATATGTTATCTAAATCAGCAACATTAATAACATACATTCTTAGAAAATTCGTATCGAGAATTGAGTACTGCTTCATTTATAACTACAATGTTCTCTGCAACAAGCTGTACAAATTGTCATCAGTCTAAAGAATGCCTTTCTGGTTTACACATGATTGTACTGTCACGAAAACCATCAACAGCACACACACAGTCAGAATACCAATCACCCCAACATGTGATTCACTCTGCATTCACATTGTAAAATGAGGTTCAGAACTCTACTGTCTATAAAATACATAATAACAAATTAAATTAAATTAAAAGAATAACATCAGGATAAAAATAACAAATTCTTTCTTCTCAAAACAACTGTTAGACCAACTTTTTACAAACCAGATTTTCTAAACAGAACCATGTCACTAAAAAACGCATCTGTACCATTTCTTCAGATGTTTTAAATAAGCAAACAAATCCACCTTCCACTGTATAAAAAAAATTACCAAATAAAAAAAAAATCAAACAAGTGCAAATTAACATTTATCAATACACAATGGCTACTTCCTATCTTCTGTGTACAAATGGCAAAACAATAAACTAATTTTCACATATCGGATGACAAATTGTTTATGACATCATTTTTTCTGAGGCTGCAAACATATCTTGTACAAAATGAAAAGCCAACCCAACAAATAACTTAACAGCCTCCCTTCCCATTTTTATCTATTCATAAACAGCTAATACATCTGAGCATGTATATGCGCCTGTGACACTGACAATTACAGTAGATGTCAATTCATACTCGTGCGTTCATCACACTTAGCTAGACCACCTACATAGATTTGGAGAAACCTAATCATTTAGCTAGATCCTTCCTGCTGCAGTTATGTTTGTCGATGGTCACAGAAGTACCAGATAATGACCTTGTTCTTCAGCATTCTCACATCTAAAATCTTAACCATTCATTTTCACCTCATTAGACGTGTCATGATCTTCTTCTTCAGCATTCTCTCATCTCCTTAAATCTTAACCATTCATAAGCACTCCTCAAGTCTATTCTAATGTTCAAAGAGAAATGGGGAAGGATAAGCTGAAGTCAAGAACATGAATCTAAAGAAGGCCTACAAAGATGGTCAGCCCACTAAAAAAAGATAACAAAACAAAACAACCTGAATACTGAAATCAAGAAACAGTGTCATACACACTGTCTGTATACCAATACACCCAACTTCCCTTCCCTCCCCCCACAACTGTCAAGCTGCTTTATACTTAAAAATGAAATCATAGCAAAAAAGAAAAAAAATATCACACCATTCTATCAATCTCCATTTTTTTGTACAAAAATCTTACAGAAAATTCAAACTTTATGTTCTCGAGTCTTGTGACCCTTTAAAAAAACAATACATTAAATAAACTGACATTAAGCAAGGACACTGGTATACTGCCATAACAGTGAAACTTAAAGGTAAGCATTGTTCCTGAGAAAGTGCTGTTCACACACCTTTCACAAAAAGTGCTGATTTTAGACACTTTTATGATCCATATGACCTTTATCTCGGGTCCATGACTTCTGCACTTAACCCTTTGACTCCTGCACCCTGTCCACAAGCATCATGCAATGTCAACCATACTAGCAAAGTAAAAACTTAACCCTTTGATTCCCTCACCAGGGTGAGGGAATCAAAGGGTTGAGTTTTTACAGTTGGTGGATACGGTGCGGGAGTCAAAGGGTTAAGCACTTCCCACTCCTCAACAGTCTACATTTTCAAACTAAATTCAATGATGATCCATCCTGAAACAGCTGAGAAAATCTTGCTCACATCTTTTTTGTCACTGACAGACAACCCTCTCCAGATAAAATGAGACAATCTTCATTCTAAAAAATAAATAAATTAAATGCAATTTAAAGAAAAATGTGTGTACGTGTGTGTGTGTGCAGCCAACTTAAAATTGAAAAAACAACAACAACAACAAAAATCCATCAAACATCCACAACTTGTAATGCCCCGTTCACACGACGTGCAACTAGCATGCAACTAATCGGTTGCACTACCATGCAACCTATTCACAACCCCAGACGACTCCAGGCAATCGGTTGTCTGGAGTTGTCAGTTTTTCGGTAAAATCCCATTTTTAGTTGTACGTGTAGTTGCACGGCCGAAAATAATATTGTCCTAGAGCGATGTTTTCGTAGTTGCGTCAGTTGCACGGCCCCAAATGGTTGTGTGGAGTTGGGAACACTTTTACACGAGTTGCCTGGAGTTGGCTGGGGTTGTAGGCAGGAAGTAGTTTCGCGCCACGCGTGCCTCCGTGACACACGCATCGCGAGCCTCAAGAAACGGCGGGAACAGGGGAGGAGCCTAACGGTTGCACGTTTCCTTTTACACGAATGCAACTCCACACAACTTTGCGGTTGCACGGCTCCTCGTGCAACTGGTAAAACCCAGTGGTTGCACGTTAGTTGCATCACTTGTAAACGTAGCATAAACAACAGTAAAAAAAAAAAAAAAAGGAGTGGAACTCAGCACTTGCTTAACTACCATCCCCTCAAAAGGCAAAAACAATCAACAAAACAACAACAACAAATCCATACACATTTAAGCTTAACTACAGCAACAACAACAAAACATTTCCAGAAAACATTAATGACAACTAATAAACATACAAATTTTTTTTAAAAAGGTTCTTGTATAAAAGTAACAACAACAGCAACAAAGATGAGAGCTCCAGAAAAAAAGAAAGTAAATCAATCATGATGGCTGTTAATCTAACATAGAAAAAATTACAAAATGTGAAATAGTCTGTACAAGGTGAATGGAAGACGAGTTTTCTGTCCATCTTCGCACAACAAAAATGTTAACAATAACATGAAAAACCTGCACACCTCAATCAAAGTATGATGAATTTTTTCTGTTGTCTAAATTAACACAAAAGTTTTGTCAACAAAGTTTGAAACCAACAGTAAAAAGTAAATGATAATAAATGGACTTCGTTTCGAAAACAAATCCTATCAGTTCTCTCCCCCTTTTCTTTTCTGATGCTCAGTTGCATCGAGCTAATAAACAAGCTAATAAACCATTATATTTAATATTATTTCACTTTAGCAAACCAGTTGTGAAAGGAGGGATTTTGTTGTTGTGAATACAAACAAATCTACATTAAACACATAACTATTAATTTCAGTCATCGTTTACTTGATTCTTCAACACTGCACAAAACTGTACACATGAACAAAATGATAATCCTGTTACTATTTCACACACAATATCATTGTCAGTGAAGACGATATGACCACTGTGGCACACAAAAATCCACACTTTTTAAAAAATTCAATGACACTTTTTGATTGCTCTTTCCATGTTACTTGATCTTCTTCTGCTAGTTACAAAGCAGACTATTTTTCTTCTCTTTTTCCTGTTAAATAAATGTTTCAGAATAAAGCATCCCAATACATCACAGGTAGGTAACGAACAACTATTAAGTTTTATTTCATTTAAAAGTTAATTACACATCAATTTTAAAAAATGCAACAATTACAGTACTGGAAGAAACAAATGGAAGGAAGAAGAACAAACTAAATGATGCATAGAAGACAGAAGTGCAAATGAATCAGCAAAACTTCCAAGCACCATAATACACTTATCAGAACTTGGAAAACTCAACTAAAAATAAAGGAATGCACAAAGAAAACAAGTTGAAATTAATGATAAAAATTTAAGCAAGCATGCCAATGTAAAATGAATTAACCTAACGGTGTTCTCCCACACAAACACATACTAATGCCCATTTTCCCACATGACCATGTACCGACATTGATGAAAAAGTCTTGGTCTTTGCGTTTTATGTGCAATGTATCGTAGCTGCTATCGTAGACATTTCACCATTTCGAGCTTGTCCCCCTTTGTTTTCCTTCCTTCCTTTGATTTTACTTGTATATCATGTACAATTATGGTTTCTGGGTCCTGCAGCCTGCTAGGATAGAGTTGTAGTAATGATGAAAACTGCACCAGTTGCATCCATCCATGTTAAAAGTAAAAATCCCGACTGGAAACGTCACTGATACTTGTATGTACATGACCATTGGTACACAAACTAGTATTTCCGCAAATGTCTTCCAGGAAATGAGACATAAATGCTGAGATAAAGAAAGGGCAAAGGACTTGTGCGTTTTGCCAGGGTTGGGGGTGGGGGAGGTAGGTAGGTCTGAGTAGAGAATATGGTCTGCGTCAGTATATGCATATGGGAGAATACAGTAGCTTTCTTCCCTATTCTTAATTTTCAAAACTCTAAAAACATTAACTAGTCTGCTTTTCTAAGTATCTAGTCTGTTGCTTAATCACACAAATAAAGAGTGAACTGGTGTGTCGAACAATACTCCGCACGTTAACTTTCATCTCAACTGAAAATCCATAAAAACCAAGGAATGAACGGAAAAATCTGTAACAGAAGACAGCCTATTGTTAACCTCAACATCTCAGTTGGAATGACTTTACACTGACAGACTGAGAAAGAATGTAAGTGGCAGCCTTTCCTCTTCAATGTTTACTACGCCTGACAGTGCCACCCCTCACAAAACTACCAGTGAAAGATCATCTGACATGTCTCCACAAAGTCTATATCTAGAGTAACTGCTATGATGCATCTGCATGTTTTTCAAATTACACCCCATCAATATGAAAAATGAATTTAATGAAACAATGTACACTGTAATATTATCATTAAAAAAAGGCACAAACAATAGTGTTTAAAATACATATGTTCATGATTTAAAAATTAAATGTAGGGGGGGGGGGGAGGGTGATAAAAACATGGAACACAGAAAAAAATACAAACACAGCAATGTTATGACAGTTCTTTCACAAATTAAGTCTAGAAGATATAACTCATGTTGAAAGAAGACTGGTATGTTCGGTAAACAACTGTTAGTTTACTTGGGAGCAAATACACTACTTCATGACAGCAATCAGTGCTTTCCCTAAGAAAAAAAAAAAAAAAAAGAAAAAAAAAAAACACTCATGATCAACAGCATGCAGTTGGAAATTTACACACTTTATTTCATTCTCAACAAATTTCACTCTGTCATAGAAATGGCAGCAACAGCAACATTTTGTTAAACACTGTCACTCTGCATCATACATGTTCACCTTTGATCTTTGACACACACATTAACAAATCAGAACACACAAAAACATGCATACACATACAAACCTTCACTGTAATTCAATGAATACTTTCATGTCATATTTTACAGAAAAGGCACAAGGTATATTTCCAATCTCTGTTACACATTAGTAACCTACCATTTTTTCCACATTTGCGAGCACTGCTACAGTTCAAGCCACAAGATGAACAAAGACCAGGCCATGTGCCGCTCATTTCTCTACCCTCATCAGAAGCAAGGCTATCTGTCTGGTAGCTGCCTTGTGGTTCTCAATGTAAGTATCATGGCCAACAAACAACTAAACAGCTTTAACACACCCCAACACAACACACTTTCCAGTGTCTTTGGTTTAATAACACCGCTGTTCAGCACCATACTGTCCATGCTGTCACATACCCAACACTGATGCATCAACACTGTCTTATCACATGTTGTCGCAAGTACAAACACCATCATCATGTTGCTTGCTGTTGCATGCCCGACACCAGCATTACGTCACCTGCCACTGCTTATCAGATATCCGTCTGACATTACTTCCCCTGCGCAGCACCACCGTTCAACATTTTGTGTACTGATCTTTGTCCCACTCTTACCTACACCTTGCTCTACTCCCTTCACTTTTCCCCCTTACTTTTCAAATGCCTCTCCTCTGTGACTGGACCTTTGCTCCACTCCCAAACCTTTCACATGCCTCATCATGGTAGACCACCTTCTGACCACACATTTGCATGGTGTAGGAATTTCACATATTGAGAAAAAAAACAATGTTAGAGGACAAAGGGAAAGAAGGTTTTAACACCAACAGGTTTTGCATGGGTTATTTGCAGGAAAAGCACCTCTAACAGCAGCAACAACTACAAAAGCCTCACTTATCGAAATGTATGGAAAAAAGTGCGCACTTCATTATGCATTCTTGTTTTACAAGTGCTTCTGATTAAACCTATACATTTTTTTTATAAGTATGAGCTTGCTTTGGCAACACCAGCTTTGTGTAAAGCCAGCAAAATGCTAAGTTCCTACTGTATCTTGTTAGGCACTTTTGACTGAATGAAAGAAAAAAATGTATCCTGCTATCTGAATATGATCGAGCCATCATTAGTCTAATACGATGCCTTCAATCTAAATGAGTTCTCATACATCTTGAAAAACACTGAATCTAGCTAAAGCACTGTTCAAATACATTAGACAACTACTTGTTTCACTGCAAGAAAAACAAAGACAAAAAAAAAAGGTTATCTTTATCAGGTAAACACCCTGGGATTGCTGTAACTTTACATAGTAAACAAGTTGTGACATTTAGCAAGTTGTGACAAAAAAATGTCTAACTCTAAACTCAAGGTCACAACCAAAGCATCAATCCAGGGATGTGGGGTGAAGGCATTTAGGGGTAGTTAGGGCACACAGCCAACGATTCAAAGCATCAGGCACGGAGAAAGAGAGAACACAACAGGATAAATCCAGTGAACATAATAATGTGGTTACGGTGGCATTTCAACTGAACATGAATGTGACACCACTTATAAAATGAGAGAAAGAAGACATAGAAAAAGTTATGGTGAAGGGGGAGCTGAACAATACAAAGGAAATTCAAAATATGAGACTAACTTGAGATTTTTAGAATGTGAAATCTCCAAGAAGAAATGTGAGTGCTCTGGCAAGAATGTCTTGATCTATCTCTAGGTAACAGATAAGCTTAAAGTCTATGATAAAATCTATCTCCAGATAACATCATGCTAAAAGATGAGCACAAAATCTTTGTCTTCAGCTAAAAGATGAACAGAACATCTCTGTCAATCTCCAACTAACATGTGAGCACACACACACACACAACACACAAAATCTTAGAAAACATCACCAGCCAAAAAATGAGCAGAAAATCTTGATGTATTATCTCCATTTAGCAATAACAGATGAACAGACTGCTCATAAACTGGCTTACAGATAGCAGACAAGCAGAAAGTCTGTTTTAACTAATGGTCTACCTCCAACTAACAGATGAACAGGATATCAACCCCTTCACTCCCTCAATTCTATCAATGAGCTTCCTGCAGGAAGCCAGAGGATATGGTGAAGGAGTGGAAAGGTTAAGTCTATTTCCAGCACACAAATGAGCAGGATATCTGTAACGATATTGTCTATCTCCAACTAACAGAACCTATGGTGCATATCTCCAGCAACAAATGAGCAGAAAGTCTCGGATGTTTCACGTTCAGCTAACTGATGAGCAGAAAGGATGAGAGAAAAAGATGGGGACAACAAGACGTCCCACATCTCTTCTTTGCATAAAGGTAATGAACACTGCCTTGGGTGGCGAGCTACATCAGCCAGCTCCACAGCATGAAAAGTCCTTCAGGGAGAGGCAGGCGGGGTCAACTCCCTGCAGTATGTGGTGCTAAGATGGAGGTGTGGTGCCAGGGGAGTCTGTGGCTGTGGTTTGTAATAATGTGTACACACTGTCCACCCCTGCCAGGCTCTCAAAGAAGGGTACAAGGTCCATCAACTCTTTGTCACCCATGTCATCAAACCAAGAGGACACTGGGACCTGCATAGAATAATGAAAACCATGGTGTCAACTGAAAATCATCAAACAAATCCAACATTTTTAATACACACAATATACTGTGATCTGGAAGAGCATCTATAAACTACTGGAAGAGCATCTATAAACTAAACAGCAGTGTGAGGTTGTTGTTACTGCTATTGTTGTTTAACCTGTTCAGTGCCTATAAGCCGTCAGCTGATGTCGTACAAAAAGTGTTGCTATATTGCCTATAAGCCGTCCACAGACATCGTAGGAGTTTTCCGATTTTTCGTTCACAACTGTGTGAGCCAGTAAGCACAAAGGAACACTGCACAGTGAGCTATAAGTGTCTACAAAATAAAAATAGGATGTAAATTAGGATAGGCTACGTCATAGGGAAGACACCTTTATTGTCGCTAATGATTTGGTAACTGGACCACGAGAAGTGGAGCACAATGGCGACGCAACCTTCGACAAACCAGAACGGTGGCTCACATCAGAGAACTTTCACGACTCTAGAGGCCGTTCAAATGATTTTAGAGCATGATGACGATTGAGAGGATTTGTTATCTGATGATTCGCTTCAACATGGGGGTGAAGAAAGTAACCATGACGACGCCGTCATTCAACGCTTGCTGGCTGAATCGATGCAAGCAGATGATAACAAGTACGAGTCAGACCGCGACTGCCGTGGTCAGTGTGAGTGGCGAGCGTGCAGGCCGTGGGTCACGCAAGTGTTCGTGGTGTGGGAAGGGGGAAAGATGAGAAAGGGGAGAGGTGCAGAGGAGCTGTACCCCAGTTAGAAGGCATGGCAGGGGGCGTGGCGATCAGCGAAGTGTTGCGTTCACTGAAAATCAGTTGGCCTCCAAATGGACAACAGTCAGATATTCCTCAATTTTTAGGAAATCCAGCAATGAAAGTGGGAACTGGGGACATGTGCTACACTTTTGTCAAGCTGTTTCTCACTGATGAGCATGAGCTGATTGACTTATTTGAATGAGGATTCTGATTCTGGGCTTATTTTCTCTTGTTTTGATTGCAGAACCTGAAGAACAGACAGAACCAGTGTCTGAGTACAATGACTGTCATGTAGTCTGACTGTTCAGTGTCTGAGTACAATGACTGTCATGTAGTTTGATTGTTCAGTGTCTGGTACAATCACTTTTATGTTTACTGAAACTAGGTCTGTCACTGTTGGGACGGTTACTCATTTATGTGTATGCATGAGTTTAGAATCATTTCATGAACATTTTATGATGTCATATGTTTTGTTTTCATTTACGTGTATAAACTGACAACAAACAAGTCATTTTCAGCTGTTTTTTGTTTGTTTGTGAGTGTGTTGGGTATCAATCTGTAGAGATGGAAACTTACTTTTTAGACAACACAAAAAATTTATTTCCACTTTGGAATGCCAGGACAGTTCTTTGCAATCAAACTAAGAGAAAAATAAGCCCAGATTCAGAATCCCCGTTCATTTTCCTTCAAAAAAGACATGTGTTTCTTTGTATCTCTTATAGAATTTTTTGTTAATTATTACCCTCGAATCCTCAAAATTCCCCAGCAATGGGGAAGCACATGTTTACATTTTTCTCCGGCACTGAAAGGGTTAAAGCCCAGCTGACTAAGAGCTATAACCGCTTCAAAACATATAAAACTTCAACAGGAAAAAAATAGAAAAGAAATGAAAATTAAGTACACATATCAATGCATTCGTGTACATACCACTCCATCTAATTTATCGCAACGGAAATTTAAAAAACACACCCGAATACAAATATAAGCATACCTAAGGACAAAAACATACATAAAAACAGGCATAAATTAACTAAAATTGCTTCCGCATATCTCACCTCCCTAGAGCCAAAAATGCACTTAATACATGTACCCAATTATTAATCTTAAGAAAAAGTACACAAGACTTTATCAAACATATATAGGTGAATGGACCATTGAGGCAAAAAATGATAGGTAGAAATGACAGAAAGCAAAGGAACAAGGCAGAAACAAAGAGTGACAGAAAAGAAGAAATTTCTAGGACAGAATTTCCAGAAGGTGGGAATACTATTTATGCTGAAAGAGCCCCTGGCATCCTCATGGGGGAGGGGGGGGGGTTAATGATAACAATGCATTTTTAAATATCATATAGAACACTTAACTGGAATCACTCTGGGTCAGCTGTTCTGTTATCAAGAAAAATTCAGCTGCTCTATGGTCTGAATTACACAAATCATTAACAAACTATGGCCCTCTGAGAAACAAAATCAACTTTCTGTTAGTAAGAGTGTAGCTCTTCTGTAATTTGAAATCTTACAAAACCACAACCAAAATGTCACTGACAAATAAACTTGCAGAAATAAATTTTAGTAGATTGTTTTAATGGTTTGTTGATGATTCTTTTGGCTTCCTATTCTCTTCAAGTTTCCTCTTTTGTCAATTTGCCATTGCTGATGCTTGCTTGGATATCGCAGACGATTCAGCCCTGCATAGTCTACAGCATATTGTCAATTTATCTACAGACTGCTGGGGATGTGTTGTGCACTAAGTACTGTAATTCTATTCTGAATGGATTGTATGTGAAAAACAATGAAAGAAGAAGAGGAGGAAGAAGAAGAAGAAGAAAAGAAGGGGGAAAAAAAGAAAAGAAATACACTCAAAATGCCCTGAAATTGTAGACCATTGTATGCTCAAATTGTACGATTAAACAGTCTGGGCATGTAGCCTAAATACGTTTGAATATTTAAAACGATAAATTGACCATGAAAGAAAAAAACAACAAATGAAAGTAAACACACACACAGACACACACATAAAGATATGCAGAATCAATGATCAGCCAAATGTGGCAAAGATATTTGTGCAACTGACCAGGAAATCATACGTTCAAATCCCTATCAGTCCAAAAAATTATTGTGGTTTTTCAACCCTGACTGGCTCTACCCAGTGTTGAGATGTCATGGGCTCACTGGGAAGACTGTCCCAAACCAATGAGTTTCATGACTCATCCACTTCACAAATGCATCACTGATGGTGCTGCTCCATTTTCCTGACCAACAGTGTAGCTGTGTGAAACTGTCTGGCCTGCTTGATACCAAGACATATCATGAAACTAAGCGTAGAGCACAGCTCTATCATGCAGTCTAAATTTGAAATGGAGCTCACAGCATCATCAATGTCAACCCCATTTCCATCATCATTTCACTGTGAAAATGGCCTTGCTGTCATGGTATTCACAGTTCTGGTAAGTTTGAATGTGTGGTTAAAGACTGAAAGGCACAAAGTGGGACTTGTGACGAAGAAGCAGTGCAGAAGATCAGATAACAAAACAAAAACAAAACAAACAAAAAACCCAACAACAACAAAATAGACTTTAACAAACGAACCAACGAGATACACATATTTGCAAGTTTTCTTATTCATTTCAGAGACTGAGCACTTCTTTTTCAAAAAAAAAATTAAGCATACAATTCACATTACTAAATAAATGGTGTAACTCACAGCATTGTCTGGATGGAAGATGTAGGAAGCAGGCGAATTGTCAATGATCACCACTTTGTTCAAATCACGACCTAACCGACTCAAGTCCTGCAATACAATTCAAAACAATATCAATTATTCCTTTGAGCACAGTCACAGAATGCAAAATGAAAACCATATAGAATGGATGTTTAACCTCTAGATTACCTCATCCTATCCACCAGGCTATAGTGGATAAGTGAAGGATCCAAAAGGTTAAGTTTTCGCTTTGCTAGAATGGTTGATGATGCAGGATGCTGGTGAACAGGGTGCAGAAGAAAAAAGGTTAACTGGTGAGAACCTATTATAACAGGAACACACATGAACAGGTACATCCATGATAATACCAGTTATACATGTGAATGTGTGTTTGTACACATAACTGAATGCATGGAGAATCTCAAAAGTTTCTGGACCAAAGTATGCATAAATGTGCACACAACAGGAATCATGTATCAGTGAATCAATATGTAAAGATGAGAATGATACAAAGACAATGAGCGAGAGAGAGAGAGAGAGAGAGAGAGAGAGAGAGAGAGAGAGAGAGAGAGAGAGAGAGAGAGAGAGAGAGAGAGAGAGAGAGAGAGAGAGAGAGAGTTTTCAGTCAATGAATTTTGTAATTAAATCCATCCCACTTCAAGTGTATGCTGTATGTGATTAGCCACAGTAATGTTCTTCACCTGCTGAAAAGGACTCTTTACAGAATAAAAGAGTCACTGCATACTGACAAGCCTAAGACAACTACCCATCTATGATCACTTTGCGAAAACAGAGCATCATCAAAAACTTATTCCCCAATAACTCCTTATTACTGTGCAAGACCAACACATAACTGACATCAGGCATTGATACATTCAATATAGTTGACAATCTACACCATTATACTATATTTTTTTTACATTATAGATCACCATAATATTCTAACTGTCCATTTAAACTCATGCAATCACAAATCACACTATGTCCTTTGTACTGCAAAAACTAAACCCATTAAAACTGATAAAATCATGTCCTCAATCAACCCATTAAAATTAAATCCTCAATAAACCCATTAAATTTAATAAAACCATGAGTCCTCAATCAGCCCACTAAAATTAATAAAACCATGAGTCATCAATTAACCCATTAAAATTAATGTTATCACGAGTCCTCAATCAGCCCATTAAAATTACTAGAATTATGAGTCCCCTATCAGCTAACAGATTGTCTGACCTGAATTTGAGAACATATCTTACATGCATAATTTTGACAAAACCAGTGACACCTATTTTCAGTCATCTACTTATTGTTCATAACTGTCTATCGCACAACACAAACAAATTAAAACATCACATATAACCAATCATTGTACTGTAGTGGCCAGCATAACAGACTACCAACTGAAGGGTTGTGGGTTCAAATCTCCATCAGTCCTTTCAAAATCCTCGTGGGATTTTTCAGCACCAACCAGCTCCTGCCCAAGTTCAGTGCGCTATGGGCTCATTGGAAAGACTGGGACCACACAGTTGAGTCTCATGCTCTAAACTCCTGACCAATACTGCAGGTGTCTGTAACTGTCAGCCTGGTTGATGCCAGGATATATCATAATAATAAGCATAGAGTACAGCTCTGTAATGCATGCAGTCTCAATCCTACATGGAACTCCATGGCATCATGGTTATCATCATCATCTTAACAGCATTGATATGCCTTAAGAAATGGGACAAAAAATGCTAAGCACTAAGCAAACTGCTTTAGTGTAATTATCCTAAGAGATAAAAAAAAAAAAAAAAAAAAAAAAAAAAAGTATGCCAGAAAACTCCAAAATGAAACAGTGTCAACATCCCTGGCAAGGAAATAATACAGTCCTAAGACTCAAATTAAACACAGTTCTATGACACAAATCATTCTAAATCTCCCAAAGGAGAAAAATGTTTGAGAAGGAAGAAAGCATACAAACTTTGACATAATTTCCCCGATGAAAGACACATGATTCCCTGAAGAGCCTGGCCCGAAACACGCCCCATTTGTCCAGTAAGTCAGCCACTGGATCAGCGTACTGCAACATAAACAAGATATGTAGTCGGATACACAAGTGTATTTGGCTTTACTGGTACACTCTGTCACATACATGGAACACTGACTAAAAGCCCCCTCATATGGAAATGACCCATTATGTACACATACACAATATTCCAAATGTTTCTGATAATGAACAAAAACCACAAACATTTAAAGTTTACAACTAACTCTTCTGACTTGTGTCTGTTTACATTGCACTTTCATTTTATATGGTATACTAGTAAAGTCTTACAAATTTTATATCCAGTATAGAAACACTCACCTTTGCCAGGCTAGCAGTAAAAAGGACACATTCAAACATTTCACCCATTCGCTGCAAAAACTCATCTACATGTGGACGCTTCAGCACATACACCTGCAAACATATCAAAATTTGCTTCATAAGAAAAAAAAACAACAAAAGAAAAAGCAACAAAAAAATCCACCGTATGAAAAACCAAACACACACACACACACACACACAAAGGATAAATGTGAAATGACAGCAACACTTTGATTGACATCATAGTCAAAGTAGGTAAGATGTCAGATTTTCCACTGTAAGGTTCAAGTTCAGTTCAGCCCGGTAGCATGATACAGTCAAACTTTTCTGATGTCCCATGTCAACCTATGTGTAGTTCTGCTAGTTCCTGAACGCCTTCTGTGTGTATGTGCATCCAGAATATCAAGCATGCATGCTAGATCTTATCAGCCCTATCAGTGTGCTGTAGAGTATGGATTCCAAGGAATACCCATCCATGAAAATGCCCAACATGAACATCCCCATTATTAAGCACGACTGCCTACACAGCAGAATGAAATTGAAAATCACCCATACATGTAAAACGCCACCTTGAAAACAGGCTTTGCCCATTCCAAATTCAGAAATCAAACTTATGCATAAACTCCTAAACTGTTATAAATGTATGGCCCAAATTCCTTTGGATAAAGTTACCCGTAATAATTTCCCTACTTCTGAAACTGAAAGTATAGGTCTTCACCAAAAAATACATAATGATAATCACCTTTTTTTCTTTAAAATCAAACTGAAAAAGGAAAGATTAATCAATGAGTATGTTCCACATTAAGCAATGTATGCACTAAACGATCAAAATATCCCTGTGAACATATGCCTTCACTGCATGACCATTTCCAGCTGAAGCTCTTCAGATAAATGCTGTGTATGTGAAAGGAACATGTATATACATATGTGCATGCATGAAGTGTGTGTGTGTGTGTGTGTGTGTGTGTGTGTGTGTGTGTGTGTGTGTGTGGTGTGTGTGTGTGTGTGTGTGTCTGTGTGTGAGTGTTTCTATTCGGAATAAGTGTGTGCATTTGAGCATGCAGGTGTTTTTTGTGGGTCTCTGTATCTGCACAGCATACAAGTGTGACCATACATACAAGCACACGAGTTGAGTGTTTGAACACAAAAGCAATGACAAAATGGTCAAAATTCTTAAGATCTCAGTAATTTACACGGTAATCTCATTGTGTGTAAAAACTCACTACTACAATGACAACCTGTCAACTTCCAAATGACAAAAATGCACAGCTTTCACATAGGTGTTATTCCACCATACATATTCTATCAATCAACACCACATTGCAGCCATCACTGTTATTTTATATATACTATTTCAACATAAAACAATCACATAATAATAAAATGTTGGGCCCACAGCCTGCTTAACAACTCAAACCCCCTCACCCACACATCACATTAAGTCAATGCAAAGAACAATAAATATGTAATGAATACTTACTTGGTGAACAATGCCGTCTATTTCCACTGGCACTATAAAATCTGCATTGCTGATGGGCTGCAATGAAACAGAAACAGTACAATCCATAGCACAAAATTTATTCATTCATTCTTTGGACATAAGGTACCTCTCAAATATAACGACTATTCCCCACTGCCATCTCCCCATTTTAACCCTTTGCCTCATGGAATTATGTCTAATTTTTTTTATAAAAATGATTACCAACCTCACAAAAGAAATCACAAGAATTCAAACAATGCCCTAATGTATATAAGAGTATATGTTTTAATGAAAGAAAGTGACAGGAAAATACAATTATCGTATGTTCAATGTCGATAGAATGAGATGCAATGATCCCTGAATCGTGTGGCTATAGCTGTAGTCAGGAGAGAAAGATTCAAAGAAATTGTGATATATTATATACACATTATGTGTATATTCCTTCAGTATAACGAAAAGGTCCTAAAATATGAGTGACATATTTTCTGCATAAAACTACCTACCAACCATATGCTAATAATGATGTATAACATGTACTCTGTTTAACCCTCTGACTACCGCACCCTATCCACCAACTGCAAAAATGTAACCCTTTGATTCCCTACCCTAGGGTGAGGGAGTCAAAGGGTTATATGCAATCTTCATTTGTATAACTCACTCTGTTTAATGTAATCATCCATCATATAACACATACTCGGTTTAATGCAATCTTTAATCAATACATTCCCCCATCCCCTCCAAAACTCTCCCCCAAAACACACACACACACATTCTCTCTCTCTCTCACTCACTCACTCTCTCTCACTCAGTGGTAAAAGCTCATACAGAAGGGAAGAGAAATACTTTATTTATAAACCAGTTATTCATAAGAGACATGGCTTTGGCTATACCTTCTCACAGAATGACCATACCACCAATATTAGGAGATAAAATATGAAATCTGTTCCACAATTAACACATCACTGAAGATTTAATGAAGCCAGCCTTCCAGCCAGATGCCAGTATAACCCTCTTTTTGTAAGCCTGTAATTTCACATCTTTCACACTTTTAGCATGGCAAGAAACATTTACATAACTGAAAGCCTGAATAAATGTTTGATGCATATCTTCATAACTGAAAATTTCCAAACCATTCTGTATGTAATGCATACCTTAAAAGAGCTATGTACAAGAGTTTCATCCAAGTCAATGACGACGCATTTCCTGTCCGCATCCTGTTTGAGGACAGCAGGCAACAGATACCTCTCTGTAGGCTGAAACCAACCAGAATGATTCATGTAACAATCACAGCACTTCACGAATGTAATCCAGACAGCTAGATAGCTACTATTTTAGAACACCAGAAAAGGCAGTTCTAATAACCCAAATACATTTATCATATCATCTGCTGATTTTAATAGTGTGTGCAAACTGATTACAGTAAAGACAGTATATCCCTTTGACTCCCACACCCTATCCACCAACTGCAAACTTTCCACCAGCTTCCAATGGTTGACAATGCAGGATGCTGGTGGATAGAGCATGGGAGCCAAAGAGATATTATAAATGCAGCTTGCAACATTAACCTGATAATTAGTACATAATCACTTGTTCCAAGTTTTCACAAAAGAAAGATATTCTTCCTACACAAGTATTTGCCCTCGGCAACAGTCAGATGACCAATATTCTATACAATTATAAACTCCAGCTTGAACACATACATAAAAACATTCCACATTGTCTGCAAAAAAAGTAGCTATAACTAGTATAAGAAAGTGCTTTGGAAAATAAGTTTCTTGACCATTACATATAACATGTGAATTAAAAATGTATTTGAAATCTATGATAGTATTGATAAATCTAAATGCAATTCAGAGGTCAGTACACTAGATGACCAGAAAAGTAGACATAAAAGTTCTGAGCTATTGCACTTGCTAGTCCAGGATACTTACTGCTGGTTACACAGACATGCACACACAGATACAGACACACGCATTGTTTTTTCTTTTTTCTTTTTAAATCTATTTTCATTGACACAAACAGTTTCTGAAGTTTTTGCAAGTTTCTGACACAGTTGAGCTGACCTGTCACATGCTAACAGTAACATTATTAATGATGGATCCAACTTGTAAGTACACATCTCGTACTGATATACTAAAAATGCACTTGCCATTTAGCAACAAACCGAAAATCCAGTGAATGTCATGTTCTTGTAATTATTCATTATTGTGTAGGTTGCTTGCAGCAAAGTTGAAAATATCCTAGTCATTAGTCATATGAACATCTCTAATAGTTTCCCATCTAGAACTAACAAGCGTAATTTCACAGAACCTTAGTTCTAGCTGCAACAGCAGACAACCAAGCATCCACACCACATAATACACAATCAAGAGTGTGTTGTTCATAAAACTAAGATGTATGTGCAAACAAAAATTATGTATATGAAACATACACATTCATACCATATAAACAAACATACAAAATTTTAAAGATTAAATATATACTTTCTTCTAAGATTTCTTACCAATAAACAATCAACAGAAGAATGTTGACAAAACAGTGTGTTTTATTACAGGCTTGTGATATGCATATTAGGCCTATGATAGGTATGTGATTTCAATGTATTGGTTTTCCAAGTCTCAGTCAGTCAGTGCTTCATCCTTTATAATGTTTACTGGTGCATTTGCAGTTGAGTTATATAGGTTATCATATTTGTTTGACTAAGCCTTCGTTTCTCGGTGAAACGACTTATCAACAACTACAAGTTGTCACTGGGTTAAGTACATTTACTTATGTACTTAAAATACCAAGGATGACCCAGTGTGTTGTAGGCGTGAATACAAACTGCATAAACATATTTGTATTCAGCAAGATCAAAATGCTCAATGCTTTATATTCAAAACAGTTCAAAGTCAAGCCACAACAAAAGCACACTATGATTTAGTATCACATAATGCTGGATACCTTGAAATCTCATCAGGGTAAAGACTTAAGGCATTTGCAATGATTGCTGTGGAATTCATTGCACTCATATCATTACTATGAGCTTCTTTCCATCATGTCATTAGTGATTTGCCATGAACCACAGATGGAATTATTCAAGCAACTTAAACCAGTCTTCAGCAAACACAAACTGGAAAGTTTTCTGTAAGAATTATTTCCTTTTTTTGCAGTATATTTACTTTAAATATAAAAAAAACAGGGGAATATGGCAGAGCGATGAAGACAAACTCAAAAGAATGGTATGATGACCAGTAAAATAAAAGAAACAGTCAACCGAGGAAGCAAAGAAATAAACATAAATTACAACTAAGATCTATCTGCTTACTATGAATTACACTACGGACATGTTATGTATTGTTTTCGTCAATCGCCATTGTTTCAAAAAAGTGCTGACAAACAATTTGGTCTTCTACAAGGCTCAGTCCTTGGCCCAGCTCTGTTTATATTGTATACAAAAATCCCTTTCTTTGTTGATCGAAAGACATTCTATCTCTCATCAGTAATTTGCAGATGATATACAATTACTAATTCAATTCTTGTCCTTCATACAAAATTTATTCTACCGTCTGAAATACAGAGAACTGTACCTCATACATCAAAAGCAGGATGACAGTGAGCAAACACAAGCTGACTGACAATAAGACAAGCTCTCCTAATAAAACAAAAGCAAGCATCTTCTATATTTGCACAGACATGCTCAATACATGTTGGCACTGCCAACAATTTATTTGCACCTTCAGTTAAAGATTTAGGTTTTACAATTTGTGATGTGATGTCGCTCAAGTGTCATATCTGTGTCTGGTCCAACAAGCTTCCCTCTCTATGTGGCAGTCATTCTCTGTCTTCTTTGAAGTGTAACTTGAAAACACCTTTTTCTCCAGCAGTGATTCTCCCCTCTATGTGCCCACTATTTCATCCCACTCCCCTTTTGTCATCCCCCTCCCTGTCTGTGTGTTTTGTACCCTTGAGTTTTCGTCCTTGCAAGTGATTGCTCTGGTGAATGAAGACAGTGTGCATTTTGTTTTGATTTGTATATCAAGACTTGGCACCATATAATTTTATAAATGTCATTATTATTATTATGAATGTTGTTGTTGTTGTTATTATCTTTATTATTACATCTCTAATATTTGTCACTCAGCCAATCAAGACATTTGCCACACTAATATTACCCACCTATACCTGACCACTTACACAGCAAGAATGTGCCTATTTCCTGTCCAAATCAGACTACTGCAATTCTATCCTCTATTGCTGCCCACAATCTATTCACTGGAAATTACAAATAGTTCAACATTCTACTGCAAGACTAGTTTTCAAGGCTTGCAAATGTGATCATGCTCCACCTCATCTTTACAAACTTCAATGGCTCCAAGTCCAAGCACCAGTAGACTGTAAGCTCTGAACTCAGTGTCAAAATTTCTCTTCTGAGACCACCCCTGGCCACGTTTCTGACCTCTTCACTAATCATACTCCAAAACAGCTTTGGTCATCATCAGATAAATGCATTTTCTACATTCCTCATCGGCTCATGTGAAAACCAAGACTATCTGCAAACATACATTCTCTTTCTGTACACCACAAGAACAAAACATGCTTCCCTTAGATATTCATCATGTAAATCCTTGTCTTCTTTTATAAGAGCTCTGAAAACTTCTGTCTTCAACATTACTGTTTTAGTCTGTTATTTTTTTCATTGTTTGAGAAAATGCTATCTGTGTATATTTCATCAATCTGCTTGTAAGCCATGTGTCAGTGTTTGTGTATTTGTTAGCATGAATCTCTGTGTAAGTTGTTCCTATCCGTCTAGGACTGCACGCATACATTATATGCCTGCGTAACATTGTGTGAGTGGAAACTTGAAACTACTGAAAATAAAACCAAGTTGTTGGCTTTTAAGAGAAGAAATGTCCAACCAAAGTTTATTCCTCAAAAAGATGTAGGTAAATCAATGTCCTCATTGTGTAATTTTTATAACTGCATTTCTGGAAGGAAAGATCAGCTGAAAATTAGCAAAATTTATCAAATTTTCTAATACTGAGCGCTTATCTTCGAACATTTGAGTATTCCATCAGAAGACAATTTCAAATATACTTTTTTCTGTTGAACTAAGTTCTTTCTCCTTATGTTATACAACAATCTCACTGGATTTTCGTATAATTAATATTACACTCCATTCCCAAATCAGAGTTAACAGATCTATTAAACACTTAACATTATGTGTGTGTGTGTGTGTGTGTGTGTGTGTGTGTGTGTGTGTGTGTGTGTGTGTGTGTGTGTTGTGTGTGTGTGTGTAGGTGTGTGGTTGTGTGTGTGTGTGTGTGTGTGTGTGTGGTGTTGTGTGTGTGTGTGTGTGCGTGTGCGTGTGCGCCTGTTCAATGTATATGAATTTATACAGGACTTTGCTTTTGTACTGTATGCATACAATACTCTGCTTTCTTTCCTTGTTCTATCATGTTTACATAATCAATCTATTGTTGATTTATCTTTTTATGCGTAACATTTTTGTAAGGTGCAAAGTCCTTACAAGCCTGCTTCCTAGAATGCTGTGCCATACAAATGTTCACTATCATTAGCATTACTGTTTTAGTGTCATTGTTGGTGTAGTTGTTTTTATTATAATTATTAATATCATTACTAATATTTTCATTACTTGACTTACCCTGGGGTTGCCGTTTTCCTCTACTGGAGGAACCTGGCAGTTGGTGGGAGCATTGTTGTTGTTATTATTGTTGTTGTTTCCAAAACAACAAAAGAAAGAACTGAACAGACCTCGGCTGCGTGGTTTCTTCAGGGTTGACGTCGACGTACCTGCAACCAAAAAAACAAGATAGTCAAGTCATTCTAACATCTGTAACTATCTCATTACAGAAAATTCAGATTTTGTTACTGTGTCCTTGAAGAAACAACAGTTGAAATGAAAACTGACATGAAGTGAAGACAATGACAGACTGTCACAACACTGAATACAGCATGTAAATACTGTCAAAAGTTCTTGAGAAGTACAGTTCACACATCTTGCATAAAAAGCTGATCTCAATCTCAATCACTTTCTTTTTTTGAAGAGGAGTGGGGAGGGGGGAGGTCCGTGTGACCTTGACTTAAGCGCCATGACTTCCACACTTAAGCATTTGCAACTCCTCAAATGTCTACATCTTCTACCCTAAATTGGTAAACATCTATCTATAAACAGCTGAGAAAATCTTGCCAACACATTTCCATTTTTTGTCACAGTCATATATACCTCTCTCTGGCGGAAAAGAACCAATTCCCCTCCAACCCACCCCATCACTTTTTTTCTTTAAAAAGAGACTGAATAAAAGATACTATCAAAAACTTCATCTATCTAGAACACATTCCAACAAGCAGTATTTCCCACCAAGACTGGGAAAAAAAAAAACCCCAGCAAAAACAAATGAGAGCATATAACATAAAAAAACAACTGAAAGTCACTAGATTAATGGAAAAACTGTCCAATTTCACCAACATTACTGCTCTAGATTTTGAAGATAAGTTAGAATCCGTTTTACTCAACATACAAAAAATAACAGAAGCTTTTGCCTATGTATCGGGTAGAGAAGTATTTCATTTGAAATTCAATCTATACAAACACAGTCAGCAAGAAAGAGACAGCAAAGAAAAAGCTTAACAAACATCAAAGAATAAATATGGAGATACCAGCACTAATAGACAGGCACAGTTGGAGAACAATGACAACATCAGTCTTTGTCATGAGTTGCACCTCCCCAAGGTCTACCTAAATGAAGGAATGACAGCAGCAATGACAACTGACATGAGTCAATTTAGAATTTTAGATGACCTGCATGTGAAACTTCTATTCCTTTAGTTGAAGTTTCCAGCGCTGCAAGCATTTCTGTACATTCGGAATAGTCATTCTGCTTCACAACAGCAGTCTCTTGACACAGATTTTCATTTAGGTTTAAGTAAGTTCATTTGCCTTCACAACAGCAGTCTCTTGACACAGAATTTTCATTTAAGGTTTTAAAGTATAGTATTATGACTATATATGTGGTATCTACACTTTGCAACAGCTGAATTTATTTATAGATACTTATAGTTCGTTTCACTTCAAGAGTTCACAGTATAATATTTATAGTCATATTGAGTTTATTTCATTTCAAGATTTAACAGTATAACATTTTACTAAATTTTAGTTATTTTGACTTTGCAACTGCTAGTTTCTCTACATTTTACTCTATTTTTATGATTATCAGCTTACTTTCCTCTCTGTTCACTCTACATTACATAACAGAACTACTTCTCCTCCCTCATCTACACTGGCATACTAAAACCCTGCATCTGAAAACCAGTTACTACACCAAGTCATAAAACTCTCCCTAAGCCTGAGCATGCAAGTGCCCACTTCTGTACTTCAAAATTTCTAACTACGGAAAAAAGAACAAACTGTCAACTGTCATAAAGAACAAATTCTGAGGTTTAAAGAGAACAGCTGTTCATCAATGAAAGCTTTCCACAGACAGGTGTTGCCAGCCCCACATACGGTAAAAAAAAAAAGTAACTAACAATTCAAAATTTAACCATCTATGTGTGTGTGTGTGTGTGTGTGTGTGTGTGTGTGTGTGTGTGTGTGTGTGTGTGTGTGTGTGTGTGTGTGTGGTGTGTTGTGTGTGTGTGTGTGGTGTGTGTGTGTGTGTGCGTGTGGTGTGTGTGTGGTGTGAGTGTGTGTGCATGCGTGCACACAAGATACATTTGGCTGAATTATACTTGTACAAAGTCATAGCAAAATCAACTAATATCAACAACAAGGGATACTTGTGTTTATTGGTACACATTAAAGTGGTGATGGAATGAGGAATGAAGACAACAGTGTACACACACGTTTTCATTCTGTGTGTGCAGAAATGTTTACAATCTGGTGTACACACATTTTCATTCTGTGTGTGCAGACTTGTTTACAATCTGATGTATACATGTTTTCATTCTGTGCATGCAGAAACATTTACAATCTGAGCATAAACTGTGCTTATCCATATCCACTGTTCTGTAGTTTAAGTTCTTAAAGATATATAATGCCATTCATCTCTCTTAAGTAACAACCACAGCTCAACCGAAAAATAGGCATTTCCAAACAGAACAATTGTATAACTATCACTTCACTCTATTGTGACAGGGCTTACAGCCCTGCCCGTTGGTTGCCTTCAGAAAATTTGGGGCAAATACATTGTCACTTTTGTTAAATAGTTTCTGTCATTACTGATAGAATGACAAGAAATTTACACATTTATGCCAAGTTATGGTGAAATGACGGGGGATTTTGAATCTGTCAAAATATGATCTGTATATAGAAATATTTTTGCAGTTTCAGTCGTTACATGTTTTTTTTGAGATTTTTTTTCGTAATTGAATTATTCAGTGAATTATCCTAGCCATCAAGGTAATGCATATGTTTTGTCCTCGTCTAAATCACTTTTTTCCTCAAAAACTTTCTTTTTTCCATCGTCAGGATTGTTGTTGTCAAGGTCGAGCAGTCGCACAATTTTTTCCATATGCGAGACCACAATTTCTTGCCATTTTCTGTTTTTAAAAGTTGTTATAACTGCATGTGAAAGGTCAGTCAAATGTTAACCCTTTGACTTGCAGCACTCTTGGGCAAATTGATCTAATTTTGGGTTGGTGCAATTTAAATTCATTATAAAATATTAAATACAGACAGGTGCATATTGCGGGTATTCTTTGTTTATATTTTCATCCATTCGTCCCTCTGTCTCCACAACAACACTTTCTGGGGTTGTATAGGACCTTCCTGGGATTGTACTAGACCTAGCACCTCTGACACCTCATCTGCCTCGACGACGACCACGCCCCCTTCGGATCGATGTGCTTGTAGACAGAAGCTATCCTCATTGGCACCCGTCAGAAACTTTCTCAGCTGCCTCCTCTTTCTCTCCCATTATGTAACACATCAGTCCCAATTTCTGATTCAGCTAAAAACCTTGGTGTCTGCATTGACTCTACCCTCTCCATGAACAACTTTGTTTCTCAAACTGCCAGATCTTGCTACTATCATCTCCATCGTATAAGGCTGATCAGGAAGTATCTCTCTGTCGAAACAACTGCAAAACTCGTTCTCTCCTTCATAATGTCTCGCATTGACTATTGCAATTCAGTCCTGTCTGGTCTTCCTGCCTCCACCATTCATATCCTACAGCGCATTCAAAACAATGCTGTACGCCTTGTACTCAAAAAAAAAAAAGCTGACCACATATCTCCTCTCCTGGCACAACTTCACTGGCTCCCTGTATCAAAGCGCATACAGTACAAACTAGACACCATGTGCTACAAAAGCCTCAATAACGCAGCCCCCGATTACCTGTCAAGCCTACTTGAAATCTATGTTCCCTCACGTACCCTCCGCTCTGCCTCTGATCCTCTGACTTTTCGCTTTCCACGCACTAAGCTCAATACCTATGGTCCACGAGGCTTCTCTGTTTCTGGTCCACTCTCCTGGAACAAACTTCCTCTCTCAGTCCGTCAGCAACCTACTTTTGTCTCCTTCAAGTCCGCTCTCAAAACTCACCTTTTCTCCTCCGCATAAAATCCTAACCTCACTCAACCCCCCCCCCCCCCCCCCCCCCTCTGCAGCCTGTCTCCGCTCGGAGGGGAATCACATGGTTATAATATATAATTGTATATGCTATGCTCTCTATAATTTTCCATTGCTTTTATTCTTGCTTTTATTCTTTCTCCCCATTTATAGCCATGCGTGTGTGTGTGTGTGTGTGTGTGTGTGTGTGTGTGTGTGTGTGTGTGTGTGTGTGTGTGTGTGTGTGTGTGTGGTGTGCGTGCTGTGCGTGTGCGTGCGTGCGTGTGTGTCTGCTTCAGCGCTTAGATTTGATTTTATCAAGATTTTGCGCTATATAAATATTGTAATTATTATTATTATTATTATTATCTCCTCAAAATAGTTGGAATCTGAATCGAAAGTATCGGGCTTATCTTCGACAATGTTTCCTTCATCATCACTCACCTCTCCATCACGAGGAACATCAAAAATATACCGATGGCCGTCTTCCACAGAGTATTGAGGTCGGAACCTGTCCGCCATCTTTACTCACATGAAAAAAAAATTGATGAAAATACTTAAAATCCAAGCTGAAAAACTCACTTTCCAACACATACGGTGTCAGCCATTTGCAATGACGATCTTCTGAATATTTATGAGCTAAAAGTCACATGGTTCGACCACGTCATAGGTTTCAGAGCTACATTTAGAACACTGACCTATGAACCGCGCGTACAGGCGCAGCTACAAGTGAAAGGCTTAATGCAAGTAATAAAACAGGGGAGATGACTCCCAGCTTATGTAGAGAGCATTAGATCAAGTTCTGTACTTTAACTGGTGAAACTACAACTGATACTGCCCATTCACAGAGGTTGCTAACATAAAACAACTACTGCTGCTTCCCGTCACGTATGTGTTTTAAGCACTATCAATAATCTTGTACGCATTCATACTTACTAGTGTATAGTGGCATGACTATTAAACTAACACAAAAATGGAGACTACAAATAGTACAATGCAAAGTTTATGTGCTAGAAATGGTACAACGCAAAGTTTACTTATGAGACTGCACTGTTTTCTAGACTTACTATCAAACTTAATGGACAAGAACATTTTACTAAAAATCCATGGAGAGAAAATACAAATAGACTCAGTATCAGCTCAAAGCACAATTCTCTGTCAATCACTGCCAAATTTAAGTCTACACAACACAATTATAGTTTCAGTGTGAGTGAGAAGGATGATCAAGTGCACGGGCCTGGGTCAAATGTCCTCACGCTGTTGCAACAACTGAACAAGCTATTTATATTTGGCAACCGACTTGCTAAACAGTATTACAGACAATTTCAATGGAGTTGTCCCTTTCTTTCTTTCTTTATTTATTAATGTTTTTTGTGTGTGTGTGTGGTTTTTTTTTTTTTTTTGAGAGACGGCTATATCTGCTTTTAACTAAAGAACGTGTCATGCTACATCAGGTATGAAAGCAAAAGATGCATCAAGAACAAAAAAAAAAGAAAAAAAAAGAATGCAGCAACATTAGGTCATCAGCTCTGTGAAAAGAGATTTTCAATTTAAAAAGAAGAAAAAAATTACAGTTGCAAAGCTTGCTGTGTGCAATACGCAAACACCAATATGTGAAAGCCAAGAAGAGCCATGTAACCATCAACTGTATAACACAGAGCTGAAAATTTGTTTTTGAAGGTTCATTTTTAAATCAGGACATGGTGCTGTATTTTTACAGGTATGGTCTGATGTGTGAATAGTTGTTGGCATACACAGATCGTATTCAACGCTGGGCAAAAAACAGACGGAAGAGAAGGTAAACATAGAGGACTTTCGCCCATAGCCATCTGTTTCAGCCCATGGCCCTGAATAATTTCAATCTTGTCCAAACACACAAAAAAACAACTCAGACTTATCCAAAATCCTGTGCTTTCACCAAAATGCTCCTGGACTGCCTTTAGGTACAAGGCTTTAAAATGAAAATGTCATGTTTCATTGTTTCAATACATGTTTATCATGATCACAAATAATTAAATTAAAAAAAAAAAAGCAAACAAACCAGAAATACAAAAATAAGGTTGATTTCCCCGAGTTTCTTTAATTCTGCTTAGCAGTGGCCTTCATTTGGCCCGACGATAAATTTCTAAACACCGTAAACATGATGACTTGAATTCTGATTCACCAGTTAACTTTACAGTCTCCCATTGTGTTATGCAATATGGCCTTCTATATTTGCAAGGGTAAAGTTGGCTAAAATTGGAAACAAGCAAATAAACTATAAACAGATGCTTAAATATAATATTAAAGATACCAAAATCAAGTTGTGTTTCAATGCAAGCAAGCAATTTAACTAAAATTTATTTTGCACGATACCTTGTCTACAAAAACTGTGAAAAGTGGTAACACTGACTTGACAGAGAACAGAAAAACTTTTTTAACAGCCATTGTTGCAAAGAAGGAACCAAGTTTTTTTTTCTATAAAAATGTTGAAAAGCAACTACCATTAAGGTTTTGGTGGTGGAACTGCCAAACAATACAAGTAATTTTCTGCCCAGCCTTATAAAGCAGATGATGTAAATCCTGAAAGTTGATAAGTCCTTATTTGATGCAGTAGTATAATGACCAGCAGACTGTCGCACCTTGCTTAATTTAACTTGGAATGGACAAAACGACTCCATTAAACATCTAAAAAAATCTGATACCTACTTGTTTAGAAATAGTCCTGTGACATTTCTTCACATAGAAACAGTTGGCTGCCTATATAACACAACATATAGGGTGAAATTCATCAAAATCTGCAGATGTACTCATAAAGGTCTTTATCTAGTTTCCCATAATCTTGCCCAAATTGATCAAGGTCTATGAAATGACCAGATTCTCACCACAGTCAGTTTTCGACTTGTCTACGTTTTTATTTAATAAATAGCATGTGCTCTGTTTCAATTTGATGCTCCAATCGTTCTGGAGGTATGAGATTAGTGCAAAGGTCTTGCATCCACTCCTCTATTTCAAGACCTTGCCAGAGCATAAGGTTTTCTGCAAACTCAAGAGACCGCCAGAAAATACTATAATTGAGAACAGATTAGGGTTGTCCCATAACCCTGAGGTCATAGGGGAGTGAGGTGGGAGAGACCTCAATTTTTGGGGGCTGCATTTTGAGAACAGTACTCATCTCTTCTCCCTTGCTGCTGAACCTTTCCGGTTTCCCTAACTGTAAAAAAAGCTAGGTACCCATCACAGACTGGAGGCTGCGCACACACACACACACACACACACAGAGTTCAACTGGCGTGATTCACACCTGTACAAACTCATGCAGGCAGATTTGAAGGTGAGTGCTCTACCTCTGCACCAATCAGGCGTATGGTAGACTGGGTGGAGCAAAATACACAATTGTCTGAGTGCAATAATTCCCTTTTGGATAATCTTTAAATTCTACCTTCTGACCTCTATCTGAGCCTTCATTAGAAAGAGCACTGGTGTATGCTTTTGTCTCATGTGTGAGTGATGGTCATATGATGTGAAAACTAGTGATAGATCTTATCAGTGAAATCAAAACAGATGACTACTCGAACTAACCAACCCTTACTCTGGTAAAGCCTGGAAAAGGCTGACTTCCAATTCAGCGGCAGGGCGACCATCCCCAACCCAGGCGGGTCACAGGTGGTGGATAGTGAAGCCCTTCAGATATGGAGGGTGGCTGTGAATGAGCTAGCTTGGCGGTTTTCCTATCAGGACAGGGTGGGGTAGCAGGTGGCGCTGCTATCCTTAAAACAATGCCCCAGGTGTCCTATGACGGGTTCATCAGCGGTAAGGGCCGCTATAAGCCCTGGCTACAGGGTGGGATCCCCGGGAAACAATCCCCCCCCCCCCCCATGCTCCCAGGGCAGGATGTATGGGCCAGGAGCTAAGGGCGGGGCAACCCCTACAGGAAACCTAGAAGGCTAAGACCGAGATACCGGGCCAGCGTGCACCTTCTAACAAACCACGGTACCATGCACTTATCGCATACTGGATACACACTCATCAAGTTCAGACGAGACATCACCTGGACTGAGCTGATTGTGTAGCAGCGTACGCCAAGAAGAAAGACTCTGGTAAAGATCAAATTATTTCATGAAGTGTGGCAGAGTCAGGTATCAATTTGTCTACATGTACTTTTTCAGAGGCCCATTTATGAGAGGTTTTCAAAAAGCACACTACGCAGGAACACTTCTAGGCACACTACGTAGAAGCACTTCTCTGTTCCACTTACCAATAAGTATGGCTAAGCATTTGCTAAGTACAGCTTAGTAGCATCGACAGGATCTTATCAACAAGGAATGATGGCAGCCTGCAAGTCGCCTTTGCATTTGATGATGATTCCATCTTCTATTGTGATATACGCGCAGTTCATTGGCTAGAAATCTACTTCCGCCTTGTTATACTTATAGGTCCTACTTTATTTACTGAAACACACACATACGCACACACAAACTACTTAGAGCAACACATCCACATTCCTTTAGAAAAAAAATTCTCAAAACACAAAAGAAAAACCATTTGCAGCCACACAGTTTCTCTTCAGTCCAACTTAACAATCCTCTGTTTATTTAAAATAAAAATAGGGTGGTGGTGTGACAAAAACTGACTCATTTTCCAAATTCATCACTTTTGATGAAATTTTGAACCATTTGCTACTAAACCAGAAAAAAACTTGATATAAAATCAGTAATAGAATAGAATCCAGCTGTTTATTCATGTCAAAATGCCTAACATAAATACGGTGATTATTTTATTTTCACTTCAATGTCTGCAAGAAGAGAGACAGTGATTACAAATACTGTCAGAAAAACACCCATGCACAAAGTTTCATAGAGAAGTATGCAAGCCACCAGGACCATAATGTACATTAAATCTATACAATTAATCTATCCTTAAAAACTACATTCAGCTTACATTGAATTATTCCCCTCCCTGCCTAAGTGTAGCTCTAAATAAAAAATGTGCCCTGCAGTAGGGTTTATGAACGGCATGCCCCTGGATGCAGGCATACCGAGTTTGCTTACGCACATTAGAATTTAGATCAAGTGATTAAAATCAATGCATAATATTATAATAAATAAAGTGGTATGATCATATGACATTATATTTTTAATCAATATGCATATATACAAAATGGTCAGCTGATGCGAGAACAGCTATGAGAACCAAACCAAACATTGTAATAAGATGGTCAAAACATAAAAAAACAACTATTCTTGATAAAACTAAAGAGATAAATAATCTTTCCAACACAAGTATCTAAACAATAGAATACTGATTATTTCCCAGCCAATACACACTTGGCCTGAAAAAATCTATCTCATTTTTAAACAATAATAATGTAGTCCCGTTTGCCCTGAACAACATACAACTTTCAATGTGGTAAAAATGTATGAACACTTCTCCAACCACATAATTAACTATCTCCTGAGAAACTAACAGCTTTAATAAAAAGAAAATACCTAACTCATTTTCTTAACTGGCCAAACAATCAATACCTCCTAAGAAAGTAACAGCCTTAATAAAGAGAAAATAACATAACTCATATTTTCTAAACTGGCCAAACATAAACTTTATTTTCCACAAATATAAACAACTTACAACCATTACTCGGGAAAAAACAACAACCACCAAACAATCTTCTAAGAAAATAAGTCTTGTACCTGCTTGCGAAAACATCCATTTGAGCAGCTGCGAAATGTGAAACATTAGTCCACTCCAACAACTAACATTAGTTACAGGAGCAGCAAACAGACTGTCATCATCTCTGAAGTTTCTCTTAGTCTTAGAGGAAAGAGGCACTACATCATCACAGTCACTTTCATCTGGCCCTACTTTGAAGAATACAGTCCTGTTATCTCAACTCCACTTTCTCTTCTCCTAAGCTTATTACCATAACTCCTGACCCTACCATTCATTGTCCTTAGTTACACAGAACAATAAGGGATACTGGACAAACCACTGCTTGAATAATCAACAAGCTCAACCTCTAGAAACAGAGATCACAACGATATATCACAATCACTGAAACCAGACATTAGGCCAATTAATCACAGAGATAACTGCAGTTGATCACCAATCAGAGATTGAGTCATCGCCTTTGACAAATGAATCCCATCAGCAATTAACACGATACTGTGACTGTATGATGTGAGTAACTACACAGTCACTGCCACTTCACACTTAAAATGCGAAACACCAAGAGACTGGACCTTGTGGACCACGTGTCAATCTATCCAACAGGACACCTGAGGCAAGATCACAATCGAAAACAGTTCCCTCAGTCTACAACTTGTATACAAGTTGACAAAAGAAAAAACTGTGAGCAAGCTGATCATGAGCATCAGTTGATCAACTGTCTCCTAACACTGTGATGTCCGTTGTGAATTGTCAACAGTGAAAATGTGAACTGCCTCAGTTTATCCTGTTCCTTGGTCTGTTCAGCCAGTTAATGACTAACACTCCCAAGGAGTGATGGCAACATATGGATAGGAGCCAACACAGTGATGAAAATAGCCCAAAGGGCCTTCTCCTTTGCATGGTGGCAACAGCTGGGATAAAAATCAATACAATATCTATAGGGCAAACTATCCTCCAATAACACAGTTAAAGCCTAGCTTTAATGCTGCATACATATTTTCTTTAAGTCTATAAGGCCGTAAAAACATCAGTTGTTAGTAATGTTACATACTCATTGACAGGGATAATAACACTTGAAATGAGAGTACTTTTTATGCAAGCATATAAAATACATAATCATCTTTCCATGTCCTTAATCTATTCATCAAGTCAGGCACATGGAATCATTATAAACTTACTCAACAGTCAGAACATCATCACAAGAGATTACTGATGCAGACGAATCTAAACACAAGATTTAGAGTACAACAAAGTATTCATATACATCAGTACTAACTACTTACTTGAAATGGAGAAAATGGAAAGATCAATTATGTAGGCCTACTGTTTCTTCATACTGCAGTGCAATACTTCACCAATGATCAATACATGTACTGAACACTGTACATTTGATTTACTGAACACTGTCCTCACCTCCTTTCCAACTCTTTCTAGTCTGATCCTTTCTGTTTTTGTCTCTGAACTTCTGCAGTCATATTTTGTATTTTATATTTCCAAATGTCAAGTAATAGTAATACTATCATAGTTACAATAAAAAGTAGACAACAAGCAAACAAAATATAGCAGAGCAGCATCATAACTGTGAGATGTTCTCTCCTCCACAGAGAAAACACGAACATTTGAAACAAATAAACGAACCATAATCTATACAACAAAGACAACAGAAATCACAATAATATGAACAAAAATCAAAATCAAAACTGATTAAAAACACTTTTACACACACACACACTCCTACCCCAATATATATAGTTGTATAAATTTGAAATTTGCAAACAACCAAAACGTGTCCTGCTGCTTAATCTTTCATCCTTTTTCTTTATTTTTTAAGCAATTATGACCAGTCTGTTTAAAAATGGTGAGGTAACATTTTTTTTACATGTCTGATGACCATAATCTGAAATATGTCTATGCCTGTTCTTACATACAAAGAACAACAGTATAAGTTTCTGACGAACAATCAAGTGCTTACTAATTGTTTTGGGTAGGCAATTCATTCTGTGGGACAAATTTATCCCTACAACAGTGATCAATCTGCCTGACAAGGCAACATTATTCTTTCTGCTATTCAGGAAACATTCAAACTATCACATTCTTGTTCCCAGAAGAGTCAATTCCACAGGGAGATTTTAACCTCAGTTATGAAAAAGGCCATATGTCTGGCTTTGTATTGGCTGGGTGAATGGGCTCAACTTGGTGTCAGTACTTCAATTTCGAATTGCTAATTTAGTATATATTATGCACCAACATATCTGCCATTTTCTCCTGCTCAGTGCAACATAAGGGAATCAGGGAAGTCTTGCTTCAGTTTTTTCCATTAACCTTTCCTGTATAACATGGGTATGTAATCACCTCACTCATATTTTTTGCCTAGTAACTCATCATTTTAAAGCTACTTTCACAAAATTTTACAACTTTGTCAATGATGTATTGTATCGTACATCTACTTAAAGTTGTCTATGTCCATAAAGAATCAAATGAATGTCCCAGTATGTCTTGAGTGATAGCTCACCCATACTCATAAAGAACAAACCTAGCATGCCATGTCATGGGTGCGAGCTCACCCATACTTAAAAAGAACAAATTTTGTACACTGTACATCATGGCTGGCAGCTCATCCATAATCAAAGAACAAACCTTGCATGCAGTACGTCATGGGTGACAGCCCACCCATGCTTGCAAAGAACAAACCTTGTGCCGTAGGTCATGGGTGTGAGATCACCCATACTTTTTATCTTCTTAGTGAAAAAGGCTCTCTCCTGACTCACAACATGACAGGCCTGCCATCACTTTCATTAATAGGCCCATTTGGAATGCAGGCATTCTTTCCCACGACTTGGTACCAGAGCTTCACAATCCTTTTTTTGCACCACTCTGTCTGCTGAAGATCTTGATTTTCAACTTTATAGTAAACATTTTACAACTTTTTGGCACATGGTGTCCTACATATAGTAATCAGTTCAGCAACTGCATTAGACCAGTCAAATGAGTAAATTTATGGGGGGAAAAAAGGGATCAGATAAATGACTGGGCAGATCTTTCACTATTCTGCTGGTTTGATATGCAAAAATTGGGGGTAATAAAAAAAAAAAGTAAAATGAAATAAATAAATGACTACAAAAACAAATAAACAAATGTATGTTTTCAAATCACTGATCTAGATCCAGTCTATACCTAGAGATTATGTTTTTGACCCCAGTGAGCTGGAACAAAGGCTGCCCACCCCAGAAATCCAAGCCAGGCATGCCTTGCTCAGCTGCTGAGATCTCAGTCAAGGGAAATAGTGCCAGCACTCATTGTAATTTCTGCTGGACAGTGTTAAGATGATGTGGTTCAGATGTGTTCTGAACTGTACATACCAGAGAGAAAGACAGACAGACAGAGAGAGAGAGAGAAGAGAGAGGAGGAGAGAGAGAGAGGAGGGGGAGAGAGAGGGAGAGAGAGGGGGGGGAGAGAGAGAGAGAGACACATGAGACAGAGAGACAGAGCGAGATAGAGAAGAGAGTATGCAATGTTTGTGTGAATGAATATATAACATTTGTGTGTGTATGTGAGTGAGGAGTGAGTGAGTGAGAGTGTGTGTGTGTTGTGTGTGTAGTGTTGTTGTGTGGTGTGGTGTGTGTGTGTGTTGTTGTGTGTGTGTGTGTGTGTGTTGTTGTGTGTGAGTGTGTGCATGAGTGCACACACTCAGTTTCAAAATAAAAATAAATCAAGAGAAGGAAAGAGGGGGTTTAAAGCAAGCTACAGAACATATGCTCACCTGTTGTATCATAGGGCCTACAGACTTTTTACTGCAAGCATTTATTTTTTTCATACTGATAATCGTGAAAGACCCTTCAGCAAAACTGCAAAGAGGAGATCTGAAGTAAGCTGTAGAATATATTTCTCATCCTGTTGTATTAGACAGATTTTCTAATGCACACATTTTTTTCATACTGATAATCGTGAAAGACTCTGCAGCAAAACTGCAATATCACTGTGCAAGTGTTTTATTGCATTCATTCACCCTTGTTTAGGTAGATACTTGAGAGACTTTGCATCAGTATGTGGGTGCACGTACACGAGTGTCTGTTTCGTTTTCAGATGTTTTTAACATTAATGTTTTGTAGTCAATATAAAGTACAGTGCATCCTACATTTTCTATAAAGAAGAGTTGCCAAGTCAAGGTGTTACATTTTTCATTTTGAAACTAAGAATCTCTCTCTCTTTATATACATATATGTAAAAAGAGGGAGGGGAGGAGATTGGCAGGAGTAAGTTGTTGATTGCTTTTTTTTGTATATATTTGTTGTGTAACATTTTGAACACTTTTACAGTCCATGATTTGTAGTTTATCAAAAGTCCTGACAGCCTCAGCAGGAAGAAAACATTCTATCTTTGTAATTTTACGTGTACTATGTACATTCATATGGGGCGTTTGGTTTCAGTACACAACTGAGTAGGTCTATGTGCATGTGTGTGTATGTTCTGTGTATGTGTGTGTGTGTGTGTGTGTGTGTGTGTGTGTGTGTGTGTGTGTGTGTGTGTGTGTGTGTGTGTGTGTTGTGCATGTGTATGTGTGTGCTTCGTCTTTGGAGACGGTAACCTGTTTAATAGAATGAAGAGTCTATCATCACTGTTACTGTTAGTTTTAGAAAACTGAAGTATTTGATGAATAAATTATGCAGTTATTTCTGTCAATTTATTTGTTGGTGTCTTTTTCACTGAACAAATAGCATCATGAGATATTTGGGTGAACGCATGCTGAATGTAAACAACTGAAGACACATCAGGTGATCTGCCTACAGCAACCTATGCATGTGTAGATGTAAAAATGCACCCATCCTTTGACATGTAGAAATGTGCTCACATAGGCATATACAAATGTAATTACACTTTACAGCTGTACACACAATTCACATCAATACTCAACTGCCAACGATGCTTGAACTCTGTATTTTCTCTTTATAGTTTATCCCTCCCCATTCTCGCTTGCTCTCTCTTTCATACACAGACACACTCTCTCTCATGTACACAAGTACACACATACGCTCTCTCTTTCAGTCATACGCACACACACACACACACACACACACACACACACACAGCAACGCATGCATGCACACACACATGAGCCTGTAAGCATTCATCCACTTGAAAAAAAAATTCTCCACATAATATACATATGCAACACAATGACCCTTGAACATGTCACACAGGCACAACTGACTGCCAATGCAGTGGATGTTACAGTGTATGTTTGAAAGTTATGTGTGTGTGCATGAGCTTGGTCAAGCTCATGTGTGAATGCATACGTTTAAGGATGTCGTATTTCCCTTACATATAGAGAAGGGTGGTTCCTTCACAAAAAAACATGACTGTGAGTGATTGTACACCCACAACGTACGGCAAGGAATGATTCCTTCATCGAAAGTACGGGTAACAGTACACCTATGAGAATGAATCATGATGTACAGCCTGTAAAATTCTAAAATTTTAGGCAACTGTACGGGAAAGGTTAAGCTTTGTTTACTGGTTAAGCTTTGTTTACTAACATTTGTTGTCTTTTGTGTACAATTGGCTGAAAATTTGCTCCTGTCTTGTAATGTATATCAAATACAGGTTCTCATTCTGTTTATATGTGTTTCTCAACTTTCTGGTTTCTGTTACTTATCTTCATCACATCAAACTGCTGGATGTGTCGCTAGCCTTGTAATGGTTAGCTGAATGAAGTTCACTTGGAGTAAGTATTTTGGTTTTGAATTGTTAATCATATGCCACCAACGAGGAAACAAAGTTCAGCCAGCACTGACACTGCAAGACCATCAACCACTTGTTTTACAAAGATCTCATTCGAGAAAAGACTAAAAGGTTGCCTCCTTGAAGTCCTGCCAACTCCACAAAGGGAACTTCTATAAAGCACAGCGCAAATGAATAATTGTATCAACCTAAATTCTCAAACTATAAGATTTTCTAATCAGGTTCACTATCACTTAATATGAAGATGCATACCTAACACTTTTCTTCAATATTGGCAGCAATAATAGATCTGAAGTTCTCCCAGCATAAAGTCCTGAACCCAGTTTTTTCACTCTGTGTCATTTGTTCAGCTCTCTTTAATCCAATCAAGCTGTACAGCTGCTAAAATATCGCCATCATTTTTACTGGTTTGAGCTGTAACACCAAAAAAATTGTCAATAGATATTCTCAGTTTTTGTGGATAAAGAAATCAGTTAAAGAAAAGTATTGAAACAATTTGGTCAGTTTTGTAGCAGTTCTTGCCCTTCTGACCCTTATTCTATTGTTAATTAGCACTTCTACACAAGTCTGAATTGACCCACCGGGAGTTCTACAATGTAGTATGGACTTGTGGCCATTCCTATGTTTGTTTCCTAACCAGTATTCTCAGTGGAGCAGAAAACTGAATACATATGGAAGGCTGGAGTATGTTTTGAAAGTGAATTACCAAACTTACAATTTGCCAATAGTTTATTTTTCAGTCTACACATACAATCCTTTTTGGGGGTTTGTATACCTTTTGATTGGATCATTTATAACAAAAATACTGTTAGGAATATTCACTTCAGGTAATCTTATTTGAAAATGTTTCTTTGTATTTCAGTAATTCAACTGGTTGGGTTAAGTCTGTGTTGTCTGTGGCTGAATTGGATTTAGAGTATACTTTTTTACTCTTTAGTAAAAACTGTGATTTGAAGGAACAGTTGTGCACAACCATTCATTAGTGGAACTAGATAAACCTTATAATTATAGGCTACCTTTCTTTTCTTTTTTACCCCTTTTTAGTCTTATCCTGTATAAATTTAATAAATTATCAAACAAAATAGACAACAACTGAAAGTAAAAATAATTGGTGACTGGAGAGACAGACTAAAAATTAAACCAAGAAATCAAAGAAGTAGACTTAGTAGTAAAAAAATAAAAGTCATGGACAAGGCTACAATCATGGATACTCAAGTGAGGAATAGCAAGGATCCTTCGCAACATCTCAGTTCCTTTTTCAAGGACAATACACTGCCCTCATCCCTGAGCCTGCCTGTGGTAACCCATGTCTCATCAACCCTTTCTCAGATTCTGTAACGAAGTCTTTGATGTTTTCTTTGCTTTGGCAATCTGTCTTGCAATTTCTTTGGGAAGAAAGCAAGCAAATCTTTCCAGGAAAATCTTCAAGCTTTTGTCCCAACAGGCCTGAGGAGTTGGGTCAGCAGCCTTTACATGCACAAGGACTGGATCTGACAGCAGCAGTTTTTGCAGTTTTTTGTTGAATACAGAGGAGTCAACCTATAACAAACCTGCCTACCATCAATTTCCGGCAAAAATACACTTTTTACCCTGCCCACTTCCTTTTCTTTCTTCTTGTAGAATACTGTCTATAACACATAAAATCTACTATCATCCATAAAGAACTTCTCCTTGTATGAACAAGGTGTCGTTTCCAAAAGGCCAAGCTTGCTATATAATATAAAGACTGGTAGTGGTACTAAAAGTGGTACAATTGCTCATCATCATACACTGCATGTATAGTACAGTGATCAAAATACTGTGCTAGATTTAAGCATCACTGAAAACTGAGTCAGCCATTTGCCATGTCAGTGACATGCCAGTAATACGTGTATGCAGAAGTGGGTGTGTGTGTTGTGTGTGTGTGTGTGTGTGTGTGTGTGTGTGTGTGTGTGTGTGTGTGTGTGTGTGTGTGTGTGTGTGTGTGTGTGTGTGTTTCTTTTTGGTTATCTCATTGGCTGATAAATGTCAAAATAATGATATATAACTAGGCCTATAAGATATGAAATATTGTTAATGTTAATAACTTAAGAACTTTACCAACAAGGCCACAATCAATCAGCCACTACAGACTACTGCTGTAACGAACACATATCTATCTCCCTTGAATTTCGTTGTAGACAAGACTCCAATGGACTTTGAAATACTGCTTTACTGATGAGTAGAACTTAGTAACTCTACTGTCTCTCAGATTATCCCTTTTTTCCATGAACATTTTCTGCAACATCCCCAATCAGAATGCTGGAATCCCCCTCCAAATTACAATCAGCTATGTAGTTAACCTCATGTAATTTTTCTGCCTTTCATTGCTTCAATTCTCGAGGTTTCGAAAAAATTAAAAATATTCT
The DNA here is from genome assembly GCA_030674185.1 of Monoplex corrugatus. Lineage (NCBI taxonomy): Eukaryota > Metazoa > Mollusca > Gastropoda > Littorinimorpha > Ranellidae > Monoplex > Monoplex corrugatus. The sequence continues at coordinate 52,151,538 of CM060306.1, read as the reverse complement.
GGACAAGACTGTGATTAGTGTGAACAGCTCTGCTCAGCATTTCGATTCAGCAATCTTCTACAAACAATGTGCGAGTGGATATCCACCAGAAAATAGCAAAAAGACGGTTTGTTGGCAGCCTCATAAATGAACAGATCTATGCTTTCAACTTCTTTTCCTAGCTACCCTCTGCCTGCCCTTTCAGTAGTTGGAGAAGATCCTTTGTAGGGGTGGATATCACTTTGGTATGAGAAGATGATCCTTTGGTGGTGGAGGTGGGTACAACTTTGGTAATAGAAAAGGATCCTTTGGTGGTGAAGATGGGCTTTTTTGTTAGTAGATGATGACCTGGTGGAGGTGGATGACTTCGAAGCTCAAAAACAAAATGGCATTTACTTAAGTTTTGGAGAAACATCTTTACACTATGACTTCTGGCAAATGACTGCAATTGATCATAGTTTGAACTTGAAGTGTCCAAAATATGTGATACAGATATCAATGGCATAATGCTGAAATGTGCCAAGAAAAGTCTTGAAAACTATGCTATCATTTGTGACAGTAAACTGGTCTGTGAAAGAAATTGCACTGGACAGCTCTGTTAATGTTATTGTTCAACTGCACAAAGGTGTCATGAAAAGTTGAACCACAGATGGCTAGGGGGAATTGACGGTTATCAGTTTCACTCTGAAAAATTCTTTTAAACCTACAGCAAAACTTTCTGGCATCAGAGCACACTAGACAAGAGGCTGCACAAAAACACACTCATGACTGGATCAGAGAAAGACAGGTTGGGGATGGGAGGGGGGAGGGTAAAATGGATGCTTGGAAAGGACAAGTTTGAGTAATCTTCATTAATAAATATGTACTTTAGATGCAGGATCAGTATTTGAAATTGTGGCCGAATTTCATACAGCTATCATTCTTTTTGAGATGATTGATGTTCTCCTACTGTGGCCCAGGTTGATGCTGACAATAGTGACAGTAACAACTGTTTGTTTTTTTCCTTTTCTTTGTAGTATTTTGTAAGTTTTCATCTCAAGCCTTTCACTCCTGACAGAGGGTACAACCATGGTTCAGGGATTATCACATAACAACCTAGATGGTCGCACATTAATGCCCTTGCAAATGGTGACCATCTTGCACAGGTGCCTGAAGCTATTTCTCAGCATGATTTGGCTTTTTTTTTTGTGGGGGAGGGGGGGGTCCTTTTTACAAATTTTAGCTTCTTACAAAGCAGAAAGATGTTGAACATGTCTACATGGCTGCCAGAAAGTACCAAGCTGAAGACGTCACAAAAATTCTGTTTGATTTGCCATACAATGGTGACAACAGCTATGATGAAAACATATTAGGAAATGGTGATGCCAATAGGCATGAAATGACTTGAATGATTCTGAATATCCTTATGAGCATTAACCTAACCAAGTACACCAACTGGTAGGGCATGTGGTCCATTTTTTCTACAAGCTTAAGTTATTTTTCCATGCCTGTAACAGTGCAAGTTATTTCATCCTGAAAACAATGAAAATGTAAATGTGCTCTGTAATCATTTTCCTTTGTGAGGCTGGTCATTTGTTTGGAAAAATTACACATAATTTCAGGAGTCGAAAGGGTTAAGTTTCTGCGTTTTTCTTAAACTATGGGACAATACCAATGAGTTGTGGTTGACTTTTTTTTTCTCTTTTGCTGGAGTTTTTCAGACTTCAGGCTTCATAGTTATCTTTTGATCCATAAAAATGATAACTCTGATGCAGCAAATGTACATCAAAAACAGTCTACACTGCAGTATTGCTGGTAAATCTGTTTATGTATTCATGTTGTAATGGTTACTTTTGTTGTAGTATTTATTTCAATACTATTTTATAATTCTAAACATGAAATAATACTGAAAAGTGTGTGTGTTTGTGTGTGTGTGTGTGTGTGTGTGTGTGTGTGTGTGTGTGTGTGTGTGTGTGTGTGTGTGTGTCCCCTGGTGTTTTCTTGGCATTAAATGATTGATCTTAGCCTAATTTCAACCCTAGGCTATGAAATTGAAAAAACGATGATCATAATGATAATCAACCCCAAAAAGAAAAAAAATCAAGGCAAAGGGTCACAATGTCCCTCAGATTTTTTTGGCCACGAGCAAAACTAGGCAACAGTATGGATGGTGGTGACAGAAATAATTTACTACTGCTGATTTATGAAGTAGGCATATAACCTTGTTTACGTCGCCACAGCAGACATGTGCTGTCAGACCCGATAACTCTCTCGCTTACGAAAGATCGCAGCTGTTGAACTCCGATCGTGTTACGTTTTGTCACAAATAAAGACAACTAGATCATGACAAACCGCAAGCACTTAGTCTGAGAATACAATACATATCTGTCAGGTAACAAGGCATAGAAGCATATGCCTTATACAAACACATACTTTGCAGATAACGCAGCAGGTGCCTTTGCATTCCAGCACTTCAGCGCCATTTTTAAGACCACTTGCAAGCAACTTACTTACCTTTTTCCGATGCAGGAAATGTATTGAGAAGTTCATCTTCCCTGCTAACTTGGGTGATAATGGACGTACTGTCCATCTAGAAGACGCCTAATACATTCGGAAGGCGGCGTCTTCGCTTTCTATACAGTTAAAACTTCTATATAAACAGACTAGAGAGTACTGCCTCTAGCTTCCAACGTAAATATCGTACCAAGAGTACACTCATGAATATTAATTAGAAACTGAACCGCAGAAACACAGTATGCATTAATATTGAGCATGCCTGCTTTCAGTTACAAAATAAGGTTGAAAAACATCACTGCCATTATCACATTAATTTGCGCAAATCGTTCCAAAACATTTTCGATAAAAACTGTTTCCGAAAGGTCAAGTTGTCACGGAACACTAAACGAACCAATCAAATAAAAGAGCGCAAAGGCGGGGAGGGGGAGGAGCCTATTTACCTTAATCTAACATGGCCTTCATGCTTGCGGACCAAGAGCACGACCTACTTACCATCAAAACCAAGCAGTACTGACTTTGCTTGGTCTTGTAATTTAGGCTGAATTTGGAAACAAATGCTCCTAACTAATTTGAAATAAGGTCGCACACCAAATCTTGAAACAATTCCTTCCATCAGTGGAAAACTTTGGTGGCCTTCGAGAATTAAACCTTGCTTGAGGTAAAACTCAGTCAAAGGTGTGTGACCTCGTTCAGACTCGCAAGCTAAGTAGTGCCTGAGCTTACCAGAGTTGGGATTGAGCATCTATGGCGTTAGTGAGCGAGTACGACTATGGTCTTATGCCCATGTAAATATTTTCCCAATTAGTCAAAATCTTGTTCATCCTTAGATTTACTTAGTGCAATAGACGCAACTGCTGATAAATCAGCCTGCACTCTCTACATGCTTAATCCGTCGGTCAAGTTATTCACGCCTCCTCGAAAGCGACAACTTATGTCTGACGCCCGCCTTTTCCGTTTTTTGTTTGTTTGTTTGTTTTTTCTTTCTTCTTCTCTCTCGTATAAAAACCACCAAGTTTTTACCATAACCAGTGTAGAAATATGCCTGAGATACAAAGAACTGTCAGCTTTCTTTTTACCTCCCCCATTACATGGCGTTTGTGGTGTCAGTACATATGGAGTTTTATTCCGAACGCGGAGTCACAATCTTCAGAAACTGAAAATCGGTTAGGAGGCAGATTATGTACGCCCAGTTGAACGGATCGCGGAAAGAGTGCAAGAGCTAGGCCTATGTCATGTGCATTTGCTTGTTAACAGCGGTTGTGCAGGAGTCATCGCTGTTGCCAGTTTCGTTTGAAATAATCATGTTAGCTTTTAAGTTAATCCTTCGAGTCCCGCACCCTGTCATCCCGTTTTGGCAACCATGCTAGCAAAGCAAAAACTTAACCTTTTGACCAACTCACCATATCCACCAGCTTCCTGAGAGTCGAAGGGTTCAGTTTTTGCAGTTGGAGGATAAGGTGCAGGAGTCAAAGGGTTAAACGGGTAAGTTGTTATAGCCCCATGAGAGGGAAACCCATAAAACGGAAATTTTTCGGTGTACCTAGCGTGAGATGTTCGTGAAGAACAGCACCATGCTGATACATGCTTCAGTCTGGGGAAACTATCATGGAAGTATAAAGCTGGGGGATAATGGAAGGGTTAGGGGTCATAAATAGGTAAGGGGTGATGGAATGGTAAAGGAAGGGATCAGGTCATAAAAGGTTATGGGGTCATGGGTTGTAATGAATACGTCATAAAGGGTAAGGGGCCCGCTAAAACTTTTAAGAAAAAGAAAACCCCTCAACTTTGGACTACTACAACTGTTCTTGTTGATGATGAACAGAAGTTGTACATAATCTGGACAAACAATTTACAGCTATGGTTACTCATATTGATGAATATGAAACTTTAACTGAAACTTTGGGCTGAGATAAGTACACTGAAGTGGTGCCACAACTTATCAGACCATGGGTAAGTTCGTGGACGTGGACATACTGGTACATTTTATCATCCACATGCTTCAGAAAGAGTTAAATAACGCCACTTTTAATTTAGGAGATTCACGCTGACAGATGTGACGCAATCATTTTCTCTGCCTCTCTGCTTTGTCCAGACAGGCGACAAAGATATCTCAACCATACACGGCTCTGATATCAGTGGGATTTTTTTTTTCTGGTAGGGGCACACGCGGCCGGCACAGATTATCCAGATCCTCCCCCCTCCCTTCTTTTTTTTTTTTCTTTTTTTTTTTTTTAGTCTGACTTTCACTCGAGTCCAGTCTAGGTGGGCATCCACGGCTGTGCACCACCTTTCTCCACCAATAGGCTTACAAGGTTACCACTGAGTCTGCGTAGCCTGGTGTCCGCACCATCACAACTGAACCACTGCAAGCAGAAGCCATCAAGAGTCTTCCGGACACTGATTACTTTTGCCTCCACTGACGACAGTGCCATGCTTGGTACAAGATGGTAGAACGGATCAACCAAAACAGTCTTCGAAAAGTCAATTGCGGTACCTTTGTATGCACATTTTCCAAGACTCACGGGTAGGCACAACGGGCATAAGACCTTACGCGTATTTCTTTAGCTTGACAAACCATCGTGACTGCAGAATTCATAAGAGAGTAAGGTAGCAGAGATCTCATTTTCTCTCTGGGTCAGCATTATGTGGGCAGTGCCCATCTCCTTTCCCTCCTTGCTCTTACTTTCCCCAGCCCACAACAGTTACGTACCTATTCACAGTTGGGTGGACTGGAGGCCATACGCACCAAGACTTTCTCAAGCGAGATTTGCACCCGTGCAAACGTATGCAATCGGGCTCGGTGGAAGGCGGGAGCTCTACCTATGTGCAATGTGATAATCTATGGTCCTCTTTGTCAAGCGCAAGTTGTCCTCAGACTTCATGCAACAACAGAAGTTCGCCAGATTAACTGATTAGATCGCTCATTTGATTTAGCCTTTGTCTAAGAAACCCTGCAGGGCATCCTACCTGACCACACTGATGTATCTGGAAGCAACCACCTCAGCATTTTGTCACTAACTACTCACCTATTGTGTGGATCATTAATTACTTACCTGTTGTCTGAATATGGAGCGGCAGAATATCCCCGAATATATTCCCTCCCATATAATGTGTGCACTCCATGCGTCTGTGTCACTTTCCTACAACTGACGTTGTGCAGCAATGTGCACGGCTGGATCTAATTCGTTCTGGCTTACACCTGCTACACGGAGTTTGTGCACGTTTGTTCTCTGTTTTGGGGCGCAGTATTCAAACAATTAAAATGTGTGTTAGGCCTAGACCTACTTACGCTTTCATCGGGGGTTGTTCTAATCAGTCTGCCCGAGATCTTTTTCTTAGCGTTCCTATTTTTCACAGTTACGTGTGTGTACGTTGTTTTGCCTACTTTGTTTAGGTGATATGTTGTTGCGCAGCCTGCATGTTCTGTCGTCGGTCGGTGTGTCGCAATGCATACTAGATGTTTACTTATTTCCATACGCCACCAGATAACATGATCTTCATTTATGACGTACGTGCTTGATGTTCTGCACGTGTATTATACGAAGGGAGTTACGCACTAACATATCTGCACACATGTTGACATGAGAGATCGGAAAAATCTCCACTCTTTCAAATCACTAGCAGGCAGGATCAAACCCCAGACATTCCGAATGGAAATGTGACGTTTTACGCACTTCAGCGCCATGCCCGCTTTCCTTAGATTTCAGCGGTACAGTTGTACTTAAGCCAAATGAGCAATCTGGGTTTAGAACGAAGAAAAGTGGTCATGTTAATGTGTAGAAATAATTGGAATGCAATGAGCAATCAAAGCTTTGACACCAGTGGCATCTTCGCTGTTTTCATACGTGACTAGATGTTGGTAATTATTCACTGCATAATTACGACGCAAATCAACCAAACAAACAAGATTTTCTTACTTTCCTTGCTAATTCTGGATGGATCTTATCAAAGGTGTGCACCGTTCAGGACTCATGAATGTTTGGGGGTCAAGGTCAGGGTCACACAGATCACCCCCCCCCCCCCCCAAAAAGTGCATTAAATGAGTTTTTTTTATTTATGAGAAACGAGTATGAACAGCATCATTTCAGAAACTTCTGACCATACTTATAATATGTTTTCACTGTTGCAGCAGTCTACCATCGTCTTCAATGAATGTCAAGTTTTATTTCCAATGAAGTTTCTTTAAGGTCACAGTGACCGTCAGACGTTGACAGTGTTCATTTTCTGTAGGCCTTCATGTTTAACGGCTGTTTGAAGACGTTTTGAATAGGCAACAGATTCTTATCGTTGTTTAAATAAACACAGACGCAAATCAAACATGTCATGACACATTATCAGCATTGACTTGGAGTGCTTAACGAAAAGCTTTCTGCGTTATATTTATCATAGCCTCAAATGAATATCTGTTAAGCCGAAATGTATGTAGAATTTTTCTGTACACTATATTTTCGCATTTCGCAATAAGAATGTAAATATAAAAGGACAAAATGCACTCGGACGACAATGATAAAAGTCAGTGTACGATACACTAAGCACGCACTGCGAACGAATTTCAGCTGATGGTATTCTACATTAGGCATAATGCCATAGGCATGACACAGGCATAAAACAAACACGTGCATGAATTAATGAAAAAACAAGACAAACGAAGACTTAAAATAGATTAAAAAAAGTGAATGAATAAATAAAGAAAGAAAGAAAGAAAGAAAGAAAGAAAAACAAATAAATGAATAAATATATGTACAATTAAAAGTATTGAATAAACAAACAAACGAGCCAAATATATGAATAATTTACTGAAGAAAGGTGCGCCCATTTCCTGTGATAGGACTGCCAGCGAAACAACTTTCTGATATGACAGAAAAAGTGACTGCTCCTGATTCTCACAGCTACATGGCAGAGATATGGAATAACGTTTTGGATAATAGCACTTATCCTTGACGAAACACGTACATCAGATTGACTCGTATGTTATGGTGCTGCACTATAATTTCCAAACAAAACTGCTTTCTTCTTTTCCTGTTATTTTTTTCTTTTTTCTTTCTTTCTTTCTTTCTTTAAATCTCGTTTTTCAAAATAGGGAGATTATTTCATGTTGACCGGAGGGAGGGTGTGTTTGTGTGTGTGTGTGTATGTATATAGATATATATATATATACATATATGTGTGTGTGTGTGTGTGTGTGTGTGTGTGTGTGTGTGGTGTGTGGTGTGGTGAGAGAGAGAGAGAGAGAGAGAGAGAGAGAGAGAGAGTATATGGACACGTGTGTTAGACAAAAAATATGTGGATACGAGTTTCCCAGCTCTCTTCAATACTTCGAAGCGTCTAGACCGTGCTCTCTGCGCTCCTGCACAGTTTTTTATTTTCTTACCCTCAATTCTCACTTAACTTCTCGTCGCAGTGTTTTCCCGACTGTGATCAAGGATCTATCCTACATTACTAAGTCTTTCACTGTGTTCTTATTCTGTTTCTACCAAATACATAATTTTTGTAGCACTTTTCGACCCATCTGTCTTTGTGTTTTCACCCCGTCTATAATTTCGGTGATTCCCGCGTCCCACGCTCATCAGAACAGCTATCGGTACTTGGCTGATATCACCACTATGCTGGAGAAAGGCAGGAAAGAATCCATCATGGAAACAGCTTCACCAGGGTTCTACAGCAGAATCTTTCTTGTCCTCCGAGTCATCAAATTCAAGATGGAAACGGTCAGTTCCATACGGAAGGCCATGTTCCCTGGGGATTGGGCCACATCCCTAGACCATCCGAAGGATGCTTTCTTACCCCGTCCATCCCCAAAGCGGGAAATGGCTCTGCCTCTGTGCAGTCACTTACTATACTCACTCACTCACTCACTCACTCACTCACTCACTCACTCACTCACTCACTCACTCACTCACTCACTCACTCACTCTCACTCACTCACTCCTCACTCACTCACTTGCTTACTTACTAACTCACTTACTTATATATCTATGATTAAGAAAATATTGTCTTCATTTAGTTGATAGACAGCTGAACATTTGGGCACTGACTTGGGGGGGGGGGGGTTCTGTCATGTGAGACGTGTTTATACAGAATAGTAGTTGTGTTGTGATTCAGACCTTTAATTATTTATCTATTTACTTTATGTTCCATTTTTGAAGGTAAGATACACACATACACATTTGACATTTACATGTAACCAAGATTATTCCAGCGGTAGGCTGATAAAATGCCAGTATGAAATATAGACTAGGAAAAACATAGTCTAGGTAGGGCCTCAGGACCTGGCCAGCTCATGGCTTTATGTGCAGGCTTAAGGCTTGTGCCATGATCACCATACACATGGCACCTGTGACGTTAGTGCATATGGAATTCGTTCCGAGAGCAAGGAGACGTCATCTTGAGAAACTGAAACTGAAACTGATACTGAAAGCAGACATCAGAGTCTACCAATTCACAATTCTTCCCTTTGGTCTCACCCGCGCTTTTCGGGAGACGGCGATTTTTGGCTCACCTTCTGGGCATCCGCTCTTGCCTCTACATAGACGACTGACTAATCTTTGCAGCCACTAGCCAATTATGCTCTCAGCCACTCCTATGTGATGCTCCAGACGGAATGGACTCTCACGCCCTAAACACTGAAATCAGCACTATTCGAGGAAGGTGTTTAGAGAGCACTTTCTTAAAAATGTAAAACCATTAGCACAAATTCAGCTTTTACAAAATTGCTCTGTCTTTATATACTACATACATCTAGTCTACTCGTACATACATACATACATACATATATACATACATAGATAATACTACATACATACATACATAACATACTACATACATACATACATACATACTCATACAGCAGGCTGTAAGATGAGATTATGCTCATGCCTGCTTGCGTTCTTGTTAATGTGCACTTGGAAACTATGCACGTGATTTCATTTCTGTGTGTGTGAGAGTGAGAACGTGTGTGTGTGTGTGAGTGTGTGTGTGTGTGTGTGTGTGTGTGTGTGTGTGTGTGTGTGTGTGTGTGTGTGTGTGGGGGTGCTGCGTGTGTGTGTGTGTGTGTGTGTGTACTTTAAAATGATAATTATGCACTTTGGAATAATAATAATCATGTACATGTGCATATGTTCTTCATGTTCAGTGTTTACGATACAAATTGTTGCCATTGAATTTTTTTTTTTGAACGTATGTGTAATGATGATCACTATGTATTTGGTCATTAAGAAATGACAGGTTGACTTGACTTGGCTTAATTTGTAGTTTGTTTCTAAGTTCGTAACAGATGCAACAGATGTTGCTGGGCCATCAAAGTGGCTGAAATGAAATCATTTTCACGTACAATAGAACTTCGGTATAAGTGTGTTAAACGATACAAAATGTTTGCCCCCAGTTTGAACATGGTTTCCAAACTCTCATTAAAAACAGACCACAAAAAGTGAAGAAACACATAGGTTACTTACACACTTGCCAGTCCGTGTACGAATAACTCGCTCGTGGGCGCTTGTTTGACAGACAGACGGACAGACGGATAGACAAATACAGACAGACAGAAAGAGAGAGAGAGCGAGCGAGAGAGAGGAGAGAGGGAGAGAGAGAGAGAGAGAGAGAGAGAGAGAGAGAGGAGAGCGCACAACACACAGAGACAGAGACAGAAACAGAGAGACACAGAGACACAGAAAGACAGACAGACAACAACAGACAGGAACAGACAGACAGACAGACAGCTACATAGGTAGTTAGATAGATAGACAGACAGATAGATAGACGACAGACAGATAGATAGATAGATAGATAGATAGATAGACAGATAGATAGAGATAGATACATAGATAGATATATAGATAGTTACATAGATGGATGGATAGATCCTTGCGTGTTTAACGTTTCGTGTGTCTTCGACCCAAAATTGGGCAATAACCATCAAACACAGGTATTTCCTGCAGGCTTGAACATTGATATGAAAATCGCCCGAGTATCTTCACAGTTTGGGTCACAGTGACTCTAAAACGAGTCATTACCATTAAAACATGCATCTTTCCAACTTCCATTCGACTGGACCTTTGATCCAACTCGCTGAACAAAATCTATCTTTAAATAGTCGACAAATATTTGCTAATCGGTGCTGTTCATATACACTCAGCTCCCCCCCCCCCCCCCCCCACCCCCCCTCTCTCTCTCTCTCTCTCTCACACGGGCGTGCGCGCGCGCATGCACACACATACACATACGCACACGCGCACATACACACAAATACCAATACACACTCACACACACACACACACACATACATACACCACACACACGCACACACACACACACACACACACACACACACACACACACACAACACCACACACACCACACACACACACACACACACACTTATGCACACCACACACACACAACACACCAAAACACTAGACACAAACGCACACGCACGAAGGCGCGCACGTTATAGTTGTCCTTCAGGAAATGAACAGGACGTCAGTTTCGTCTCGTTGAGACCACAGTCGTATTTCCAATGCGTAGACACGTCCATATATCGGGCAGACTACGGATGCATCAAGATCAGCTCTGCTGTCGTCTCTGGCTCGTCTTTTTTCCTCTCTTGTTATCTCTCTAAAATTGTATTGTATTATATTGCATATCATTGTATTGTAATTGTATTGTACCATATGGTATGGTATGGTATGGTGTGGTATGGTATGGTATGGTACTGTATCGTATCGTATCGTATTGTATTGCATCGTGTTGTATGGTATGGGATGGTTTAGCATTGTATTTATTGTATTGTATCGTATTGTATTACATTGTAATTGTAACTGTATTTCTGTATTATTGTATATCGCATTGCATTGAGACGGCCTAGATATTTTCGTATGCTTAAAAATCGTTTTTATCGCTTTTTTTCCCCTTGATACAACATTTTTCATTACAAACATACAATACGAAATCCATGTGTACATTATCATCTCGTACGCTCCCTAAAATTTGCAACACCACCAAGCCTGAGGGCCGATTGTGTCTGAACAGAGCGCTGCCAACACATTTGACAACCTGATTGAAAAGAGAGAGAGAGAGAGAGAGAGAGAGAGAGAGAGAGAGAGAGAGAGAGAGAGAGAGAATAATATGTTTCTGATCATAATTGTGCTATATGAGAGTAAAATCAGTTAGCATCACGCATACTCCTGCATTATATTCCTCTGTTGTACCGTTTATACATTTTTTGAAGACAAATTTCAGGTAGGCCCATACATAGTTTTAAACCTACAGATGTAATAGACCCCTAGTTTGTAAAAAAAAAAAAAAAAAAAAAAAAAAAAGTCACCTATGAAAATGAATAGACTGTTTTGTACAAGTACAGCATTCAACACCAAATTATCGCACAGTATTTTGCCATGTGCATTCGGACTGCTGTCACTGAGGAGAAAGAGTTGCTGCAGTAAAGCGCCGCTATTTTCCCCTTATGTCTGCCGAACATTTTTGTTTGTTTAAAATGAAGTTTTGTCTGGACTTGTATCCTGACAATCAATTTCTTTGTTACGGTAGGTTGTTTTATGCATGTCATGATTAACCTGCTTTTTGCTGTGAGTTCTTTTACGTGTGTTAATTACCTGTTTGTTGTGGTATTTTTTTTATTTCGTGTGTCATTGTTGCTGTGAGTTCTTTTACGTGTGTTAATTACCTGTTTGTAGCGGTTTTTTTTTTTTAACGTGTGTCATTGTTACTGTGGTTCTTTTACGTGTGTTAATTACCTGTTTGTTGCGTTTTTTTTTTTATTACGTGTGTCATTGTTGCTGTGGGTTCTTTTACGTGTGTTAATTACCTGTTTGTTGCAGTATTTTTTTTTATTATGTGTGTCATTGTTGCTGTGGGTTCTTTTACGTGTGTTAATTACCTGTTTGTTGCGGTTTTTTTTTTATTACGTGTGTCATTGTTGCTGTGGGTTCTTTTACGTGTGTTAATTACCTGTTTGTTGCGGTTATGTTTTTTTTATTACGTGTGTCATTGTTGCTGTGGGTTCTTTTACGTGTGTTAATTACCTGTTTGTTGGCGTATTTTTTTTTTATTACGTGTGTCATTGTTGCTGTGGGTTCTTTTACGTGTGTTAATTACCTGTTTGTTGCGGTTTTTTTTTTTATTACGTGTGTCATTGTTGCTGTGGGTTCTTTTACGTGTGTTAATTACCTGTTTGTAGCGTGTTTTTTTTATTACGTGTGTCATTGTTGCTGTGGGTTCTTTTACGTGTGTTAATTACCTGTTTGTAGGGTTTTTTTTTATTCGTGTGTCATTGTTGCTGTGGTTCTTTTACGTGTGTTATTGTTGTTATGGGTTCTTTTACGTGTGTTATTGTTGCTGTGTTTTCTTTTACATGTGTCATGAATCGTTTGTTGCTGTGAGTTCTTTCACGTGTACGTGTGTTATTGTTGCTGTGGGTTCTTTTACGTGTGTTATTGTTGCTGTGGTTTTGTTTTTTTGCGTGTGTTATGTATTTGTTTGTTGCTGTGGGTTCTTTCACGTGTGTTATTGTTGCTTTGGGTTCTTTTGGTTAGCTGTGCATTATTTTCTTGCTGTACAGGACATGGCAGAACAACATGTTGTTGTAAAGACTTTTTTCATTGGCAATGTTATGGAATGTTGCATTTTTAAACCCTACACGGCTGTAATCGCCGGAGATCGTACCAATCAGCTTTTTTAAAATTAGAATTTGTTATTCTTTGTATCAAGAACCTAAATTCTATGGTACACACAGTTCCAGGGTCTAACATTGAGCTTTATTGCACCATTTTCTATCTAACAGAATCCTAACCTCCAGGTTCGTTTCTTAATATCGATGGAACAAAAAACGAACTTCACCTGAATGTCAAAATTCTTTTTCGTTTTTGATAGGAAGATCAAGAATGAATATTCACGATAAGGTTCCAAATTATTTCCAGACTTTGAGATAAGTGGATAGTAGAGAGTTGGTAACAAAAAGTTTACCTGTTCCATAGATTTGAATATATTTTATTTCATTTTGCTTTGTCTCATG
>CM060306.1:52115540-52135540 GCA_030674185.1 Monoplex corrugatus | reverse complement strand
CCACTGATAGAATTAGACAAATGAATAATTTGGGTCACAAGTCCGTGGGTCAGTGTAAAATCATGTGGCAAATGCATAGCTTTTCTTAGGCATGGCATTCCATACAGTGTTACAAAGACTATAAGGAATTACTGAAAGACATTTCAGTAGGCCTAAAGCATGAATGGTTGACTAGGTAATCTTTGAGGTCACACAGTACGTCCAATACAAAACAAGTGAACATGCACTGCAAAAGGAAAGCCTTTTGGATGACTGCACCATCTTCTTGTTGTTGCTACTGTTGATTTCATGATTGTTCTTACAGTCCCTTTTGTGTTTATTTATTTGTTTGCTTGTTTAACTTGGCTTTCCTCTTGATTTCTTCTCTTTTTGAAGTTTAGTTAGTATGTTTCATTATTTTCAACACAAACGGGACAGTTTCCTGTAAAATGAGTCCGGTTAATTTTATGCACAATCCGCAATGAATTCTGAGCAATTCATCTTTTATTGTTTGAAACTGTTTGTCGTCAGTAAACTAAGCATTTATGTCGAGTTTCGTTTACAAAAGTGCCTCAAATGTGTCTGTTTTATCTGATCACAATAGCGGGAATCTATACACATAAAATGAATAAGTTGGCAGGCATGGAGGCGATAAACCTCTTTATGAATTGTTAGTATGTGTTATGTATATAAATAATTATTACTAGAATCTGTGCTGTAATAAAATTATATAAGTGTCTGTCAATTTCGTGTCTAAGCGTGACTCGTTTAAAGGGAAATTACTCATTACAGTCATAATTGTCAGCAAACTTAGAATTGTTTCCCTTATGTCGTCTGCGTTTGTCGCAGACACTTTCAACCAGGGCGACCTGTTATGCATCGAAGTTTAAATTCAGTACAAAACTAATTATCTTTTGTCTGATGCTGCGCTTTGCCTGAGAAACAAGGTGTGATTATGAACGTCTTATTCATTACGTATTGGTTCCACGACAGACATGATCTAAACTACGCAAATAGGCAAATCTGAAATCATCGCCGGGCTGGTGGGCAACCACCAGTTCCCTACCTAGAAGATGTGGAGAAAATGGCAGTGAGTACGTTATGTTCTTCAACGTTAGACAATGTAAAGCAAGAAGGTAAGATTTAACACATCATTATTTGTGATGGCGGATTTAACAGAAAAGCATACTGAACACATTTTCCACAGTCCCCCATCCTGAGAGAGACAATGAGAGCTGTAGATCTAATCAATGAAGGAAGTGTAAAACACAGTAGGAAGCTTTTTCATTATTACTATTAGCAATTTCAGTATCATGAAAAGGATACCACACCACCACCACCAACAACAACAACAACACCCACACACCCACATACACACGCACCCCCACCCCCTCACACATACACAATACACTTACATAGAGAATTGTACACCGAGTCATACACGTACACATAGAATTGTACATCGAGTCGCCCTCCTCAGACCCGTCACGTCACACACAGTGTCTGAGATTGATGAACTGTTACTTCATTCCGAACAAACCCCATATATTGCACTTTATTTAGGCATATTTGTGTATGTATTTATGTATGTATTTCTTTTCTTTTCTTTACTTCTTTCCGGTTGGCTTTGCCAGCAGTAAGTGAACTAGTGAGTCAACGATGAGTGAGGTAAGCGAATTATGGCAGAGGTACTTCTGGGAGTTTTTTTCAATTTTTTTCCTTTTTTGCTTCCCCTATCTTCTACACCACTCTTGTCTCATTTAGTTGGCGATTAGCTCAGTTGGTTAGAGCGCCATGCACATAACACAGGGGTTATAGGTTCAATCCTTGGGTAAGCCACAATTTTTTAAGCGGGCTGGTTGGTTCTGTGAATAGATTCCATGTTTTGAGTTCAATCCCCTCCCGCAACATCAAAGATTGGCTTGTTCACTGCCGATCGTAATGTTTCCATCATTCTCAGTGGTGACGTTAAGTTAGTGTTTCTTATGTCCCCCTCTCCCCACTCCCCAAGATCTTGCCAGCACGTAAGGTTTTGCACAGATTCATGGAGCCTGCCAGGTAATTGCTGGGGGTCTGTATGGAGCGCATATGGGATTGTCCAAGTGTGATGAACTCTATCTGAACAAACTCTTGACTCATAGTACTATGCCGCTGATTTCGGCTGTCCAACATACTTCCAAACCCATTGATACTGAGTTCACCGTGAGATCAGGCCATAAAGTACTGCAGAATCTGGGACAGTTTTCACACTGCTATGATGATGGAAATATGGTGATAGTAATGATGCTGTAGAGTTCCATTTCGGATTCCGACTGCGTGGCAGGGCTGTACTCTATGCCTATTTTTTTTTACATTATATTCAGGCGTTAATCTCATTCCATAAAGTGGATGAGACTGAACTGTGTGATCAGCTCTTCTCCAGCCGCTTCCAAAGCACGATCAATTCTGGGCAGGAATCGGCCAGGGCCGAAAAAAAAATCTCAATACTGTGGACAGATGGGGGATTCAAACCCATGACCTACCAGTCAGAAGACCGTTTGCTAACCATTTCTCCATCGACTGGCCATTTGTGGGAGAGTTATCTAACAATCTGAGCTGCTGGAGGGGCAGGCCGGTTCTTAGGCCTACCTGTATACGTTGTAACCAGTGCCGTGCATACACACACCTTGTGTGTGTGCGTGTGTATGTGTGTGTATGTATGTGTGTGTGCATGTGTATGTGTGTGTGTGCACGTGTGTGTGTGTGTGTGTGTGTGTGGGGTGTGTGTGTGTGTGTGTGACGTGTGTGTATGTGTGTGTGCGCGCGCGCGCGCGTGTGTGTGTGTGCCTAATGGTGTTTGTGATTGAAGCAGTGGTAGTGGTGTTGGAGAGGAAGAGAGATAAACGTGACCTTCTGTCAGGTCGAGTGTGATATCAGAGAGAGGGAGGGAGAGAGAGAGAGAGAGTGAGAGAGAGAGAGAGAGAGAGAGAGAGAGAGAGAGAGAGAGAGAGATGTAATCTGATACAATAAATTGTCAGAGTCAAGGTCATATCAACTTTACCATCTCAAAAAGAGAATGTACCTTGTGGTCTTGCGCAAGCAGAAAATACGAAGAACGAATTAAGATATTTGCTAAAAACAAACAAACAAACAAACAAACAAACAAACAAACAAACATTAAATGCAGCATAACATTTGTACCTTATTTGAATAAAGTGAAATAAACTCGGAAGTTCATGCAGTCGAAGTCCCAGTGCCGAGAAGCATCCTGGAGCCAGAGATGTCAAGCCGCTATATGGCCACCCACCAGATGAGACTCTGCATGGTTGCTGGTTCATTTCGGTGGATTTCAAAAGTGTCTGTTATGATCCAACCTACCAAGGATACTGCTTACCAAGTCCCATACTACTAGCGACAACTGAGACAGCAAGTGCTCAGTCGGGGGTCGAGCAGAGTGAGAGTCCTCTCACGAAGGAGATCACTACCAAGGCCCTTCACTAACAAAACCTCCATGAACCACTGACGCCAAAGTCACCTCTGGCATTTGGAAACGGTATAGAAAACCGACGCTGAGGTCACTGCAAGATGGGGGCATGAAGGGCACGGACTCTGGGACAATTTTAAGGCGCGGTTAAAATGACTTATTATGATTTCATGATAATGCTCGGGATGATGATCATGACGTTTTGGAGCCCTATCTAGGATTGAGACTTCGTGACAGTGCTGTAGGCTACGCTTACTGCCATGACATATTCTGCCGTCAACGAGGCCCAAGAGATACAGACCCCTGCAGTGTTGGTCAGGAAATTTGAGCAACACTGTCTAACTGGAAAGCACGAACCTTAATTCACACATATTCAGAGCCCATGTAATTCATTTGTGTTGAAAGTGGCTGATCGTCCTGGCCAAATATTCCATCCACTGTGCTTCACGATGCCAGACAGACCATCTTGTGTTTTCTGCACATCTGTCTTATCGTCTTGTTCCCAGGGAAACCAACCGACCAACTCAGTGATGACCTCGCTGTCGTTACGCCCTTTTCTCTCCACCCCCACACTCACAGGCACATGCATATACCCTCACATCCACACTACCATCACCATCACCACAACATCACCACCATCACTACATCACCATCGCCCCTATCCTTCCACCTCTCCCTTCCCTATCTCACAGAGATAAAATAGTCATCTGCCCCGCCCTTTCGTTCCGAAGATGTGTGTGTGTGTGTGTGTGTGTGTGTGTGTGTGTGTGTGTGTGTGTGTGTGTGTGTGTGTGTGTGTGTGTGTGTATGTGTGTGTGTGTGTGTGTGTGTGTGTGTGTGTGTATGTGTGTGTGTACGTTTGTGTGTGTGTGTTTGGTGTGTGTGTGTGTGTGTGTGTGTGTGTAGGCGCGCGCGTGCGCGAATTTGCATGCGCATGTGTGTGCACGCACGCACACTATGCGAGTGTGGGACGAGTGTGCACTCGTGACGTCAGTCTCGGAGTGGGGACGTGTGTGGTGGTGACCTTTACAAAGAAGGTAGGGAGGGGGATAAATACAGACGATAGGGGCAATGGATGGATAAATGAATCTGTAGAACCAATAAGCCGTAAACAGCTACCTTGAATGATTGCACTTCGTCTTTCTCAGTCTCTGTCTCTCTCTGTTGCAGTCTCCTCCTGGTTCGATATGGAGCGTGGGTGCTGGGCCCTTACCGACCAGTGACTTTGAATGACTTTACTCTGGGCGGCTCTCTCTTTTGTTTTATTTTCTTCCTCTCTGCGTCCTTCATAGGGCATACTTCCGATCATCTGCTGCTTTTAAAGCTTCAAGCGAAAAGCGTGTGGTAAGTGATTGATATTTTGTTTATTTGTTACCATTCTGTGTTTGTTTTGGAAGGCGACGATGGTGGGGAGACAGATGCAGGAAATGCAGGATATATTTGTTCTGGTTTTCCTTTAAAGCAAAATAAAAGCAGAATCTGATTTTCATCGATCTGTGACTCGCGTAGGCACGCGCGTGTGTGTGTCTACGCGTGTATCCCGAATGTTTTGCCAAAGGTTTTTCTTGGCTGTTTATGGAATGACTTTTGGATTATGTTGGCTTATACTATGCAAACAAAAGTTTCCTTTGTTGTTTAAAAAAGTCATGAACAGTTTCTCTTCAGTGGTCGTTTTTTCCCCCACACCAAAAGTAATGTTTATGTCAGGCTTAAATGATGACTTAAACACTGTGCCATTCTAAAAGGACAAGATCCATTAAAAAAATGACAGTGTGTGTTTTCGTACTAATGAGCTAATTGTTGACGTTGTTGAATTTCTTGTCTTGACCCCTCCATGCTCACGTCCACCCTACCAACCATTTACGACCATCTCTCCAGCTTCTATTTCTGATTTCCTTAAATTACGAATCTTTTTCTGTTTCCATCAAAAACGAACAGTACAAAGTTTTTGATGAGTATTCATAGTCACAAATGCATGGGACAAACTCAGAACTAAGATAGTATAGATTATCTAGATCCAATTAGGCCAAACTATGAAAATATTTATTTGAAAAAAAGGTTGTTTAATTAATGGCTGCTTCGTTTACATGGTTACATACATGTTGCTGAAGAAAAAGATCAGCAAGGATTTCTTGGTCATCTATCAGGGGTTGTGCATGGTCCCAGATACGTAAGGTACGGAAAAATCGTGGTCGAGGTAAAAAGACCTATTTTATATCAGATGTTAATGTGTTGATTTGAACTCAAATTCGAACTTTATTTTTGACGCTATTTGGAATCTCGTTGCTAAAAAGACTTAGTGGAGAATGGTTGATGTTCAAACTGAATATTGACACAAACCGTGATAATGGAGTGCAAAAGGGGAGGCTTTTAGACTAGCTTGACCATCTCGTTTATCTTGAAAGAGTTTGACCACTTTTTGTATGTTTGTTTTTGTTTCTTGTCTTTCCATGTAGTTTCCGCGCTCATGTATTTATCGCAGGCTTTGTCTGTCTGTCTGTCTGTCTGCGTGCTTCTTTCTGTTCCTGCCTGCCCTGCCTGTCTGTCTGTAGTCTGTCTGTCTGCCTCCCACTCTCCTTAGCCTCACCCCAACGGATTCGTCTGATAACGAGCGTTTATTTTTTCACCATGCTGCTGCTAGCTCAGGATTCTCAGTTTCCGTTTCGTCAATGAACGCTTTGTGAGTAGTGCCTCTCTCTCTCTCTCTCTCTCTCTCTCTCTCTCTCTCTCTCTCTCTCTCTCTCTCTCTCTCTCTCGCTCTCTCTCTCTTTCTCTCTCTGATGGCATTTTTGTGAACGACTTATTTTTTAAAAATTATTTTATTACTCTTATCATTATCATCATCAGCAGCATCATAACCGTCACCGTCCTCATTATCAACGTAACTGCTATCATTATTATCTATATCATTATCATTAAAACATCATTTATGTGAGCAGTTAAATCATCATCATAGTCTAGTGCAATAACAATTATCGCTGCGGTTAACAGTAGCAGCGATAGAAGCTGCAGCAGAAGCAGTAATAGTTAAAAGGCAGTTCCATAAGACCGACAGTTCGGAAGAGACAGAGGATGACGAGGCCTTACCACTGCCGGATAAGCTTTATGAGGGCAGATCCCACACATCAAGAACTCCTTTGCTGCTTTAGTTCATCTGATGCAGAATATGGTCAGGTATTCATTCACAGCTGGTAGACTGGTCGTTAAACGCATTAAGCTCGAACCTGTGCTGTAAAACTGGAAAGCGAAGGCATTATTATCTCAATGCCAACCAGGCCTCTAGTTGTAATAGTTAAAAAAGAATAGCAGCTTATCGAGGGTACCCCAATTCATTTTCGTAATAGTGCTTGCCCAGGTCAAAGGCAAATTTCAACAGTTTTTGCCTGTAGAATTGCAGTAAAATAGCAGCTTATCGAGGGTACCACGATTCATTTTCATAATAGTGCTTGCCCAGCTCAAAGGCAAATTTCAACAGTTCTTGCCTGTAGAATTGCAGTAAAATAGCAGCTTATCGAGGGTACCACGATTCATGTTTATAATAGTGCTTGCCCAGGTAAAAGGCAAATTTCAACAGTTCTTGCCTGTAGAATTGCAGTAAAATGTTTTGTTTTATGTCAGGCGAGGATTTACTTAAATCATGATATGTTTGAAACATGGCTACGACTGATGTCTAGAACGAAATCTGAAGACAAGAGTTCAACTCCCAGTCCCAGTGTGGCGAATTTACTAAAAACAGTTGTACAAGTAATCCTGCATCCGATTAAATATAACTGCATGTACAGGTACGTTATATGAGGTTCCGCCGTTTACAGTAGTGATAAGTATAGAACAATAACAACAATACTGGTACATCACACTAGATGTTCCACAGGTATAATAGTGATAAATATACAACAACCACAACCACAACACAACAACAACCACAACAACAACAACAACAACAACAACAACAACAACAACAACAACGAAAACAGTGCTAAGAACAGCTATAGTAATAACTGCAAAATAGGCCTGCTAGTGGTAGAATTATTCGTCTTCTTGTAGTCTAGACAGCGCTAAGTGGTGTCCAAATAAAATACACAAGAACAACTAGTTACTTCATTAGGCGTACAAACACATTCTGTCGGTGAAGTCAGTAACGGTCGTTATCAAGAACAAAAGCACATGTACACGTCGAGTTCACTGACATAGAAACACTTTGGCTCGTTATGAGTGAATTGAAGGACGGAAATGTACTGGTTTGCAGTAGTGATTTTTGTGTGTGTGTGTGAGTGTGTGTGTCTGAGAGAGAGAGAGGGGGGGAAGAGAGAGAGAGAGAGACAGAAGAGAGAGAGAGAGAGAGAGAGAGAGGACAAAAGTTAGTCTGTTTATATAACAAAATGGGTACACGATTGAATCATTAAGAAAAAGGACTAGAAATTTGGTAAATTGGTCATAAAGGAAAAAATAAAAAGATAAAACAAAACAGAATAAGAAAACGAACGAAGGCAAGAATGATGCATAAACAATGCAGCAATCTACATTGTCCAGACAACAATGAAGTCAACAAAAGGAAACCGTCAAAAATCTTGGCACAGGGGAAATAAGTGATCATAATTTCTATTTTATTTGTTACGACGAACTTAAATTCTTTCTTGTGTAATTCTGTAGCATCTCTACGGTTATTACAGGTTTACATATATTCAGCCACTGTGATTTCCTTGCTAAACACGCAGAGAGGAGAGAGAGAGAGAGAGAGAGAGAGAGAGAGAGAGAGAGAGAGAGGAGAGAGAGAGAGAGAGAGAGAGACAGACAGACAGACAGACAGGGAGACAGACAGACAGACAGGGAGACAGACAGACAGACAGAGAGGGAAGGGGTGATTCAGTTTTACACCAGCATCCATCTCAACTGACATAGCCGACGGAGGTAACATCATCGGAAAAGGGATAAGGTGGGGGGGGGGGGTATCTAATTATACACTGACACCACTGTAATAACAGTTATGTAAAGATGGGCAGTAAGTTATCAGGCCACTTTAATGCCAATACCCAGATTTGAACCCACAACCATTAGCATGTTAATCCAAGGCAGAGCTGTTGAGGCATGCTTGAGAAAGAGAGAATGAAGAAAAAGTACATAAGGTACGTCAATGTTTACAAGCTCTTAAACAATCATATTGCTAAAAATTTTCAGTTGCCTCAAGAGCGTGCAATCAAAGTTTCAACTCTCTGTCTCTGTCTCTCTTTATCTCTGTCTCTCTCTCTCTTTGTCTATGTCTCTGTGTTTCTCTGTCTCTCTGTCTCTGTCTCTCTGGTTTTCTCTTTGTCTGTCTGTGTCTCTCCTTCTCTTTCTTCTCTTCTCTTCTCTCTATTTCTCTCCCTCCCTCCCTCTCTCACTCTCCGTATCTGGATCTCACGAAGGAACGCGTGAAAGATCATGACTAGACTGGAAATCATGTGCTAGATCCTCGTAGTATATTGCAGACTTGTGAGAACTGAAATACACACAAAAGCCTGAAAATCTAAACGGTTTTGTGTTAACAGTTATGGCGAGATCAGAGAATACACCGAAGAGAAATAGACTTTATGACATCTCCCATTTTTGTCCTTGACCATGGCCTTGTATATTTGCAAAGTTTTCAAGACTGAAACATTGGGGGGAGGGAGAAGGAGAAAATAGGGGGGTTAATGCAACATATGCCTACTGGTTACTTTTGATCTTCCACCAAATGAAGAGGCTGCTTAGTCGGCAGGTAGCTTCTTTGCTTCCACTAAACTCATTATCTGATCACACGAGAGAGAGAGAGAGAGAGAGAGAGAGAGAGAGAGAGAGAGAGAGAGAGAGAGAGAGAGAAGAGAGAGAAAGAGAGAGAGAGAGAGAGAGAGAGAGAGAGAGAGAGAGAGAGAGAGAGAGAGAGAGAGGAGAGAGGAGAGAGATCATGATAAAAAGGACCGAAACGTAATTGATGAAGGCTGGGGTTCGGGTGGGGAGGTAAAGGACTGAAATTATTGCTTCACCTTTCCGAACTCACCTGTCTACGATAATTCCCATTTGGCGTTGGAAGTCTTTTGGACATAGCCATGGTAGGCCAAGCCATGGTAGGCCAAGTACCTCACTAACGTTCTCCTATCGGCGTCGACCCCCAGCCTGATTTATTTTCCTGCTCCTTGACGTTGCTGCTGCCCCTTTAACCTCTCTCGATCCCCCAACGGTACATTGATTAACTAAGCCAGCCTGTGTGCACGAAGGGGGCTAGTCTTCCGGGATACAGATAAGGGACGGTAAGGTGTTTTATAGAGTTCATCTCTCATCTTCTTCATCTTTTATAAGTACACTGGTACTGATTCCACTGATTCCACACGCACAGGCTTCCACAAGGACGCAGTTTACACAGACTCATAATAGATACATGGATGCAAGCATCGGTGGGATACCAGCCTGAGAATCCAGAGGTTCTGGTGTAGGTTTCTGGATGAACAAGAACTTTTCTGTCCTTCGTCAGTTAGATCTTGTATGGGGATCAATGTTCACTAGCTCCGAAAGCAGTCAGTCAACAGTATTGCCCTAAACATTTCAATTGACTCTCTACTTATTCACAACACCGTTCTCTCTGCCCCACCCCCTTCTCTGTCTCTGTCTCTCTGTCTCTCTCTCTCTGTTTGTCTATCTGTCTCTGTCTGTCTGTCTGTCTGTCTCTCTCACTCACTCACTCACTCACTCACTCTCTCTCTCTCTCTCTCTCTCTCGTGTCTCTCTCCCCTCCCCCTCAAAAGCTTAATCTGGGCAATGCCTACCGGTGGACAGAACTGGAATGTAATTCAAAACGAAGACTTCAAAGTCAAGATGCACTTTGTTGAGCATTTCTTTTTGTGGCAAGAATAAAAAAAAATGCACTGGAGATGAAAAACAAACAAACAAACAAACATACAAACAAACAAACAAACAAACAAACAAACAAACAAACAAACAAACAAAAACAAACAAACAAACAATTACAAACAAACAAACGCCACTATCTTAATTTGGCAAAGTTTCTTGTGCTGCCTTTAAAGAAAGGTATTTCTATTGTACAAACATGGAGTGTTATGTGTCCATTTCTGTATTAGCAGTTTACAAAATATTCCCATGGATGTACACTGATGTATGTTGGTTTTGTGTCTGATTGTATTTTAAAATGTGTCTCGTGATTTCTTCCCATAAAAAGGGCATATTCATTAGAATTCCGAGTTTCAGGAAAAATGAAATAAAATAAAATGAAATAAAATAAAAAATAAAATGAAAAAAAAAATGAAATAAAATAAAATAAAATAAAATAAAATAAAGTAAAATAAAATAAAATAAAATAACATGAAATAAAATAAAATAAAATAAATGAAATGAAATGAAATAAAGTAAAACAAAATAAAATAAAATGAAGTAAAATAGAATAAAATAAAATGAAACAAAACAAAACAAAATAAAATAAAATGAAATGAAATAAAATGAAATAAAATAAAATAAAAATAAAATAAAATAAAATAAAATGTCAAGACTAACAAGTTGAAAAAAAAAGAAAGATGGTTACGAGAGTGGAGGGGCGGATGAAACATGGGAGAAGGGGTGGGGCAAAGGTCACTTACTAGTGCCTATCAGTTGCTTTTGATCTGCCACCAACTTGCCATTTTCTGATTACACGGAAGACATGGTGAATATGGTCAATGAGCTGAATGAGTGAAGGACCAGCTGAAAGTATTGCTGTACCTTCCGGAGCTCGCTGTTCTACGATAACTCCCACTTAGCGTTGAAAATCTTTTTAGCCACAGCCAGAGAAGGCCAAACATCTCACTAACGTTCCTCCATCGGAGGAGACCACAGGCCTGATTTATTTTTCCTGGTCTTTGACGTTATTCTGCCACGTTAACCCCTCCCGATCCTCCAGGCACAAGTAACTATGGCAACCTGTGTGCGTGTATGAGGGCTAATCTGTCCGTTAGAGATAAGGGAGGGTAAAGTGTTTTTTTAAGGTCATCTTCTCTCCTCTAACATGTATGCACATAATGACTTCACGTACTGGCTTTTTGTATGTATTTACATCTGCAAACGTACATACAAATAGATACAAGAACACATGCACACAAACGCCTGTGACGCTCTCTCTCTTTTCTCTTCCCCACACACATGCACACATTACACACACATGCACATACGCACACATGTGCGCAAACATATACAGACACACTCGCATACACAGGTGGATTATTAAAACATACATTTACGTAAACAGAACATGCACACACACACACACACACACACACACCACACACACACACACACCACAACACACACCACACACACACACACACACACACACACACACACACACACACACACACACACGACACAACACACCCACAACACCCACACCAGCGCGCGCGCGGGTCCTTTCGAAGCTGTTCTCACCTTAGTTTCCACACAGACGATACACCGTTGCAGCAACAAAACCATCCAGTAGATGGTCCTACCTCAGCTGCAGTTTGATCTGTTCATTTGATAAGTTCACAAACGCCACTAACCTCAATGCAATTCCAGTTCCTTCCATTTAGTCTCATTGAAAATGCACAAGCTACTACTTTTTCTTTGAGACTAAGTCTTCCAATTTCTCCAGGATAGTTGAAAAAAAGTAAACCCTAAATGGCCAGTTTTTCATTTGACACAACGGCTCCACTATGCTGATTAGTTGGAAAACTTGCAGAGAATTTCCTTGTGTTCCATTTTTCAGCGTAATTTAAACAGTTGTTCAATGACCCTTGCGTTATCAGCGTGGTGCTTTAAGCAACTAAGCGTCCCCCGTGGGAATGCCGGGGGCTCTTTCAGTATAAACAGTATCCTCACCTTCTGGAAATTTGTGCTGGAAGTGTCCTCTTTTTTATCACTCTCTTTGTTTCTTCCTTGTTCCTTTGTTTTCTGTCATTTCTTCCTGCCATTTTCTGCCATGCTGGTTCATTCACCTGTATATGTTCGAAAAAGTCCTACGACCTTTCTCATAAGATTGATAATTGGGCACATGTATTAAGTGCATTTTTCGCTCTAGGGAAATGAGACTTTGCCCGTTTTTATATATGTTTTAGTGTTCTTAGTTGTGTTTCAGTTTGTATTTAGGTATATTTTTCAAATCCCCTGTGTGATAAATTGGACGGAGTGGTCAACGCCAGGGGCATCTCCTTAGATTTCATCGCGAATACACTGATATGTGTACTTGATTTTCTTTTCTATTTTTCATTCTGTTGAAGTATTGTGTATGTCTTGAAACGGTTATAGCCCTGATATGGCTCAACGCAGTCGGCTGGGCTTTAAATAGAATTAACAATAACAAGCAACTGAGTTTGAAACAACAACAGCAGCAGCAACAACGACAGCAAGAGCAACAATAACATCAACAACAACAACAGCAACAACAATAATAACAACAAGAAAAACTCTGGCTGGCCTTCGGACCAAATCTACGACCTCTGTATTATGAGCATGGCGCCAGCTGAGCAAACCGGGCCACTGAAAAAAAAGTGTTGTCGATCTGAGGGTCGAACCTCGACCCTTTGTTTATCGGTATGGCACTCAAACCAACAAAGAGAGTTCTTGAATGTTATATAGAACCGATACTGTTGTATGTTGTGAGGCGTGGACAGTCAACACGCAAAGTCAGAACAAAATTGAGGCAACTGAAATGTGGTTTCTGAGAAGAATGTTAAGAGTTCGGTGGACAGCAAAGAAAACAAACGAGACAGTCTTGAAGGAGGCAGCCACAAGAAAATCATTAATAAGGAAGATTAGGAAAAGACAAGCAACATTTATAGGCCATTTTGTGGGGAAAGGGGAATTAGAAAGGAAAAGACAAGCAACATTTACAGGACATTTTATGAAGAAAGTGGAATTAGAAAACCTGGCCACAACAGGAAAGCTGGAAGGAAAGACAACACCAGATTGACCCAGGGAGAAAGTATTGGACTGACTTGCATTGTGGCTGAAGACAGAGCGGGTGGGAGATGTCCTTGCAGCGACAGGGGATAGATTCGTGTGGAGGCCATGATCGCTAACGCCATGCGGCAGGGCACATAATGATGATGACTCTAATCAACTAAGCTGATGTGACCACACAACTGTGGTCTGTCTGAGGGTTGAACTCATGGCCCCTTCTTTACGAGCAGAGCGGTCTAACCAACGGAGCTACAGGAGCCACAATAAAATGTGGCCCACAGTCAAGACAAGACAGAAAGGTGCACAAGACAAATGACCCACGCTAAAACCGACTAGCGTTCAGCTGGACAAAATATCCTCAGACGACTACGTTTCTGGCCTCCAAGAATGTCTCTTTTTTGACTGCACTAATCCCAACAGACACTGGCACGCACTGGACTCGCGCATGTCAGTCCCTTCCCGCAGCTGAAGGTCAGAGGTGATATGCACTCGGTTATTCTAATAGGCGGGTTAGATGTTGTGTACGTAGCCTGGACACTACCGTCTTTGACCAACAAGATGAAAACTGGAGGCGTTAAAGCCTGACCAGTCGAGCTGCTGACAAGGCTGTTGAAGAGATAAGGAGTAAACTATAAGTAGAACCAATAGATAAGACTGAGGATGAGCAGATACACCTGATAGTTACGACTGAATTCACCCGTGTGAGGCAAAAATAGCAATGATGCACATCTCGCATAAGCTCTCACATTCCCTATGAGTAGTTAGGTTTTTTCCATTGACTGTAAGTGTGTTATGCAACCATTTGCTCGCTGCTAGTTGTTAGATAAAACTTGTGTACAGAAAAGATGCACGCAAAGATGATATAAATCTGAGGTGTGTGTGTGTGTGTGTGTGTGTGTGTGTGTGTGTGTGTGTGTGTGTGTGTGTGTGTGTGTGTGTGTGTGTGTGTATGTGTGTGTGTGCGTGCGCCTAGGTCAAAGGATATGTTACTTGTTCTTGAGTTTGGAAGAGTATAAGCTTTATCAAAATGTTATGTATACTTTCTACTGAAATTATCGTCAACCATAGTAAGTTCTTGACATAACAGTGGTCATCCCTTGGAAATGCAAATAAAAGCTAAAGACAAGATGACATTGCCTAAGTGGCAAGATATTTACATACTGTCACACATATAATCCTCTATCTTATGCAATGTTTCTGGAACACAGATGTTTAAAATAACGGTGCATATGATGTATGTTACCCCGAGAGAGCAAAATCTCATACAGTGAAGCGACTGAACTGTTTTATGTGCTCGTTCTCAGACTGTAGGGTTAGTAGCAATACACTGAATGACGCCAGAAAGCGGACGAAAGCCAGGTGGAAATATTTTCCTGCCATTTTCACACTGTCCCAAGGGTTATAACATTTTGCCAAACCATCGTTAGTCGATGGATGCAGTGAGCTATACATTTCTCAATAAACTGTGCTTGGATGTCAGAAGCCTGTATGATAATAAAGTGTTTAGGGTGGTAAGTGGTACAGACAGGTAAACAGCAAGAAACAGCCAGAAGGTTACCATTTTGATCTACTTCCATTTTACCTGATTGAAGTTTGCCCGTCCTTAGTTGTCCTCAATAGAAGAGTCACGCTGTTGCTAAAGTTATTTTGTTTGGTGTTTGGCTTCCGTCCTTTGGTTCTGAAATGCCAACAGTTTTCACTTGGTTCTACAAACGCTCCACCGAACAAAATAGCCAGCCACTTATTGTCGCACTTCAACTCACTCAGACAACCCTTCAAGAAATGGTAAGAAAGAAAGAAAGCGAAAGGAATGGAAAAGAAACAAAAAAAGAAACGAAAACAAAGGAAGAAAGTGAAAAAAGGATAAAAACTCAACAACAGACAACCAACAACAATAACAACAGAAAAACGGAAAAGAAATCAACATTCAGCCCGTTATTTATCTCTTAAACCAAAAGCAGTCTTCTCTCGGTGAAAATACAAGTAGTCCAAATTTCTCTTAGTCATAATAGGAACATTAAATAAATTTGGCAGGCTTTGGCTGATGACTTAAAAATGGTTCTCCTAAGTAAAAGAACAGGTAAAAGATGCCTCATAACCCTGAACCAGGTAGTATGGGGAGTGAGGTATCGGAGACCTCATCAGTCTCGGGGGGGGGGGGGGGGGGGGGGCGGATTTTTGCAGGCATGTCCCACTCCTTTCTGTCACTGCTTTGCCTTCCCTAACCCTGAAAGGATCAGCTAACCATTAACAGCTAAGTGGAAGGAAAACTGCACACATATATCGCGTTTTTCTTGGGCGTGACGTGCAAACTTGTGCAGGCAAATTGGAAAGCTGTAGCTCTATTCTATGCCAACCAGGCCCCTAAGTATCAAATTAAAAACAAAATCTGATCTAAACGAAGAATAAGTGCAAGTTCCTGCAATGCCAGCACAAATAAACAAGCACTGGCGTACACTACACACACACATACATACACACACACACACACACACACACACACACACACACACACACACATACACACACACACACACACACACACACACACACACACACACACACCACACACACACACACACAAACACACACACAGAGACAGAGAGGAACAAGAAGAAACAAAGAAAAGAAGATAGCAGTAAACAAAACACACTGTTAACATAAGCCCCACACTATCCTCAAAAGTAGAGTAATACGATAAAACCCAATGAACGGGGCTTAATTTGTCATGTAAGCAATACTATTCGTTTCTAATGCATAACTGCTGTATTCGCGCAGAATGTTATCCCTGTGTTCAAAAGTCTGTATTTTCTACTTTCTCATTCTGAGCGCAGCCAACATGTGGTTGCCATTTATTGGATCAGTTATCTTTATTACAGATGATTCGGCGAAAGGTCAAGTGTATAGAAGACTCTGAGAAAAACACGGAAAAAAAGAACGAGACACTGGGGAAATGGGAGTGGGTGGGAGGGAGAGTTATAGATGAGAGGAAACGAGAAGACAAATGCGTGGCCCCTTCATTCTGCTAGAGAATTTCATTTGAATTTGCTTGTTTGCTTGTGATTGTGTATTCTCCAAATGTAAAACGCTGGTGTACGAGGACTTCGAATTCATAGGTCTTGTTGCAAATAAACATTTTATTAATGCTGTAAAGCTTTCCTCCTGATTCTGTAATTAATTTTTCGCTTGGAAGAACAATAGTTCACTCACAATGTTTGAATGTTTAGTTTTAGTTTCGTCAGTTGTTGTCGGTAGCATTTTAAAAGTATTAATGTTTTTTGATAAGCTTTTAGTTTCTTAAAGCATTCCTCGTGTGCGCTTTGATAATTCTCTTACTCCGATTTTGAACTTACTGACCGCAGTCAGTGTAAAAACTGAATGTTTGAAAAACATAGCTCAGGACAGACATGGCTGTTATTACCCTACTTCTAGTTTTATATGTAAATAATGTCAATAGTTTTAGAGTAGTAAGAAACTCTGGGGAGAGCCGGAAAGCAGAAGGTCCTCAGAGGAGAAACCCCGTCAAGCAAGTGTTTCCGCCCTTAACTCCTGACACCCAAAGAAGGGCATCTAGGTCATGATTTCTGGATGCCCTTCTGCTGTCGTCATTTTTTCTAAACAGAACTCTTTCCTCCTCCTGGAATCGCACCCTTTCATCCAAGGTGGTCAGGTGTCTCAAGCATAGTCATCCTTGTGACGGATGTCTTAACCACTTAGCTATCGGTCACCAGAAACATATTGGGATTTCAAGCCTTATGACGTTCACTTTTGTTCCTCCTGGTCCAGATCCAGCTGGAGCTCTTTTCCGCTGCCTCTGTCATTGCCTTCAGGGCTCTGGTCCTCTCTTTCTCAGAAATCGAGAGCCATTTCATGAGGGCATAGGCTGATGCGCCTATCAACCCCCTTGCTCCAACCTCTATGGCGAAGACGGCTCGAAAGCCAGATTTCCTCAAGCTGCTGGCTAGACTGGCATACTTTTCTATCTTATAGTTGTGGGTTGCCTCCATTCTACTTTCATATGGTACAGTGAGCTCGATCAGAATCACTCGTTCGGATGAATGAGAGTGGAGAACAATGTCCGGTCTCATGCCACTATTGCTGATGATTTCTGCGTTTGTTTGTTTTTTACATTGTGGGAGATCTGCTGTGCACTTCCAGTCTGCTTCATCCAGCAGACCTCGCTTCCATGCTCTGGGTGTCACTTCTTTTTCAGGCCACATTTTCCTGCCGCCTGCCGTGTAAAAGGTTGTTGGAGCTTCTGGCAGCAAGTTGTTTCCTCTGGCAGTGTTGATGGCAGTACTGATCGCTTGTGCGGGCTCCTGAAGCACTTGATTGTGCCTCCATGTGTACTTTCCTTGGGTTAACGCTACTTTGGATGAGCTTAGGACATGTCTGATTGCCCTGGCAGAGCGGGCAAGCAGGCTTATTTTCCGAAGTCATCATCAAAACAGGACTTCATTATCCGAAATCAATGTGTTACATAAATTTCATTGTTTTTTGTTTTGTTTTGTTTTTTACTTGAAAATTCACCAATATGATATACGTATTGCGTTCATGAATAAAAAAAAAATTATCGACCATACTCACATTTTGAAATTCATCGTTTCATTTCCGACCAATTTATCATGGAAAATCTATAATGAAAAGAAACAGAAGTTAAAAAGAAGTAGAATTACGACACAACACAATACAATACAATATAACACAGCACAACACAACACAACACAACACGGTACCGCACTGCACTGCACTGCACTGCGCTGTACAGTACTATACTATACTATACTATACTATACTATACTATACTATACTATACTATACTATACTATACTATACTATACTATACTATACTATACTATACTATACTATACTATACTGTACTGTACTGTACTGTACTGTACTGTACTGTACTATACTATACTATACTATACTAATACTAATACTAATACTAAAACTAATACTATACTATACTATACTATGCTATGCTATGCTATACTACACTACACTACACTACACTACACTACACTACACTACACTATACTACACTACACTACACTACACTACACCACACTACACTGTACTGTATTGCACTGCGCTATACTAATGCTAATTACTATACTATACTATACTATACTATACCATACCATACCATACCATACCATACCATACCATACCATACCATACCATACCATACCATACCATACCATACCATACTATACTATACTATACTATACTATACTATACTATACTATACTATACTATACTATACTATACTATACTATACTATACTATACTATACTATACTATACTATACTATACTACATGTATACTATACTGTAACTTTCCACATTAGCTCCAATTTCCAGTTCAACTTTAGACTTGTTAGTTATGTGGCAACAGATTTATTTCAGTCAATGTGCCATGCTGAAGGTGAACCAAGGGAGTGATGTGAAGAAGTAGCGTACAGACTTTACTGACAGACTGACATTTCACATTTTCTGCATCTGGCAGCACTCTGGCAAAGATTCTGCATGGCTACACAATTCTCTTTGCTCGCAGCGACTCTTGAGACCGACTTTTTGTATCATTTTTGGGTGTTCAGACTATAACTGTATTCACACATGTTTGTCGCCTTGATCCAACGGGGTTTTAGCAAGAAGCCTAAATTGTTATACGTGAGATCTTCAACATTTGTATAATTTACTTTGTTATTGTAGTTGATGAAAAAGAAATGCATTATACTTTATAGTCATCTTAGGACTGGAACATAATTCACACAAACACGAACACGAACAAAACGCCCACCGGTTTAGAGTTTTCGGCCTTCTATAGGGTCCACATATGGAAAAACCCTTTGTGTGTGTCCTGTATGCGTGTTCCTATTTCCTTTTTTTCTTTTCCCCCGTAAGTGTATCCTGTAAAAGACACAAAGGTAAAAAACCCATAGGTAAAAACCTGTAGGTGTTTTGTTCATTTTTGTGTTTGCGTGAACTATATTCAAGTCCTGAGGTGAGTACGATACATCTCCACTTCATCAACTATTTCTTATCTTACCTGCAATCACTCGTGTATTTTTCTTAACTTCGTTATTGTAGGTATTGATTTCGGTTGTTTGTAGGTCCCAGGATTAGAACAAAGAATCTCACATTGAAAAAAGAAGTTTTATAATGCGGTTTTAGTCTCAGTTTTTCAAGAT
The DNA here is from genome assembly GCA_030674185.1 of Monoplex corrugatus. Taxonomy (NCBI): domain Eukaryota; kingdom Metazoa; phylum Mollusca; class Gastropoda; order Littorinimorpha; family Ranellidae; genus Monoplex; species Monoplex corrugatus. Next base: position 52,115,969 of record CM060306.1, on the reverse strand, counting down.
GGCCTCTCCGTGTTAGGAATAAATTCCATATGCACTGAAGACGCAGGTGTCATATGAAGGATAAGATCCCAAATGATCATGGCATAAGCCATTCTCATAACTCATTCACTTCTGCTTCACTTTCTGAAACCTTGTTAATTGTTACAACCTCAGTCTGCAGCCGCTCAGTGTCGTTTTTTTTTCTATGTAAACTGATTCACATAATCCAGTTTTGTTGTGCTACCACACACCTGTGCTTAATCCCTAGGCGCTATCAAGTTTTGGGGTCTTACTTAGCAGATGTGTTCTGTGTTTATCCTCGTGTCAACCTGTCACTGAAACAACCAAGATTATATTGTGGTGGAATGTATCTCGTCATCTGCTTTGTCAAAAGAAAAAGAAACAGATAAGAATAAATGCACTAGACTACGAGTAACACCCCATATATCA
>CM060306.1:52100540-52110540 GCA_030674185.1 Monoplex corrugatus | reverse complement strand
TCATCCCACCTAATCTCGTATGATTTTATCTTCAAACAGTCAGCAAGCCATTCCACCCAGTCCTATATGATTTTGTCTTCAGACCAGTCAGTAAACCATTCCACCCAGTCCTATATGGTTTCGTCTTCAAACCAGCCAGTAAACCATTCCACCCAGTCCTATATTATTTTGTCTTCAGACCAGTCAGTAAACCATTCCACCCAGTCCTATATGATATTGTCTTCAGACCAATCGGTAAGCCCGTTCCATTCAACCATGTGTGATTTTGTCTTCAAACCAATCAGTGAGATATCCTAGCCAATTCTATACGATTTTATTTTCAAACTAATCAGTACATCATCCCACCTAATCTCGTATGATTTTATCTTCAAACAGTCAAGCAAGCCATCCCACCCAATCCTATATGATTTTGTCTTCAAACCAGTCAGGAAATCATCCCACTCAATCCAATATGGTTTTATCTTCAAACAGATCAGTAAGTCATCCAATCGTATAATTTTGTCTTTAAACCAGTCAGTAAGCCATTCCACCTAGTCCTCTGTGATTTTGTCTTCAAAGCAATCAGAAGTCATTTTATCCAATCCTATATAATTTGTCTTCAAACCAATCAGTAAGTCACCCTACCCAATTTTATGTGATTTTGTCTTCAGATAAGTCAGTAGGTCATCGCACCTAGTCCCATATTATGATTGATTTTTATTCTTCAATCCAAATCAGAAAATCATCCCATCCAATTCTACACGATTTTGTCTTCAAACAAAAGAGCAAGTCATTCCATCCAGTTCTACATGATTTATCTTCAGACCAACCAGTAAGACATTCCACCCACTGACTAAATCATCCATCCATCCATCTGCCAACTAGTATAGTATTTTTTAATCTACATGATTTCAGAGTAAACGTTGCCAACATAAAACAGAATAAAGATAATTAAGGTAAATAAATGCAAACAAACACACAACAGAAAACGATGGTAAATATAGCAAACTAGAAGCCACGTCAGATCCAGCCCAATACAAAGTGGGCATTATACGTAGAAAAATAATAAAAACAAACAAACAAAACAACAAACACACACACACAAAAGCAAGCAAACGAGAGGTTCACACGATGGATGACCCATGCTGATGTCAACTGGCATCAGCTGGACTAAACATCCACCAACGATCAGACAACTCTACCTCTGGTTCCAGACTATCTATTTCGTCTTAAACGCGATAATGCCAATAGACACTGTACTGGCACGTATGCAGCACACGGGGATTCGTCCTTTCCGCCAGCTAAAGGTCAAATGTTATACATACTCGGTCATTCTGAATAGGACAGGTAGGTGCAGCGTACAGGTTGGCTGTGTTTTGTTATTACTAGGTGTCTGTGATTTGCATCCATGGCAGTCGGCGCGGGGGGGGGGGGGGGGGGGGGAGTCCCACATTCATCACCAGATGTGATTTGACCATGCAGGCGGCGAACAAAAAAGAAGATGAGCGAAGTGAATACGGGTTAAGCTCCAACTGATCAGCTAACCGATACAGTGACTAACTAGATAAGAACTGGCAAAGTACGAATAGAGGGCAAGAAACATAGAAGAGGATTAAAATAACAAACAACGAACAAGCAAACAAAGCTTTTGATTAACTGCCTCGGTAAAAGCCTGTCATCAAAATATGTTACCTCTAGCTTCTAGCTCCAGCAAAGACAATTCCCTACAAAAGGATATTCTCTTTGATAGAAATCTTGGGCTACAAAAATATTTTTAATGGAAGGATTATCTTCAGACAAGGTAAGCTCCTGAATTTACGACTATTGTCCTTGAAAACAGAGGAAACATTCTCCGGAGTGAGGATATTGAAAGGGCAAAGTTATTAGGACGATCAAACACATTTTATGAAGTGTACCTATAATACAGTTGCATGTACTCTATGCTCCTCTGAAAGAACAGACTTCATTATAGTGTACAGAATAGGCTTTACATGTATTCGTTCTCAGACGTAGGGTAAGTAGCAATATACGTGAAGGACGCCAAAGGTGAAACAGACGAAGGCCAGGTGGAACTATTTTACTGCCGTTTTCAGGCTGTCCATAGTATCAGGTCCTTTTGCCAAACCTTTAGCTGATGGGCAAAGTGGGCTGTACATCTCTTAGTCAACAGCAGCTGTGTATCAGAAACCTGTATGAAAACAAACAAGTGTTTTGGGTCGTAGTTGACACAGAAAGGTAGAGAACGACAATCAGCAGGTTGCTGGTTTATTCGTTGAACGACTTCCATGTTATTGGATGAAGTTTCTCACGCCTTCGGTCGTCCTTAACAGAAAGAGCAAACCAATTTTAGATTGTTTACTGAGGGTATGGTGGCTCTCATCTGAGATACCTACAGCTTTTTTTTAATGGGGGCTTGTAAATGCCTCAGTAAGCAAAAAGCCACTTACTGTCGCACTTGACCACTCTTTGAGTGCTGGCACCGAAATGGGAAAGAAAGATAGAGAGACAGCCAGGAAACACACACACACACACACACACACACACACACACACACACACACACACACACACACACACACACACACACACACACACACACACACACACACACCACACACACACACACACACACACACACACACACACATTTAGCTATCCCCTTGTTTGACGAGTTTCTCAGTGTCAAACTAAAGTGAAATATGTGGAAAAAATATCTAGGTTCTTGTAAAACGCATATGCTTGCAAATGCTGACGCACTCTTACATACACACAGATGCTCACACACACATACACACACACACACACACACATACATACACACATACATACATACATACATACATACATACATACATACATACATACATACATACAACACACACGCACGCCCGCGCGCACCACGCGCACTTACACGGAGAGAAAGAGAGAGAGAGAGAGAGAGGTGTGTGCGAAGACACTTTTTAGAGGTGGGGCTAGAGGCGTGGAGCTTCTTTTTCTCCATAAATTAGTGGTTAGAAGAGCTGGTCATGTGATTTGAAATCAAAGACCTGTTTTTGTATTTGCAACTGTGTTCTGTTTACTTTGGCCTAACTAAATCTATCCATATTTTGTGTATATAAAGGCTAGTAGTAATAGTATTGTTTGAAAGGGTTTCAGAATAGTATTGTTTATAATGGTATTAGAATGGGCGCAGATGTCGATTTTCCATGCAATTAAAGATTGTCTGCTAACCAGTCGTATGATAGAAAGTTATACTGGTAAAATGAAAATGAGCTTTACATAAAAGATTTAAAAATCTTAAACATGATTTAGAATCAATAAAAACTACAGAAAACTACAGAATGTTAAGGACATACATTGTATATCTTGCAAGAAGTACACGAAACAACACAAACATTTGTACTTGTTATATCTTTGTTTATGACCTCAATGATTGAAAGAGAAAAAACTTACACCGTGACTGTAGCTTTCATAGCTTACTATGCACGTGGCAACAGACTTATTTCAGTCAAGGTGCTATGCTGAAGGTGAACCCAGGTAGGGGTGGGGAGTGCTAACCTACACACACTCTGTAGACAGACTGACATTTCACATTTTCTGCATCTGGCAGCATTCTGGCGTAGATTCTGGATGGATAGTAAACTCTCTTGGTTCGCAGCAAGCTCTGAGGGTGAATTAAACCTCTGTTTACATATCATTTCCTAATCGTTAGATGTCAACAGTTGTTTGCGTTCACACTTGTTTAGGGATTTGTACCGACAGATGTTCAGCAAGTGAAACTTCCTATATGGTTAGAATAGGACTGTTAGTAGTTGTGTGATTTACTTCATTATTGCAAATACTTTTTATTTGTTTGATTGTTGTTTGTTTTGTATGTGTGTGTGTGTTTTAGTTTCTAGCACTGGAATTGATATATGTTTCACAGTGCAAAATAGTAATATTGAATACATTTTTTTCCAAATATGGGTAGTTACTACTGGGTGGGGGAGGCCAGAGATTAATCTATAGTGGAATATTGTCAGTTGACAATTATGAAATCCCCTGAGAGCCGTTTCAGCGTTTCTCATGTTATTTTTTTTTTAATCTTTTATGCTGTTTGCCATTTCTTTAAACTGCTTATTTAGAGAATGTTTGTCTTCATCCTTGAGATTACCCTTGCAATGGACGTTGTGTATTAAATATGCTTTGGGTAACTCAGTGTAGGTAATCTTGACATCCCCTTACTGCACTTTGCCTACATACTGACTGCTGATGTTGATCTCAAGCTTTTCCTAATTTTGCTGATATACGTTAGACTTATATTCATTGATGTGTGTGTGTGTGTGTGTGTGTGTGTGTGTGTGTGTGTGTGTGTGTGTGTGTGTGTGTGTGTGTGTGTGTGTTTGTATCTGCGTGTGTGTCTGTGTGTGTGTCTGTCTGTGTCTGTGTCTTGTGTTGTTTTGTATGTGTGTATGTGTGTATGTCTCTGTGTGTGTTTGTGTGTGTCTGTGTCTGTGAATGTACTGACAAAGAGCGGAACATAAGATCAACATAAGATCATATTCATGCCTTAAACGCTGACAATGCCGAAATATGCCAGAATAAGTACGAGTATAAATTTTCAATGATTGCTCTTTTAAAGTTTGTTACATTGCTTTAATTTGTTTCCTTCTTTTGGTTTTACTCCGGAAAGCAGATCTGCAACTTGCTCATTCTAGTTATAACTGCCACTCACGTCTGCTGCAGTTACCGACAACTAGCATACTTTTACAACTAACTGCCAGTCAGTTCGACCTTAAATCACGAAACGTAACTGACTGTCAAAACTGTAGTCTGTCTAGTTTTGCAGTGTAATCGCGGATTTAGGTAATCCCATTTGAATCTGGTGCCAGTGGCCCACTTGTACTGTAAGTCGGTCAAACAACAACAGATTGGCAAGGTGAGATAAATCAAGGCTCCAGCCAGTCGGTTACTGTTCCTGACATGGTATGAGGGATGCCTCGCTTGATGCGTTGTCACAGACTGGTCAGATTTAACTACACTAACGATCGTGTAACATAGAGGATTCAGTATGGGATAGGCACGCGCTTGCTGATTTCCAACAACCAATAGTTATTATTAACTTTTTCAATAAATTACCTAAAGAGACTGAAAAATGGGTTATTCAGTTCGTTCAATTGTTTGTTTAACGTCATAGGAATGGAAAATGAGCAATGTGTAATCAACATCGGATTTAAGTAGTGAATGTATGTCTCTCATGGTTAATGCTTTCATGGTATAATGATGAACGAGAAGATCTGACCATCAATTTCAGAAACAAATAAACTTAATGAAAATAGATAAAATCGTCAACAAGGCTCATGGCACTTATAATATTGTGGCAAAGTAAACGGTGGTAACAAACACGGGAATATTGTAAAACTAAACAGAATCAAACCCAAAGCAACCGTCAAGGGAACAATACGTCAGAACAGATCACTCTAAGTTATGATTTTCATGCATATTCTCGTCTGTTCAGGATCATTAAAAAATAACAGTTAACTGTTGCTAGTCACAAATATGGAGGCAGCTTTTTCAGTGGGCTCGATTACCAACAGCAAGCAGGTTCTTAACAGTAGTGTCAAAAGTTGCATGTTGATCCAACAGTTCAAAACTACAAATATTTTCGTTATTTCACTGCTATTCTCAACTTGCCGATACTGTTATGCGTCTATGATGACATAATGTGGACGGGAATGACTTTTTTGCTTTGAAATGGATGGGATGATAAAGCCATTCTGTCAACTATTGTTAAACAGAAAATACCAGTTCGAAAAGGTCTGTCGTTCTTTGAAGTTATTTAGTTGGAAAGTAGACTAACTTGCACAGAAAATTAAGAAATACATCGTGACAGGCAAACCACATTTGCAGTAGTTATCATTCTTTAAAAACAAAAGACACACGAATGCTAATTTAACATATTCTCAGCAATCTGTCAAAATGAAATACTACACATACACTTTTATGACATATATTGGGTTTCGAGATTTGCCCTCAGTCTGTCATCAGCCAGATTTTAAAATGGACTCTCTACTTCGTCAAGTAATAAGATAACTGCAGCAACAACAACAACAACAACAACAACAACAACGACGACGACGACGACAACAACAACAACAAGAACTGTGAGCTGGAAAAGGGGTACCTTTTTCATTGAGTCAGTAGGCCTACTTTCTCCAAGCACCCAAGTTTATTAACGAGTCTGTAATCCCCCCACCCTCCCGCCCCCTATGGCCAACAGTAGGATAGATGGACAAGTTTTGTATCGATGTATTAAAACTGAGTGCTATTTGTCCCTGTAGCTGTTGCACAGTGGTTGTTCCACTTCTGCGTGTTCTTTCCTTCTCACCCCTGTTTATTTTCCCAGCTATGCATCATGTGGGTGTACTCAGGGTTGAGGTCAGCAGGTCAGAGTGCACTCGTCTCTGATTAAAGATGACGGCACCATCTGTTGATTCCAAGCCTTCCGAGTGGCCTGGGGGTATCCTGCCCGTACTGTATCTATATATCATCCGCTTTCTGGATGTTAGATATTTGTAAGGTAGATGAACTGACTAACAGGATATAAATCATACATATAACAGAAAGCGACAAACATACTGTTCTTGTTATTTGAATTATTATTCCTTCATAGAAACAAAGGAAAGTCCAGTAAAGAAATGAAAACAATACGAAAACAACAACACAACAATAAGCATAAAAAAAAAACAAAGAAGAAAATGTGAACAAGGCGTGTCAACAAATTTGATCGCAAGCAGTCTCAGTGGAAAAGCAATGCTGTATGTTGAAGTCTGAATAAATAAGATCAGTTATTTTGGGTCAGAACGATATGAAACGTGAACGTCTTTCTGCAAGGATTTCTGGAAAATGTACTGGATTTATTTTTGCCAATGTTAGGTGACTATTTAGTCCATGGAATGTGCTGACTGAAAAAAATCGAAAGATATGATAATCCTTTTCAAGACCAACGTTAAGCAAGGCTTATAACAAAAAAAAGAGTTTTTAGCATGGCGTAGCTTTTCTTATCATTTCAACATGTTCTATGGCTAGTGATATGTTTTAAGCAGTTAACTGAATTTGTTTGAGCGGAACTGTAATGTATTATCATTTGGTAATCCACATTCAGAAGCTCTCTGCCATTTCCTTGCTGATAAATCAAAATGCACCGCCTTGCTTTCCTAACTACATCTCAAGCACTGATAGAGAAATCAAAAACATGATTGTGAACATAGCTGTCTGGATAAAAGCAAACCAACTGAAAACAAATAAATTAGAAAACAGAACCCATGTACATAGACCTAAAATCTGAAAACCCTATAAAAAAGATCATCAAAGACGATGATTACCTAAGACTGTACTATAACCCTCAGCAAATAATAATAATAGAATCTTGGTGTATTTCCTGTCCATGGAAGCTCATGTTAACTACCTGAGCAAAATCCAAATCTCCAACTGCGTAGAAAAAACAAAATCTGCCTATTTTTTCTGCTGATACCACAAACAAGCAGTGTGTGTCTTTCATTCCTATAAACATTAGACTACTGTAACTTTCTCTTAGCTGGACTTTCTGATGATAAGCTGTACAAACTCCAACGAACCCAAAACAGTACAGCTCGACTTGTTCTACGGGAGAAAAAACGGCGCAGTGCCAAAGCACTCTTGAGAACAACACAATGGCTTCCATTTAAAGCAAGAATTGAGTAGAACATTGCTGCACTCTGCTTTCAGAGTCAAAATTCGAATATCATGCCAGTACCATGGCACAACTCCTTCTGCCCTACAAAACTCTGAAAGCTCTCAGGCCTAGAGCTTCTCTCTTAACCGTCCTGCGGTTCTCTCAACTTGTGAAAAGAATTTCTTCTCCGGTTTTGGTTGAACAACATGGCCCTCACAGTGTCTTTCAGGCAAAGCTGTTGTCTTGTTACCTCCAAAAAACCCCCAAAACATATCTTTTTCGGAAATACCTAACAAAATTGCATAGATTAATGCCTGAAGCTTTTCTAGGTCCAGTGGTATTGCGGATTGTATATGTGTGTTTATGTATGTATGTATGTATGTATGTATGTATGTATGTATGTATGTATGTATGTATGTATGTATGTATGTATGCATGTATGTTTATATGTTTATGTATGTTGTATGTATGTATGTATGTATGTATGTTGTGTGTGGTGTATGTATGTATGTATGTATGTATGTATGTGTATGTTTGTATATACCTACGTACGTATGTACGTATGTATTATGTATGTATGTATGTGTGTATACATGCATGCATATATGTATGTATGTATGTATGTATGTATGTATGTATGTATGTATGTGTGTGTGTATGTATGTACGTACCTACGTACGTACGTATGTTTGCATGTAGTGTATGTATGTATGTATGTATGTATGTATGTATGTATGTATGTATGTATGTATGTGGTGCGTTTGATTGTGTGAATGTTTGTGTAATTCTATACCTTTTCTTGTATACGTATCCTCTGCGCTGGTAGTAGTAATATATGTTGTTCCTAAATTTCTGCATGGATCCAATACATCTCATATGATTATTTTTTAATAAAATTATCATTATTATCACTGTTATTATTGTTATTGTTATGCACTGCATCATCATAGTTGTGAAAAGTCGATTCCCCTTTTAATTCTCTTGTATTACAAACACCGGGTATGAAAGCTATTAGATTCAGCTTTTGAAGTTTAATTTTCTTGTATGATCCTGCCAATATTTTCAATGTTTTATATATGTAGTTGTCAATTTTTGATACATCTTCTTCGTCCCTTTCGTCCTCTTCTTCTCCTTCTTCTCTTTCTTTTTGCCATTATCTCTTTTTTTCATCATCATCTTTGATTTCTTCTTTTTCATTATAATCATCATCATCACCACCATCATGATCGACGGCAACAGCATCACCAGTACGAAGCAGCATCACCTATTTGTTCTCTTCTGTTCCCCTTTTTTCTTCTTCCCATTCTCCTCTTCCTGTTCTTCCTTCCTGTTCCTTCCTTTCTTTTGGCTTTAATTTTTCTTTTCTTTCCCAAGGCAAATCTCGCTGAGGTACACACCTTTGTTCTTTCTTCGGATCGTCTAAAGCAATCTGCCACCATCCAAACTGAAAATTGAAACTTATTCTGTCTGTTCGGTCTGTCTTATCTGTTTGGTTGTGTTTGCCAGACTGCTTCTCTGCATGATTGACTGTAGAACATCTATCTATCTACCTACTATCTATCTATCTATCTATCTATCTATCTATCTATCTATCTATCTATCTATCTATCTATCTATCTATCTATCTCTATCTATCTATCTATATCTGTCTATCTATATCTATCTATCTATCTATCTATATCTGTCTATCTATAATCTATCTATGTATCTGCCTGCCTGTGTCTGTCTATCTATCTATTATCAATCAATTAATTAATCTACATATACATACTATATATATATGTTATATATATACATATATACATATGTGTGTGTTTATATCTAACTATCCACACACACACACACACACACACACACACACACACACACACACACACACACCACACACACACACACACACACACACACATACAATCAAACGCGCAAATATACTCAACATACACACATTTCTCTCTCTCTCTCTCTCCCTGACCACACACACACACACACACAACACACACCACACACACACACACACATTGACACACACACACACGCGCGCGCACACACACACACATACACATACACACACACACACACCACACACACACTATATATATATTATGTGTGTGTATATAAATATATATATATATGTATTATGCATGTATGTATGTATGTATGTATGTACGTATGTATGTATGTATGTATGTATGTATTATGTATGTATGTGTGTGTGTGTGTTTGTGTATTTCTGTATGTCAGGATTGCGTCTCTCTCTCTCTCTCTCTCTCTCTCCTCTCTCTCTCTCTCTCCCCCTCCCTCCCCTCTGTATGTGTGTGTAAGTAATGTA
>CM060306.1:52093040-52095540 GCA_030674185.1 Monoplex corrugatus | reverse complement strand
TTGTGAGTTGTAGTGTGTGTGGTGTGTGTGCATGTTTTATGTATGTACGTGTGTGTGTGTGTGTGTGTGTGTGTGTGTGTGTGTGTGTGTTGTGTGTGATATTTTACAGTAACTGTCACAAGTTCATCACCACGCTCGTGTGTAATAATCCTGTAGTAGGTTGCTCAGGTGCCTGCACTGTTTTTCATCATCATAGTGATTGATCCCATTATCACGTCCCATCGAACTTGCCTGTCATACATAATACATGTACAACACAGGTGTACAATAGCGGTAAAGACTAGACAGAAACAGAGAGAGCTAGATAGGCAGACAGTCACTGAATAATAGACAGGAACAGAAACAGACAGACACCTGCACACAGATGTAGGGGTCATACACAGACAGACAAACAGACAGACAGACAGACACACACACACACACACACACCACACACAACCACACACACACACGCGCGCGCGCGCGCGCGCGCGCGCGGACACGGACACGGACACATATCCGACAGACAGACAGACAGGCACACACACACACACAAACACACACACACACGCACGCACGCAGGCACACACACACACGTGCCCAGACACAAAAACATACACGTACACACACACGTACAAATAACACACACACACACACGCACATACACACACACACACACACACACACACACACACACACACACACACACACACACACACACACACACTCACGCTTAAACTCAGAGAGCAAAAGCAAGAGCACAGTTTTAGTTTTGAGGGTAGTGACATAAGCAGATTAATCAGATTAATGCTTTTTTACATCATAGCATTTGCACATGGAGGAGAGAAAGAGAGAGAGAGAGAGAGAGCAGACAGACAGACAGACAGACAGAGACTGAGACAAAGAGTCAGAGAGAGACAGAAAATGAGTGAGAGAAAGAGAAAGAGAGAGAGAGAGACAGACAGACAGACAGAGACAGAGAGACACAGAGAGAGAGAGAGCGAGTGGATAAAGATGAGGATGAACAAAGAGAGAGAGAAGATATAAAGGGAGAATGTAGAGGATGCAGTGAGGAGAAAACAGTTGGAGATGGCATGGTGTGAAGGGTACCAAGAACGGGGCATCATCTGAAGGTGACTCGTTGCTAGGCAGCCCATTACCTCACACACATACACAGCTAAGCCAAGAAAGAGGCCAGCCTAATAAGGGAGCGAGCATTCACGTGGGGCCTGTATGGTGGCTGTTCGGCAACGGCCGAAATACCAGGGGTCAGTCGAAGGGATGCTGCCAGCTGTGCATAATTCTTTGCTGTTTGCTGTCTGTCTGTATATTTTTTCCGCTGCTCTACTATACAAGCAGCAACTCCACATACAACCCCCCCCCCTCCTCCACAGCATGAAGGGAAAAAATAGCAAAAAGCGATCAATGATTATTTCTCTTTCGCGCAGCGGCCAAGAAGAGGATTAGGAAAGGACGGATCAGCGACAGTGTATTTCTTCTTGCTATTTCGTGGCTACTCAGTTAGGCAAAAGATGTCTTACTACAAGTGATTCCATCATGACCTAAATGACATGATTTATTTAGGCTAAATGCCAACTGGTACCGCTTTTGAGGACGCAAAAAAAGGAATCCTTGAACATTTTTTGTTCTTTCGGAAAGGGATTACTTGTGTGTGTCTTCTTTGAGTTTTGTTCGTTTGGGTGATCAAGACAAGGCAGGTACGCTAAAAACGTAATCGGCGTTTAAATGTAACCCCATCCACCCACCCCTAGTTGTTTTTGTTTTGGATAGTTGCATGCAGTTTATTTTTTTGCATGCAGTTTTATTTCTTTGCAGGCAGTTTATTTCTTTGCATGCAGTTTATTTCTTCGTATATAGCTTAATTCTTTGCATGCAGTTTATTTCTTTGTATATAGCTTATTTCTTTGCATGCAATTATTTCTTTGTATATAGCTTAATTCTTTGTATGTAGTTTATTTATTTGCATATAGCTTATTTTGCATATAGTTTATTTCTTTGCATATAGTTTATTTCTTTGTATATGGTTCATTTCTTTACATAGCTTATTTCTTTAAATGTAGTTTATTTCTTTTCACGCAGTTTATTTCTTTGCATAAAGTTTATTTCTTTGCATGCTCGTCCGTTTGTGTGTTCTTGTCCATAAAATTGGTAACAACCTTGCTCAGTTTGTCAACTCAACAGATTAACTGTATGAATCAAGAATAGGCAGTAACGTTTTACTTCAGACATGAATTATATAAAATGTAAAATGACAGTTGATGCATTGTAAAATCCCTCTTTCTTGCCACACTTAAACACACACGCATGCTCAGACACGTTCGCGTCAGCATGCAAAAAAACAAATTCACACACACATACATAAACGCACGCACTCACTCCTCTCTCTCTCTCTCCTTCTCTTTCTCTCTCTCTCTCTCTCTCACACACACACACAAGCACGTGCACTTGTCCATTATTGTCATTTTTTGTTATGTTCAATTCAGTTCAAACTACATTAAAA
>CM060306.1:52085540-52090540 GCA_030674185.1 Monoplex corrugatus | reverse complement strand
CCTTTCATAAAGTGCAAGGTTAATTTAACATTAGCAGAAATTTTATGAGGACCCAGCACAGCCGGTTTTATCTCCCATTTCCTCTCCGTGTTATCCACGGTATATACACACACCAGCCCTCTCAAAAGTAGTGGCCAGATAATTCATATCAAATCTCTCCTGCCGAGGAGTACGCTGATGGTTAAAAATAAAATCCTGCAATTCTCATCAAAATGAAGCGAGATTCTGGAGCGACAGACGTGGAGATGATGGAGATGGTCTCTGAGAGAGTCAGTCAACAGCACAGTTCTTTTGCTGGCTCCTGAACTGTCTTTGATCATCACTCTGTGTACGGAATTTCTGACATCTTGAAACCGGCCATTGGAATTAGTGGAAGGACTTACATGTAAAGCCGTTGACCAGGCGTATATGAGTATGATTGAAGTTGAGGTAGATGGGCTTGTTTTGCACCGACGGATAGCACGCACGCATATCACGCGAGTTACAATTATGTACGTTTTTTTTTCTCTTGGTTAATAGACAATGCTGAATGTGGAAGCTGAAGCAGATACGCATAGTTTATATACAAGCACGTACACACGCACCGACGGATAACACGCATACATATCACGCGAGTTACTTTATATGCATGTTTTGTTTTGTTTTGTTTCGTTTTTTGTTGTTAACAATAATGCTGAATGCTGGATACTAAAGCAGATAAGCATAGTTTATCTACAACCACGCACGCACGCATACACACACGCACGCACGCACGCACGCACGCACACACACACACACACAACACACACACACACACACACACACACGGACGCACGCACGCACACACACCACACAGCGTGCACGTACACACACACACAGACACACATAGACGTGGATATATTCACACACACAGTCTTGCGTTAATTTTTTTACCCTTAAAGAAACCATCTTGGTGCTCTGATCATCACTATAATGGAGTATAAAGGAAGACACATGAGGTGATCGGGTAGAGAAGTTACGTGGAAAGCGAAGGCATGGTCTGTTGCTTGCTTCTGATCTCAGCAAGGTAAGATACGAGGTTAATACTACATTAACATATAACATTCTTTTCTAACAACTCAAGCCATTTGTCAGTGAGAAGGTGCATCAGACATTTTCCAGTAAGTAGTCACTAGTGGTTTTATTAAACTGGATTTCTGACACTGAAAAGGGACACGTCTTCCATTTGTGAAAAACTATGTTTATTGTATTGCACTCAACAACAGCAGCAAAAGTGCCCAGGCCATAGCAGTTCTCTTTCATCTTAACTCTTTTTGAGTTTTAATTATGACCGCGCGCGTGCGCGCGTGTGTGTGTGTGCGTGCATGTGTGCGTGCCAGTGGTGTGTGTGTGTTGAGGAGGGGGGGGAGGAGCCCGCGCGTGCGTACACGTTTATGTACGTATGCACGAAAATGTGCATGCTTGAATATTGACAAAGTATAATGCTCTGACCAAATGGAAGCTCAATACAAAATTACAGTATTATTCTCTTCATGAGCGTACGTTATCCTATCTTTTTACAATATTTTTACGAGTACATACTACCTGCATCACTGATTATTTGAATTGATTGTTTTGAAATTATCATCACAACTAGAACTGGAATTTGTTCAAGAAGGATTTATCACACTTGGACAGTTCAATTTGCTCTCCATCCAGATCTGCCAGCAATGAGTTACCAGACTGCTCGAACCTGATTAAGTATCTGTGCGCTAGTGAGATCTCGAAATGGGAGGTGTGGGGGGGGGGGAGGGGGGGGGAGCGAGGAAACGGGACCCAGATCGTTTATCAAATGTTACGCTGTTATTGCCTGAACGATTGGCATGTGTAAGATGGGCGGAGAACAGGCCAGATTTTTATTACAGACTGGGATTTATTCAGGATACCAGATAGTGAATTCATGGATCTGTTAACCAAACTACCTAGCCATTAAGAAGAAGCGTGCTTAGAACATTTTTTCTCCTTTCTGAACCCGTCCGTAAATTTCGTGTACGTAACCACAGACCTACAAAGAAGTATCGTATAGACAACAATCACATCTCTATTGTAATGATAAGTAAGGAAAATTAGGCCTTATAATGGGCTATGCTGTGTTGGTCAGGCATGGGTTTCACAGTTCGAGATATAAAGGGGTCTTATTTCATGTTTATTGTGACACATTATGGCAAGGCCAGGTTTGTGAATAACAAAACCTGCGATGTCTATCCCCACACACACACACACACACACACACACACACACACACACACACACACACACACACACACACACACACACACACACACACACACACACACATACATACACACACACGCACACACACTACGCACGCAACACACACACACACACACACACACACACACACACACACACACACACACACACACACACACACACACACACACACACACTGATCTGGTTCAATGAAAAGACGTTAACTGAAGAAAATCTGTTAGGATTAAAACGAGTTTCTGTGGTGCTGTAGCCAACAGTACAATCTGGAACATCTGGACTATAGCCTTTTTTTTATCTGTCAAAGGGATGTAGAACTGGGTGTTGTGTATTACTTGCAACCTTTACGCTTTTGAAAAAGGTTGATCTAAGTTCCGTATGATATGTTTCAGCTTTTGTTGAATTGCTTGTTAACTTGTACCTATACACGTACCGTTTTAGATATACAGACACAACGTAAACTGTTGGTTGTTAAAAGAATCGAAGTAACTTTTTCCGCCACAGGGTGGCAGCTACTTTTATGCTCTTAACTTAAACCATTCCCAAACCAGGTGTAATTATTTCAGACACTTTACCTGCCGATTCTGCTATACCAGGCTGAAGAATGCGCTTCGGTCTCTTGTTACCCCTCTGTTTGACACTGTGTGTGTGTGTGTGTGTGTGTGTGTGTGTGTGTGTGTGTGTGTGTGTGTGTGTGTGTGTGTGTGTGTGTGTGTGTGTGTGTGTGTATGTGTGTGTGTGTGTTGTGTGTGTGTGTGTGTGTGTGGTGTGTGTGTGTGTGTGTGTGTGTGTGTGTGTGTGTGTGTGTGTGGTGTGTATGGACAGCCATGAAAAAGAGCCCAAGTGATTTTCAAGTGGCCATTCTCATTTGCTTGTATTATTCATGAGTCTAGAGTCTCGATGGTGAATGACACTGTTGCGCTGTATGAAAGTCGACTTGGTTTATATAGACGGATACAGTGAGGTAGTGGTGACAACAGAAAAGCTGAAGTGGTAAGCTAGGTTCTAGCTCTGTGTGTGTTGTCTTTCTGTCTCTGTCTGTCTCTTTCTGTCTCTGAGTGTCTCTTTCTATCTCTCTATCTCTCTGTCTCTCCCTCTCTGTCTCTGTCTGTCTGTCTGTCTTCTCTCTCTCTCTCCAGTGTTTGTTCAGGCTTGCCTTATTGATGTCATCAATGAACGAACTCTGTAAAAACGATTTGCTACTTTAAATTGTACAAGGCGTTTAAAATACAAAGTATTACTCGTTTTACAGCATAATTAATATCTGACGATTTGCTACTAACTTACACAATGCGTTTTAAAATACAAAGTACCACTCGTATTACTGCATGATATCTGACAATTTGCTACTAACTTATACACGGCGTTTAAAATGCAGAGTTCTCTCTCTCTCTCTCTTCTCTCTCTCTCTCTCTCTCTCTCTCTCTCTGTATCACCCCCCCCCCCCTCTTTCTCTCTCATCTCCTTTTATGTCCTGTTTCTTTCCGTGTTTTTGTTTTGTTTGTGCAAATTACTGATTTGGTTTAGGATAAAAAAAACTTAGCTCTTCACTTTCAGAAACTATAACAATGAGTATGTACAGCACAATCTACGCCGCAGCATAAGAACTCTGCTTTGTCGGCAGTTCTTTTTTGAGAATGAAATATCTTCGATCCAAGTTTTCATGCCATGGCGTGTTAATCTGTCTCTCAGGAGTGAATGACTGTACCGACCTCTTACAGAGTTTTATGACACTCAGTGAGTAAGGGTACTGTCAAGAGATATTAGTTCTGAGATCACGACAAGCACTGACCACTCAAACCGCGTTTATAGCCTACGTAATGATTTCTCTTCTTTAGAGTAATTTAGGATCGCAAACAAGATTCAGAGCTTTGTGTGATTTTTGTTTTTATTTTTTTCTTTCTTTGCCAAGCATTGTTACACTGTAATTGTCTTTATTGTTGGCTATACATATTCATCATCATTTCTTTTCTATTTTTATCATTCCGAGTTTGGGGTTTTTACGTCCTCATAGTAATTTCTTACTTTTCAATTTATTTTGCGTCTTGATCCCGTGCTAGTTAGCCCGTGCTGAAAACATGGGGTCAGGGTTACTCATGTAGCCACATGATTTCTAAGACTGGTGTGGTGTGTGTGTGTGTGTGTGTGGTGTGGTGTGTGTGGGTGTGTGTGTGTGTGTGTGTGTGTGTTTGCGTGTTTGTGTGTGTTGTGTGTGTGTGTGTGTGTGTGTGTGTGTGGTTGGGTGTTAACACGGTGGTCAGCTGGCATGAGAACTGCGCTGATAACGCGGTTGTCGATGATTCGACACGACAATGGATAACATGATTCGGTCCCATTAGCTAGGTTGGTTCCGGCGTTGTTCTGTTAAGGCGGAGATCGTGAGTTTGAATCCCAGGAGGGGATTTATTGTGGGGGGGGGGGGGGGGGGGTATTTTAGAGGAGCTTGATAACTCACTTTTTAGAGCCCCGTGCTGATAACGCAGAGGTCGTGAAAGCCATTGTTTTTCTTTCTTTTTCTTATTGGGCAGTTTACAAAGTGCAGTGGACAGAGGTGTTTCTACCATCTTGACGGTGCACCATCATTTTATGACATGTCAGACATTGACGTGCTCGAGAGTCCAGCCATGGGTGATCTTAGACGTGATAAACTCAAGCGTTGAAACACGTGTCAGGTCTCATATAACGCAATGATTTTATCTATTCTAGAGGATCGATTAGTAACACAGCTGCCTAGATCAGTCTTTTTCATT
>CM060306.1:52053040-52080540 GCA_030674185.1 Monoplex corrugatus | reverse complement strand
TTCTGCATATGCATTGTAGGAACTGCTGTGGAGTAGAACAGCCTAAGGTGAAAACACCTTTTCGGAAATCCAGGCTTCACCAGACATGGACAACATCAAGTAGGGAAAAGAAAGGAATTTCAAAAGCAAATGAAGGCTTTCACAGAATTTGAGAAGTGAGGGTCAGAGAAAATATGAACAACAAAAAACATGAAACCGAAACACAGTGTCCTTAGCAAAAAACAATCAGCAAGGAGGAGAAAGAGCAAAAGAAGAATACCCAAGATAGTTCCTTCAGAGACTCATTCCAGTTCGCCAGGAAACCATTCGAGCAACCAAGATCTGGGACACTCACTGTGGGCAAAGAAGATCTTGAAGAGCATCTCATGAAAACATATTTCACCCAACAAAGCGAAGCACCTCTTGAAATCAAGCGTCTGGAGCAATCTGCGAAAAACGCCAATAAAAACGATGAACGAAAAGCAACCAACACTGAAAAAAGTATATATAAAAAAAAAATAAAAAAAAAGTGATTGAGAAAGCCAGCGCCAAATCATTACCTGGGCCAAATTATATTACCGTAACTGCTGTGTAAGAAATGTCCCAGTATCCTTTAGCATGGAGGAACCGAGATCATCAACCAGTGGATGAAAGTTTATGGAGTGTACATTAAAAAACAAAAACAGAACAAGGTTCAGACCAATATCACTTCTGAACGTTGAAGGGAAAATCTCTCTGTCATGGCAGCAAGGCTGACTAAATACCTCATAGAAAATGAGTACCTGGATATGTAAGCCCAGAAAGGAGGTATCCCGGCTGTGTCTGGCTGTGCTAAGCATGCCAACATATTTTGGGAAATATTCCAAACAGATAAAGTAGAGAAAAGGGACTTTGATGTGGTGTGGCTCGATTAGGCGAATGCGTATGGATCAGTTCCGCATAAGATGCTACAACTGGCTCTCGAGATTTGTCGTACTCCAAAGAAAATCCGAGAGATACTAAAGAAGTACTCTCTTGGTTTCTCAATGCGGTTCCCCACGAAGCAATATACGACAGACCGGTCAGTTTGAAATTTGGCATAATTGGCAATGGGTTGTGCAATTTCGTGTTGGCAATGGAGGTCATCTTGAAGACTGCAGTGAGCAGCTCTGGTCCAGCAGATCTGGGAAATGGATACCAATTGCACCCCATCCTAATAAAAGTGTTCATGGATAACTCAACACTATTTTCCACAAAGGACAAGGAAAAACAAAATACTGAAGCAGTTAGAGGAGTGAGTTACCCTATTCAGGATGAGTTTAAAACACCAAAGGAATCATGGAGCCTCTCACTGCAGAACGTAGAAGTAGCTGAAACAATAACGTTTACTGTAGCCAACTAAGCTATGCCAGACGTGACAGAAGAACGAGACAAGATCTTTGTAAATGACTAAGTGAAAGATACAAAAAGGCGCAAGGAAACCAAGCAAATGGCAGAAGAAAACCTACAAGTAATCGGCCTATGTGGTCTTCTTGGCAAATACACATCTGGTGCCTGCAGTTCATGCTGAGTCCAAAGGTCCTCTGGCCTTTAATGACAAATGATATCACCAGCACAGTTGAATCGATGGAGGCCAAAGTATTGTTCTCTTCTCCACCCACAACCTCCTTTTCCTCCTAAACTGTAAACTGCAAAAACAGATGAAGAACTCATATTTTATGGACGAAACTTTACGTCTAGCCGTGCCAGCAACAGACAGATTTCGACCAAAAAACAAATCAAAAAAGAAAACAACAACAACAACAACAAAACAAAGCGATCCTTTGTGGTGATATACGCCATACCTGTTACAGCCACTTAGCTACAGAGAAGTGATTCAGCCATTGTCTTACCTGAAGCAGACAAAGTCAACCAGCTGGGGTGCCATCATTACCAAGTGGAATGTGTTTGTCTTTGCAAATTTCCGAGTGTCTGGTGAGCAGATTTCCGAAAATCCTGTTTTGTCTGAATAAATCACATTTGATTGGGTGTTTGTACTTGTAACTTAGCCTACTTATCACTGAGGACATGCTTCACGTTGTATGCCAGACGTCTGACTAGTGTTTGTGTAACAGACAGACAGATAGACAAGGCAGACAGACAGTCACAAGCTGTGTGTGTGTGTGTGTGTGTGTGTGTGTGTGTGTGTGTGTGTGTGTGTGTGTGTGTGTGTGTGTGTGTGTGTGTGTGTGTGTGTGTGTGTGTGTGTGTAGGCTTGTGTATGTATCCTCCTTGTCATTCTCTCTCCGTTTACATGTGTGTGTGTGTGTTGTGTGTGTGTGTGTGTGTGTGTGTGGTGTGTGTGTGTGTGTGTGTGTGTGTGTGTGTGTGTGTGTGTGTGCACGTGTGTGCTGTTGTTGTTGAGTTAACAAACGGTACATCGTATTATATGAAAGTTTAAGATCACTAAGGACTCTGCCTTCACCAGCTATGCTAAAGTAGGGTGAGTGTATTGCCGGATCTTTCGAAACGGTCGAACACTCACCCTGCCTCTCCAGACCTACGCTGGTCAAAAGAGGAAGATGTTCCAAATAACACATACGTTATAACACTAAATGGTATTAACTGACAGTAACATCGTGTACTCTGCAGTCCAACTCTACATCCACTTAAGCGAGAAACAGGTGGTAGTAGCGGCGGTTGGACTGCCAAACGGAACAGGAGAGAAGAACAACAAACACCCGTACATTGACTTTAGCAACATATGAAGCTGGTGATCAGATGCCAAGGAAGCAGACGAATAAGAGAGAGGGAGAGAGAGAGAGAGAGGGAGAGAGGAGAAGAGAGAGTGTGTGTGTGTGTGTGTGAATGAGTGAGAGAGAGAAAGGAGAGAGAGAGGAGGGGGGAGAGAGAGAGAGAGAGAGAGATAGAGGAAGAAGAAGAAGAAGAAGAAGAAACACATCCGGGGTGGGGATGGAGAGGGGGTGAAAAATTTCACAGAACCTGAGCAATCGTAGGATTCGTATGAGGAGCTCCTCTCCTAACCAGCATTATTTGGGTGACACGCATATCCTCTGCTTTACCTTCACCGGCCCTAAGAGAGGGACAGGTACTACAGACATTACAGTTTATGATAGGTAATTGTTTACCTGGTCTCCCATCCATCTGGCAACCACGCTCGATCATACCTACATAGGTGAAACCTCTGCTTTACCTTCCCCGGCCCTAAAAGAGAGACAGGTATCACAGAGTTACAGTTTGTAATAAGTAATCGTTAACATGGTCTCCCATCCATTTGGAAACCACGCTCGATCGTACGTACGTAGGTAGCTTTAGCCTTAGGGTGCGAGTGTTCAAACCAGTAGGCTACATCATCCTTATTTCTCATACCAAAAACATGAGATGGGAAAAGCGACAGAAAACATTTTTAAGCCTTTTCAAAATTCGATCGTTCATTTGATGCATGCACCCACGCACGTCCCAACGCGCATCAAGACGAGCTTGACAGGTACGTCACAAAAACTTTATCAATTTTTCCTTATATCCACCCATACCCAGGTTATGCACTCTCCCGCCTTCGGTAGTGACGTAATCTTAGCTGGTGTGCACTTATGATGATGACGTATTAAGTGTACTGCCGTGTTTGATTGGGTTACCTGCCATCGACAGAGATAACCTTCACTTGTTTAAGCACGCCCGCGCCTGCACAACCACACACACACACACACACACACACAGACACACACACACAATATTTAGGCTGCGTCGCATGGCCATAGATTAGTTTGGTCTGGTAGAGGACGAAATAAGGCGTCAAAGTGTCTGATTATTGGATTTTTTTCTTTCAATGTCATTATTATCACTCTTGTTGTTGTTATCATGATGATACGACGATGATGATAATGGTGATGATGATGATGATGATGAGATTTTTATCTGAGTGTGTTTGGTTTCTTTGGGTGGGTTTTAATGTCCAAGCTAATAAAAAAATATAAGCCTAAGTTGAACGGGTATATTTTCGCACAATTCATTTTTTAAGTTTCAGTAATCTAACAATATTTTAAAAGAGTATCAAAACTGGTCATCAACGCGCTTTCTTATTCGTATGGATTTATAATGGATGTATACAAGAGTTTTTCCGTCTGTACACGCATAGACAGCCATACTTTTTTATGGAGCACAAGTTGATTTTAACCATTTTTCACTCCATTCTGACGAAATCCCACTGGTTCACAGTGTGTGTGTGTGTGTGTGTGTGTGTGTGTGTGTGTGTGTGTGTGTGTGTGTGTGTGTGTGTGTGTGTGTGTGTGTGTGTGTGTGTGTGTGTGTTAGTTAGTTTATGTGTTTGTGTGCACGAATACATGTTTTCGTTCGTACGTGTGTGCGCGCGTATGTGTGTCACTGGGTGTGAGTGTGTCTGTGAGTGTGTGTGTATGCTTGGGTGAGTGCGTACGTGCGTGTGGGCGTGCATGCGTGCGTGCGTGTGTATGTGTGTGTGTGTGCATGGTGTGGGTGTGTGTGTGTTTGTGTGTGCGCGTGCGTGCGTGTATGTGTCCGTTAAGCAGAAGCTGGAAAAGCCTGAGAGCTTCCTGTCTATCAGTCAAACCGTCAACCAAATAAATTTGTGTAACCAGCCGTAGCTCCCTCACAACACCCCACACTTCCAACCTCATCTGTCCACTACCCCTCCAGCAATTTCGAATTTTAGAATAAATAGCTCACAATGGAAACTACGAGATGCTATAGATATCTCTTTTTCGGGGGAGGGAATGGGGTGGCGAGGGTTGGAGTCCATACTGATGATTACACGGTTCATATTGCTTATAGCCTAGCCGACTATCAGAGCCATATCAGGCTGATAATTACACGGACTTCCTGCGTAGTTCACACACAGAGCTAGAGACCAAAAATTCTAGCGGTCGAAGCCAGTAATCTTAGAGTTAAGGAATGGTGTGATAACAATGGAGAACCCTCCTAGAATGGGAACTACTTCCAAGGAGGAAGGACCACACACATGGACGTGTACATCGACCTTGCCCAGCAACGACATGAAAGTAGGTCGAGTTTTGCCACATCTTTCTTTCTTTCTTTTATATCAAAGAAACGAAATTGTCCATTGGCAAACATTTCAAAGATGATGGTTAATAGAAGACCTTTTGCATACGCGCTGGACATTCTTGATCTTGTCGGAGCTGTATGATAGATAACAAGAAGAATCGCAGTCACCAGTTTTCGTTACGCTTGTTTGTCTCCTTACCAGCTCTTTTCGCGGTGATGAAATTCTGTGTCGAAATTATGTGTTTCTTAAACAAATGTCAGGAAAGACTACTTACAAAAAATACGTACCTGAGAAATGCGCTGCTGTACGTTGTCATCTGCCAGAGAAGTCCCAATATTTGAATGGCCAGCAGTGGTCTAAACTAACCATTATGTGCTTGGAACAATTCCGCGTCATGTACATGAAAAGTAGATCTTTATTGCTTGGAAATCCTCAAGCCTAAAAGAATTAATTCAAAGCAAAGAGGTTTACAGGCTTACACAGTTTGTGAAGAACGTTTCAACTAAACTGCATTTTCTTCATTGTTGTCGAAATACGAGTAGTCCTGATTACTAGAGAGCATTTGATGATTTGAAAATTTAAGCATGAAAAGTTGTTTTGCAGTATCTAGTTTGTCGTAACGGCATACAGGATTGTGTTTATCTGAAAAGCAATTTGAGCTGTCTGCGGTTTTTGTTTGTTTGTTATTGTCCCCCCCCCCCCCCCCCACCAATATTCTGAGTTCATTGTCGTGCACACACAATAAATATGTGCGTGTTTATAACGTGAAGTAACAGACATACGTGTCTTGAACTATCATGCTTTCCACACATAAGCACATATCGTAATTTGTATGCCGTGGGTAGACTTGAATCCCAAATATAATTTGTTCTGTAACCTTTCTACTTCAGTGGCACTGCTGTGTAGTCAAACGCAGTGTAAAGGTTCAAGCGATGTCTGAAGGAATGGTGAAATAACAAAAAGAGATAGTTTTCCCTAATGATGTAGTACTGTATAAAATGCAACGAGCATATGCCTTTACATACTGTTAGCGTTATATGCATGGAATTGTTATTTCATACCAACTGCGAAGATACTGGGATTAGAATGAACAAACCCAGATGTTAAGTTTCTACAATTCTGGGGCGAAGGCATTTTATGGTGACAGTGTGCAAAACTCACCTTCATAGAGGGGACAGTCGAATGTTTGGCTAGAATGTTATTTGAATGCCAAAGTTACACTCACAGTTAGAGTCACACATACACACATCACACACACACACACCGCGCGCGCGCGCGCGCGCGCCACACACACACACACATACCCCCCCATACACACACACACACACACGCACACACACACACACAACACACAACACAACACACAACACAACAACACACACACACACACACACACACACACACACACACACACACACACACACACACACGCACACACACGCACACACACACACACACACACACACACACACAACACACACACACACACACACACACACACAACACACACACACACACACACACACACACACACACACACATGCGTTACGAAGTTTTTGTTTTGTTGTGCTGTGTTTCTAGCGTCAATTTTTCCTTCACATTATTGATGTTAGCGTTGTTCTAGTTCCTTTTCTCTGCTCACCCATGTCTCTTTTCTTAAGACCTTGTCTCTTCCTATTACAAACTTTCTGTCTCTTACTCTGTCTCCCCTGCCCCCCTCCACCCCACCACTATCATCCTCCATGCATATATATATTTATATATATGTATGTATTTTTTTCTTTTCGTCTAATATCACTCGTAAAGACGTTAAATCAAAGAACGAACGAACACACACATACACTAAACAAATGACAGACTCTGCACAAGTGAAACGGCGCTTTTCTTTTCGGCTTCTACACCTCTTCAACCAGATATAAAAAAACCCTGTGCTTTCTGGTTAACAGACTCTTTCAGTACAAACAAGCGCCTTCATTCTTCATCTTATCAACCACAACTCGTGGCCGCTCTGCCACAATAACACCAGACCAACAGAACTCGTAAGCAGACAGGTTTATAGTATATGGCTTGTCTATTGCTTGACAATTATCAAATTTGCTTAGGACTGATGTGATCTGAATTGTAGGGGAAGGAAATGCTAGTCCACCTGGTGCAAACCGTTGATTTGTATTGCTATACAGAAACAGTCTATTAACAATAGTAATGACCTTTGTAAGGCGCCAGATCTTGATTCAAGACTCAAACCAAAACGTGCACTGTCATCATTCACCAAAGCAGTTACCCAACAACGACCAAAATTCCAGGGCTTTCAGAATAGAGTTCTTGAGCCTGTTCTCTCTCTCTCTCTCTTTTTTCTCTTTCTTCTCTCTGTCTCTCTCTCTCTCTCTCACTCTCTCTCTTACTCTCTCTCACTCTTTCGCTCTCTTCTCTCTCTCTCTTTCTCTCTCTCCATCTCTCTCTCACTCTCTCTCTCCCTCCCTCCTTCCTTCTCTCTGTCTCTCTCTCTCTCTCCCACACACACACACTCTTTCTAAACAACCGCAAACAGGCCAAGTTTTCTTTAGACATTTTGCCCATCAGATTGAAACAGAAATAAACACATTTCTAGAAAACACAGCTTTGTTCATACAATTAGGTCTGCAGTTAAAGAAGACTCTATGAAACATAGCCTACTTCAAAAGATATCTTGCCACTATATGAAGAATACACTGCAAAACTGATGTAGAACCTGAACACCTTTCAAACGAAATGGCTGCTGTATATTATATTGATAACAACGGAAACTTAATACTGTTAATTCAGTTATAATGCACATATTATCCACGTACATAATGAAATGTGATACCGAATCTGACTTTTTAACAATCTACCCATGTATGCTAACAAGTTTGTTTTCATTATATATGTATGTTTTGTTAATTATGCTTCTCGTAGATGTGTTTATACTTGTTTTTCAAGCATACGATTATTTTTCATGAAATGGAATTTTCTTTCAATGTGAATATCATTACACTTTCCTCTTTTGTTTTGCATGTGAATGCATTACTTGCTTAAAATGAATTTTTGTGAAAGTTTGATAGAAAAAAAGTGTTAAGTTTAGGGAAACAACAGGTTAGACTTCAGTCATTGCTAAGCTGCTCGACAGCTTTGTCCTCTTCCAGTTGTGGACGGAAATTTGCTTGCTGTCTGTAGATCTTTATTTTAACGGTTCCAAACACTGTTTTCTTGGATACATGTATTCAGATTGTTTGGCCCACACTGTGCGCCGTTATGTCACTGAGCAGTCTGCATTTAACAGCAGTCTTCATACAATCAGAATACTCCTTCTTCTGTGATTTCCAGATTTCATAAGTTGCCGAACAATCACTTACTTACAAGATCTTTAACATGCGTATTTGATGGTCTGTGTGCCTGTACAAACTAAGGAGGTTAGGCGTTTTCATGCACGTGTGTGAGATTTGCAAACTTTTTAACCCTATAGACCCTGTCCACTTAGTATCGAACCCAGGCCTTCTGGTTGAAAGTCCGATATGGGTATCGTGCCGCCATTGGGTTCTTTGCTTATCCCTTTCCCATGGCCATGACTCTG
The DNA here is from genome assembly GCA_030674185.1 of Monoplex corrugatus. Classification (NCBI taxonomy): domain Eukaryota; kingdom Metazoa; phylum Mollusca; class Gastropoda; order Littorinimorpha; family Ranellidae; genus Monoplex; species Monoplex corrugatus. The sequence goes on along the minus strand of CM060306.1, from coordinate 52,071,955 downwards.
TTCCTGTTCACAAACTTCAGAGTCACTTCTATCAACTGTGAAACCAACGATTTATGGACTGACGGGGGAAAATCCCACTAAATTAATCAAACAAAAGCAAAAATCCGCGGAAGGTTCAGTCGAGCTCATTCGGTCGGTCACTTGACAAAACAGATCTGTTACCAAGAGAAGTCCAGAAATTGTTCGTTTTATATTTAGGTTACATATCTTTGTCGGCTATCTAGTGGTCAGACAGCTTCATGACAGATGCCACTTGTATTCCTAAGGAGATAGCGTCAGTTGTACACTGCAGTGATGCTGTACTCGTGCTTCGTCAAGTAAAGCAGCCTTCTGATTTATGTGCTCTATCGCTGACACATCCATCTTTACCATTTTATATAAATCAAGACTAAAACTGGAAACTCTGTCTGCCTTACCATAAACGAATGACTGAGAAGAAAAACAAACATTTGAATATATTTCAAACACTTTGAGCGGTGTTTGGAACTGTTGCTTTATTGTCAATTTTGATTTTGGGTGGGGTGGGGGGGAGTGAGAATGAAATTGTTCATTTGTTGGGTGGTGTTCTTTTTTTTTTTTCAAAAGTTGTTCTTGAAAAAAATTAACACGCCATTTAAAAGAATACATCGCGGGTCCTACAGCTGTTTGGCTATGATACAATTTGATTTAAGTCCACCAATAAATGATTAGGATATGTTTTATGTTTCGCTTTTACATTGTTTACCATCGTAATCAAAATTCTTGCTCACTACTATTTCCGAGTTTTTATAATACGGAGTCTATTAAACAGATTAGATCACAATCCCGGTAAAATATGTGCGAAATCTTTAGCTTGAAAATATTTGCAGAATGTGGTCCACTATAAGGAAATGACTAGGTTGTGGCCATTTACAATGACACTGTAGTAAGTACGTTTGCCAACGATTCAAAGATCTAAAACTGAATTAAAAAAAGGAAGAAAAGAAAAGTAAAAAAACAAGTTTGATGGTAAAAACCGGTCATTACCAGCTATTGACTGTAGCAAGAATACAGGTGGACTAAGGCAAAATGCTGTTCTTTCAGTGTCATGTGGAGAGCCTCTTTCAGCACACACTATACAGCAGCTATATTCGTCTGCCGTCCCAGAAACTAGTGTACGGCTGCTGAAGTGGCGGAATAATTAAAAACAGTAGCAGACACAGAATAATGTTCCGTCCCATAGAAGGTAGCCTACCAGTAATTGCATTACTATTATAATCATTGTCATTGGTACAAGCATCATTGACATGATTGTTTTTCTTCTTCGTCTTCATGTTACAGGTGGCGGTGTTGGTCTTATTACTGTTGGTAGTGTTGGCATCGTCGTCCTTGTCATTATTACTACCATAGAAAAAAACTGAGCAACATTAACCCCCATTAACCTGCATGTCAGTCTCTGCCGTATGGTGGGAGACTGCAGGAACTAGCTCGAAAGAAAGAAAGAAAGGATGTGTAAAACATAATGAAAGAATCTACAACAAAAACAACAACAACAAAGAAACATAAAAACAAAACAAGCAAACAAACAAAAAGAAAGAAAAAAAAGGATAGAAAGAATACAATATAAACAACAAAACAAACAAACAAACGAACAATATAGACAAAAGACCAGAAACACTGTACATCAACATCCACATTGCGGCCAGATGACGCCTACAATGACGCAGAGACCAACAAGAGCCCAGCCTGCTGTTTTATTATGCCATCAAACAAGGGATGCTATTTACATGTAAAACAAGAAGAGCTGCTGGGTATGCAGCCCGCAGGCGGCGCTGCCCTTTCCGACAAATGTTCTCGCTTCTACTGACAGAATTCATCATCCAAGCTGCACACAAGAATAGAAGTGTGACATGTATGAAAAGGTCTTTTCATACCTGACGGGTATGATGTAGGGTACTAGGCTCACCACAGAACTTTCAGTAGGTGAACACGTGAGGGGCTTACGAATAGCATCTGATGGGGACGTGTGTGTGTGTGTGTGTGTGTGTGTGTGTGTGTGTGTGTGTGTGTGTGTGTGTGTGTGTGTGTGTGTGTTGTGCGCGTGCGTGTATGTGTGTGTGTGTGTGAGAAGGGGGCATGATACTGTACGTGTAGGGTGGGAAAGGGGAGTTGGATTTGTGTGTGGTAGGTAGGATGTGTGTGTGTGTGTGTGTGTGTGTGTGTGTGTGTGTTTGTGTGTGTGTGTGTTTGTATATACACGTGTGTGTTTGCGTGTGTGTGTGAGTGTTGTGTGTGTTGTGTGTTGTGTGAGAGAGAGAGAGAGAGAGAGAAAAGAGAGAGAGAATTCACAAAACAAACGAAAATGTTTAATATTGGGAACTGGCCATAGACCACGATTCAAAACATACAGGGAAAGATACAGTAGGAGGGAGAAAGAGACAGACAGAAAGAGAAAGGTGTAATTCGCACAGGCCTTTGTCAATATCTGGGTGTGAAGTAAGGCATTGTATAACATGGGTACATAGTACGTGTGTAGGTGAATGTGGACCAATGGTTGAAGGATGTGTGTGTGTGTGTGTGTGTGTGTGTTGTGTGTGTTGTGCGTGTGTTTTAGAGTTCTTACAGATAAACAGACACACAACTAAACACACACACACACACACACCACAGAGGGCGTTTTGTCAATGAGCACGTGAGAGGCGCGCATATTATGAGATCATGTGTGGAAAACCTTGGGAGAGGACGAGAAAGAGCAGAGACACAGAAAGAGAGACGCAGAGAGAGAGAGAGAGAGAGAGGACTCTTTGTAGGTCAGCATGTGAAAAGCGTTTCGACGGTTGGCCAAAGAAAAAACTGGGAGGGAGAGAGAGAGAGAGAGGACTCTTTGTAGGTCAGCGCGTGAAAAGCGTTTCGAGGGTTGGCCAAAGAAGAACTGGGATAAAGATAATAATACAGACAATTTTGGTACGTATGTGTGTGTGTGTGCCGCGCGCGATGCGTGCGTTGTGTGTTTGTGGCTTTACGTCGGATTTGATACAACTTAAAAGAAAGCATAGACTTAGGGTGGAAGGGAGGATAGGATGGTTGAGTTCCCAAGGCTGGTATGTGTGACAAAAGTAACTGTGATAGTGAAAACTGAGTGAGTGTGCGCGTGCGTGCGTGTGTGTGTCGCGTGCGTGCGTGCGTGTGTGTTCGCGTTCGTGCGTGTGTGTGCGTGCGTGCGTCTGTGTGTATGTATGTGTGTGTGCAAGCAGTCGAGCATGCATGGGTTCACGCGAGCGTTTAGGTGTGTGTACTGAAACCCCACACGACAACCAGATTTCATTCTGTTCTCGTCCAACAAACCAACCAACCAAGAAACAACAGAACAAACAAGCGAAATGAACAGCACAGCTTTTGTTTAGAAGCGAAACTTGAAAGTATAATCCTTTTAAAAAGTGTGCTTCTTCTATCATATGTTGTAGTAGACTGCACGTTTAGGGCTACAGTCCTGATGTAATTACAGGCTGTTATGAGACAACACATCGTTTCCGAAGAGGGATGTGACTATGCACAACCCGTTCGCCCGTTAGCTGGTGTCTGTTGTCTGCCGCCATTTTCTTGCTGTGTATATTGCTACATCACTTCCATAAGCTTGAAGTTCAAGTTCATATTGCTTATAGCCCAGCCGACTACTAGAGCCATATCGGGGCTAACACCACGTCAAAAACCACAACCAGGTTAAGATAAAAGACAACAGTTAAAAACCACGCTCATCGTCAAATTCATATTGCTTATAGCCCAGCCGACTACTAGAGCCATATCGGGGCTAACACCACGTCAAAAACCACAACCAGGTTAAGATAAAAGACAACAGTTAAAAATCATGCTCACCGTTCAAGTTCGTATTGCTTAGAGCCCAGCCGGCTAGGCTCAGGGTTAACACCACGTCAGAAACGACAAGCAGGTTAAGATAAAAGACAACAGTTAAAAACCATGTTCATCGTTAAGTTCATATTGCTTATAGTCCAGCCAACTAGGCTCAGGGCTAACACCACGTCAGAAACGACAACCAGGTTAAGATAAAAAAAACAACAACAGATAAAACCATGCTCACTGTTAACCTGAAAGTGAGCTGGAGATGAAGGCAGACAACTAGAACTTGAGAAATAATAAAACAAGCATAAAAAAACCTTAGGACAACAGGTTTTATCCAATATTTCCAGAACACTCGTGTAGTTTGATCCTATCGTGCATGCAATGCATATGAAGTGAGATGTCACGTCATTGCTTCAGTTGTGCTTGTTTCGTTGTTTACTATATTTATTTGCTTTGTTGTATATTATGCTTGTTTGATTGCCCTGTAAGTTTGTTGTGATTGTTTGGTCTACTGATTTAGTTTCATGAAATTCAAATAAAGGAATAAATTAACCCCTCGATTTCCACACCCTATCCACCAATTGCAAAAACTTAACCCTTTAAGGGGAGGCAAAGGGTCAGTTTGCTTTGCTAGCTGGTTGACAATGCAGGATGCTGGTGGACAGGGTGGGGGAGTCAGAGGGTTAAAAAAAAGTCCACGGCAGCAGGCTGGCAAAACCAATGTGACTTTTGGCCAAACCACTTGGCACTGACTGTAGTCAAAGCTTGTGTTCCTTCCGAAAGCAGTAGACCTAATCATATTAACATGGCAGTGTTTTCAAGTGCTGCGTTCATTTCTATTTTTCTGTAGCGTTCTGATGGGCAGACTGTCCAAAGTAAGCTTTCCATAAGATGAAAAAAGTAACCAAAGAAACAAAACTACTACTCCCACCAAAAACAACAACAACAAAATTAAGAAAAACTACCCCCCACACAACAATAAACAAACAACAACAAAAAAAATTAAGAAAAACTACCCCCACACAACAAACAAACAAACAAATTTTTAAATACCCCACGACTACAAACAAGCAAACAAACAAGCAAAACATTAAGAAAACATACCCCCACCGCAACAAACAAACAAACAAACAAAAAATTAAGAAAAAAAGGTCTCCTCACCACCGGAAACAAACAAACAAAAGCATAAGGAAAACAAAGAAACAAAGAAACCAGAGAAAATTCAGATTAGTGATATCAGAGTGGACTTTTCTCTTTACATCAATACAACTTCAAATGAATTAGTGGTTCGGGATGGAGTAGCGTTTCTTTGCCAAGTTTGAATTGCTAGGTTCAGATTGCGATTGTCCAAGCCAGACCTGTTTGCGTCTGAGAGATAGAGGGACAGAACTGTAGAAGTGTTCTATCGTGTATCAAAACAAGGACAAACCTATTCTGCAGACCTTTCTGCTAACGAGTTCTGTTGGTCTTCTTGCGATCTTGGAACAAATGTCGGGCATTGTTGTCGATAAGGTGAAGATGAAGCTGTCTGTGTGTGATGAAGAAGTCTGTTTTGTTAACTAGAACGGGTCTTTTGTGTAGGAATGATAAGCTGTAAAGATAGTTGCTGGGGTTGAGGGTGGGGGTAAAAGCGCTACTTCTCAGTAGTGTCATGTACTTGTAGTTAGGGTCGGGATAGACTGACGTATGTGTGTGTTTGCAAGAGACAGAGTGTGAATGTACACGTGTGTGTGTGTGTGTGTGTGTGTGTGTGTGTGTGTGTGTGTGTGTGTGTGTGTGTGTGTGTGTGTGTGTGTGTGCGTGTGTGTGTGTGTAGGCCTGTGTACCTTCTCCCTGTGCTTTTGCATTAAAATGACATTTAACAAAATATTCAGTAACTCCTCACTATAAGTAAAGAGGGTTCTTTAAGAAAGGTGTGGTTTCGCTTCAACGTTATCAGAAAAGAACTGTTTTGGTTAACACAACCGTTCCAATGGTAGACTGATACAATGCTAGTATAAGATATAAAAAAAAAGACTAGGTAGAACCGCAAGACCTGACCAGCTCATAGGTTTATGTGCAGGCTTAAGCTGTGCAATGATCTTCTGGTTTGTCATCAAATGCACCTGTGACGTTAGTGCACATGGAATTCATTCCGAGCGCGGAGACGTCATCTTGAGAAACTGAAACTGAAACTGAAATAGCGTTATCATGAAATATCTTTGCCTCACGACTGATGAAAACCGAAGGAACTGGTTTTGTCGATTTTGTCGGCAGTGTCCAGGCAGTGTTTAGTATCAACTACAGCTAGTGGATATACGTGCCTCGGATTCAATTCGTTCGTCTGTTACCATATCTTCCCTCAAAATATCAAAATAGTCCTTACCTTCGAAGTAGATCGCGTTCAAATACAACTCAACAGTGCTTGTATATGTATACACCGAAGTCCGTTTTGGTTCCACACTTTCTTATTCACAATTCTGGATCGTGTATGTAGCCCAGTTTATTTCTTTTCATATTTTGTAAACATCCGTTTTGATTTAATTTGGTATGCGTTTGTATTATCACTGGTCGGACTTTATAATGGAAACCATGCAAATGAGCAATATAAGCATTCTGAGATCTACTTTAGTTTGAGAGGATACAGAACGAATTCTTCTACAGGTCCAAACCGACTTTTAGCTTGATTTTTATATATATTACGTACTTATTTTAATAGACAATGTGTGTCCCACTGGATATATAGTACAGGTGCCATGCAGTTTCAAAGGCCTACATCTGTATAATATGTCACAGTGACCTTGAGAAATACAAAATCTGGATTTCATTATTGTGAAACCAAACTGTCTAAAAACAGGGACTGCTATATTAACTTAGCCATTCTAAATTACTTTATGTTCTTGTTATAAACACTAGAAAATTAGATTTTACCATAATACTTTTTTCTCGTGGGGTAGGGGGAGGTGAGTGTCAGGAAGATAGTTTGAATAGTTCTTTAACTACACACGTAAGATAGTTTAAATAGTTCTTTAACTCAATACGATTTTATACGTCATGATATTGATAACATACCATACATTGCAAATATCATTTAAAGCAAAGAGACCGTGAATTTCAGGGAGGCTGTTTGATAAAGAAGTACAGGACTTTTTAAGCTCTTCCAGACCTGGGTATATTCATTCCTCCTGAAACAACTAGTATCACTTCTGAAACTCAGTACTTGATAATCATCAAGCTATTCCTTTGCTTTGAGATTGGTGTCTTTGGCTGGAGTATTTATTCGTCTGTCCGTCTGGACTGAGAACGGCATACGTGTAATTATAAGTACAGAATTGCCCTTCCTCTCCTACCCTTTCTAAAATGGTCAAGCCATTTAAATAGTTTCAGCTTTTATACATGAGATTTTGTTTCTCATAAAAAGTATCCAGATTTGTACTCCTCAAGACCTTAAAGATGAAATATGACTTGATGTGAAGCGAGGACAATGGTAGACTGTCACAATGGTTAAAAACAGATGTTAGACATTGTCACAAGTCCATGGGAACGTTGTGTTTGCTCAGCTTGCTAAAAAAAATTGCTGATTTTAGACACGTTTTCTGTTCCATAGGACTTTCATCTCGGCGCCATGATTTCCAAATCTATGCATTCATGACGCCTCATCTGTCAAATTTTGTAAAGATCCACCCAGACTCAACGGAGAAAATCATGCTAACACACTTTTGTCGCAGACAGACAGACAGACAGACAGACAGAAACAGAGAGACACGCACACTCACAATACACGCATACACACACACACACACACACCACACACACACCACACACACACACACACACACACACACACACACACACACTCACTCACTCACTCACTCACATACACACATATTCCTCTCTCTGGTCGATATGAAGCAATCTCGCCTCACATATATTAGAAAAGAAAAAAAAAGATGAAAAAAAAAAAAAAATATGTATGGTATCTTAGCTTCTACACTCAATTAGCTTAGTTTTCTTTAAAATCTCCATGCGACCAGACGTTTTTATCTGGTCATGTCGCAAGAATAGTTTGATAAGCGGTCTCAGGCTTTTCCACCTCAGTACACACACATGCGTAAGTCAGTGCTCGCACGCACGCATGCACATATAGGCCTACACTCGCGCACACACACAGACAGACAGACAGACAGGAACAGGCAGGCAGGCAGGCAGGCAGTCAGACGGACGGATGGACGGACAGACAGACACACACACAGACACACAGACAGACGCACACTCACTCGATGGGACACACTCACGCTCGCTCGGGGGATAGTGGGACTAAGAGTGGGATAGAATTGGAGGTGGCGTGTTTCGGTTCTGGTTTTGTTGTTGTTGTTTGTTTTGTTTATTTTTGTTTTTGTTTTTGTTTTTTGTTTAAAGCCCAGCCGACTGCGTAGAGCCATATCAGGGAAAGTTTTGAAAATGCACATAACAACACTCCGTCCAAGTTATCTCACAGGGGATTAAAACAAAAACACACCTGAACATCAACCCACACACAAATAAGGACACCCAAACATATAAAAACGGGCCTAAATTACCCAAAATTGCCTGCGCATATCTCATTCCCCTAGAGCCAAAAATGCACATGTACACAATTATCAATCTTAAGAGAAAGTATGCAAGACTTTATCGGACACATACAGGTGAATGATGGTACCAGCAAGGCGAAAAACGATAGGTAGAAATGACAGAAAGCAAAGGAGGAAGAAAGAAACAGAGTGACAGAAAAGAGAAAAATTCTAGCACAGAATTTCCAAAAGGTGGGGGGATACTATTTATACTGAAAGAACGCCCGGCATCCCCACGGAGGGAGGTGGTGTAGAGGAGTTTAAATGAATCCATGTGTCTTGCTTGACAGAACATCAGGGAAGTTTCCTTGTTATTCCCCTAATTTTTGTACTTATTCTCTTGTATTTTTTGTGTCTTCTTTGTTGTCATACGTTTACGCTTGACAAAGGAGAGTTGGCGGAAAACATGCGCCTGTCTCGTCTTGTTATAGTGAATACATGTTCTGAATCTATTTTTGTGTTTGTCTGGTTTCTGTTTGCTTGAACGCGGGCGGTCACATTTGTTTTGGATCTCATGTGTCCGTCAGTGTTTGTGCATGTCTTACCAACAATGTTGTTATACAAACAGTGTGTCGTAAAGGACTTTACTTCACATGCATATAGTCAATGGAGCATTCTTTGTAAGGTGTTCGTTTACTATTTTTCTTTCGTTGTTTGGTCGTCGGTTGCTCAACTTATAATTTATTTATGTACCTGATTATTTATTCAATCAAAACGATATAATGTAAACCAATTTCTACGTAGATAATAGAGGCCTACACTGTTTAGTTTCTACTTTGGCTGTCTTTTTCCTTTAATGCGTTATTTTTAACCTCAGTTACCTCGTGTTTGTACACGTGCATACAAGTGTGTGTGTATGCGTGCTCGTATACGTGTGAGTGAGTGAATGAGTGAGTGAGTGAATGAGTATGTGTGTGTGTGTGTGAGAGAGAGAGAGAGAGAGAGTGTGATAATGACGACAAAATACTCTGAAATAGAGGACTAGGACGGGAATATACCGTGACAGTGACGACAACATGTGTGTGTGTGTGTGTGTGTGTGTGTGTGTGTGTGATAGAGAGTGTGTGTGTGTGTGTGTGTTGTTTGTTTGTGTGTATGTGTGTGTATGTGTATGTATGTGTGTGTATGTGTCTGTATGTATGTATGTATGTATGTATGTATGTATGTATGTATGTATGTATGTGTGTGTGTGTGTGTGTGTGTGTGTGTGTGTTGTGTGTGTGCGTGTGTGTGTGTGTGAACGAAGAAGGGTCTCTGCGCACGCACGTAGGTGTGTATCATCAAGGCTATATCTACTGTTTTTGAGTCTTTTACCAAATTCAACTGATATATATGTCCAGCTCATAAAGATATCGCGGTTTCGATGGATACAATGTAAGCTTACTTTGGGTAAGAGGGATGGGAAGGGGATATACCGTGTGACAATAAAGACAACATACTTTAAAAGAGAGGGCTGGGAAGGGGATATACTGTGTGACGATAAAGACAACATACTTTGAAAGAGAGGGCTGGGAAGGGGATATACTGTGTGACGATAAAGACAACATACTTTGAAAGAGAGGGCTGGGAAGGGGATATATTGTGTGACAATAAAGACAACATACTTTGAAAGAGAGGGCTGGGAAGGGGATATACTGTGTGACGATAAAGACAACATACTTTGAAAGAGAGGGCTGGGAAGGGGATATACTGTGTGACGATAAAGACAACATACTTTGAAAGAGAGGGCTGGGAAGGGGATATATTGTGTGACGATAAAGATAACATACTTTGAAAGAGAGGGCTGGGAAGGGGATATGATATACTGTGTGACGATAAAGACAACATACTTTGAAAGAGAGGGCTGGGAAGGGGATATACTGTGTGACGATAAAGATAATATACTTTGAAAGAGAGGGCTGTGAAGGGAATATACTGTGATAATGACGACAAAATACTCTGAAATAGAGGACTAGGACGGGAATATACCGTGACAGTGACGACAACATATTTGAAAGAGAGAGCTGGGAATGAGGGTATATTGTGACGATAAAGACAATATACTTTGGTAGAGAGGGCTGGAAGAGGATATATTGTGACGATGATGACAGTATATTTTGGTAGAAAAAGCTGGAAAGGGGATATTTTGTGACAGTGATGACAATATACTTCGGTAATGAGAACATACTTTGGTAGAGAAGGTTGGGAATAGTATATGGTGTGACAGTGATGGTAATATACTTTAATAGAGAGGTTTGGGAACAGGGATATATTGTGAGAAAAGGCTGGGAAGGGGATATAATTATGACAACAATGACTGCATACTTTGAAGTTAAAGCTGGCAAAGGGGATATATAGTAACAGTGATAGCAATATATTTTGTTAGACAAAGCTGGCAAAGGGGATATATTGTAACAACGATGGCAGTATACTTTGGTATAGAGGCTGGGAAAGGGATTTAATTATGACAACGATGACAGCATACTTTGAAGAGAGAGCTGGGAAGGGGATATAATGTGACATTGATGATAATATACTTGGGGAGAGAGAACTAGGAAAGGAGATATATTGTGACAGTGATAGCAATGTACTTTGGGAGAGAGAGCTGGGAAGGGGATATATTGTGACAGTGATGGCAATATACTTGGGGAGAGAGAGCTGGGAAGGGGATATATTGTGACAGTGATAGCAATATACTTTGGGAGAGAGAGCTGGGAAGGGGATATATTGTGACAGTGATGGCAATATACTTTGGGAGAGAAGGCTGGGAAGGGGATATATTGTGACAGTGATGGCAATATACTTGGGGAGAGAAGGCTGTGAAGGGGATATATTGTGACAGTGATGGCAATATACTTGGGGAGAGAAGGCTGGGAAGGGGATATATTGTGATAGTGATGGCAATATACTTGGGGAGAGAAGGCTGTGAAGGGGATATATTGTGATAGTGATGGCAATACACTTGGGGAGAGAAGGCTGTGAAGGGGATATATTGTGATAGTGATGGCAATATACTTGGGGAGAGAAGGCTGTGAAGGGGATATATTGTGATAGTGATGGCAATATACTTGGGGAGAGAAGGCTGGAAGGGATATATTGTGACAGTGATGGCAATAAACTTGGGAGAGAGAGCTGGGAAGGGGATATATTGTGACAGTGATGGCAATATACTTGTGGAGAGAGAGCTGTGAAGGGGATATATTGTGACAGTGATGGCAATATACTTGTGGAGAGAAGGCTGGAAGGGGATATATTGTGACAGTGATGGCAATATACTTTGGGAGAGAGAGCTGGGAAGGGGATATATTGTGACAGTGATGGCAATATACTTGGGGAGAGAAGAGCTGGAAGGGGATATATTGTGACAGTGATGGCAATATACTTGGGGAGAGAAGGCTGGGGAAGGGGATATATTGTGACAGTGATGGCAATATACTTGGGGAGAGAAGGCTGGGAAGGGGATATATTGTGATAGTGATGGCAATATACTTGGGGAGAGAAGGCTGGGAAGGGGATATATTGTGATAGTGATGGCAATATACTTGGGAGAGAAGGCTGGGAAGGGGATATATTGTGATAGTGATGGCAATATACTTGGGGAGAGAAGGCTGGGAAGGGGATATATTGTGATAGTGATGGCAATATACTTGGGGAGAGAAGGCTGGGAAGGGGATATAGTGTGACAGTGATGGCAATATACTTGGGGAGAGAAGGCTGGGAAGGGGATATATTGTGATAGTGATGGCAATATACTTGGGGAGCTCTAGCTGGGAAGCAGATGTAATTATGACAGTGATGTTAACATACGTTGGAAAAGAAGACTAGGAAGGGGATGTAACTGTGACAATGATGACAGCATACTATAGGAGAGAGGGCTGGAAAGGTGGTAAATTGTGACAGTGATGGAGCACTAGTACTTGTCACTTTCAGCAAGGATGGGCAATCGCTCAAACTGTGGTGTTTCGGTCAAATCGTCTGGGATGGAGAATCTTAGCTCGCGTCCGTCATCTTCCTTCTGTCATCGATTTGAGAGAGAGACTTCAGACGTTATATAGTTTATTCATAGCATAGGCTGTAGTCCCTCATGACGAGGGTATGTGAATAATACATATTGCATTTGCAATAATGATAGTCAGCATTTGAGAGAGAGCGAACCAGACAGATAGACTATCAGACAGAAGGCAGAGACAAATGTGTGTTTCTGTGTGTATGTCTATGTGTGTGTGTGTTGTGTGTGTGTGTGTGTGTGTTTGTATATGTGTGTATATGCGTGCGTGCGTGCGCGGTGAGTGTGTTTGTGTGTGTGTGTGTGTGTGTGTGTGTGTGTGTGTGTGTGTGTGTGTGTGTGTGTGCGCGTTCAATAGCGTGTGTGCATGAAAATGAGTGCGTATATGTGCAGGCGCGCGCGCATGTGTTTCCGGCAGCAACTATATTAATCGTACAAACAAGTTTTTTTTTAAAGTAACAAGAGAAACAGGAGGCAAACAAGCTGACAACAGAACCAGTTTTGATGAATGTGCTGTTACTACACTAGACTGCACATTTAGGGCTTCAGTCGTGATGTAATTACACGCTGTTCGTGACACTTAGCATAGTCCTCGTGTCTTGTTAAGTGCAGACGGGTACTCGAAACTTGATTTTCCCATTAACCCTTTGACTCCGTCCCTCTGTCTACCACATTCCTGCATCGTGAGCCATAGTAGTAAAGAAAAAAAATTAACCCTCTCATTGCCTCACCGAAACTGGTGCGCCCTATTCACCGGCTTCGATGATGGAGCGAAAGTGTTTTAATCCCCCCCCCCCCCCCCCCACACACACACCACCAGAAGCTGGCGGGTGGGAAAAAAGGAGTGAACAGATTTAGTTTTTGGAGCTGGTGGATAGGATGAGAGAGCCAAAGGGTTGACAAGTGTCTAGTCCTTGCCACTACTTTTCAGATCTGTAAAAAACTGTATCGGTTTCGTCTGGTAACAAGTGTTTCTTAGTCACTGCCCGTAAATAATACCATCATCGGTTAAAGCTCAGTATCTCCATGCAGCTGGTTTATTCAAATTGGCTTTTTAAAATAAATAATAATAATGATAATAATGATATTTATAAGGTGCCAAATCGTGATTCAAGAATCAAACTAAGGCGTGGACAGTCGTCATTCACCAAAGCAACTGACAACAACCCGTCTCACAAAGCACACGCCAGCTGGGAGGGGGAAGACAGGAAGAGAGTAGGGCGTGTGACCCATGACCCAAGCCGTCAACCTCATCTGTCACACAACACACACACACACACACACACACACACACAGTGTGTGTGTGTGTGGTGTCCATAACTAATGGTTTATATGACAGTAAAAAGAGTTTGAGTCCGAGCCACACACATACAAACAACACACTGACAAGCTAGCAAGATGTCAAACAGGTGAACGGACGTCTACATTGCCAACGGCCACCAATAGAAACGCACTGACTAACATACTGTTTCCAGTATCATTCACAGGAACACACATAAGCACACACAAATGCTCTCTCTCTCTCTCTGTCTCTCTCTCTGCCTGTCTTATTCTCCTTATTCTCTGTCTATCTGTCTGTCTTCTTCTTGTCCTTCTTCATTTTCTCTCTCTCTCTTTCTCTCTCTCTCTCACTCTCTGTCTCTGTCAGTCTTCTCCTTTATGCTCTATCTTCCTCTCTCAGTCTCTGTCTGACTTTCCGTCTGTCTGTCTCTCTTTCTGTCTGTCTGTCTGTCTCTCTCTCTTATTCTCCTTATTCTCTTTTTGTCTCTTTCTGTCTGTCTCTCTCTCTCACACACACACACAGTCCTCGCTCTCCATTCACCCCACCCCACTCCCCCAGCACGCTCGGTCACCACTAAAAAGATGTCCATGACACTTCAGTGTCTGTTAGCAATATATAAACCACGAAAAGCTTAAGTCGCCTTTCTTACGTTCTGCTCAGCAGTCCTGGGTGTGACGCTCAGCTGTCTCGCTCAGTGTCAGCCCACAACACGGTGTACGCTATACCACCACAACAGGGGTACGTGCAGTTGACAGAGGTGCAGTGACAGTGAGTGAGTGACCTTTCCTACGGTACCCTACCCCTGTGTTGTGCGTCCATCTGGCAGACACACATGTCTGCTGTGTGCGATCGTGGACAAATGTTTTTGGAAATTCCTCGCAATGTTTCGAGGGTTCGTCGTCTTGTGTCAATGATGTCAAGATGTTGAACTGAGTAGGATACAGGACTGTTTCACTTTTCATTGTTTTCTGTTGACACAGCAGGGGAATATAATATTATCTGTGAGTATACAATTGTAAATTCGAGAGAGAGAGAGAGTTGTTGTTGTCGATATTGTATTATGGATGTTTGTTATGTTACATTATGTGTTGTGTTCTGTATTTAGCTGGTGTGTGTGTAGTTGGTGTGTGTGTGTGTGTGTGTGTGTGTGTGTGTGTGTGTGTTGTGTGTTTGTGTGTGGGGTGTGTGTGTGTGATTTGTACTTGTTGTTATGTTATGGATTCAAGTGATGTATGTTGTTGTTGTTTTGTGGATTTAGATGACGTGTGTGTGTTGTTGCTTAGTGGATGTAGTAGTAGTAGTTGTTGTAGTAGTAGTAGTAGTAGTAGTAGTTATAGTGTGTGTGTATGTATGTGTGCGCGCGCGTATGTCTGTGTGTGCGAGCGCGCGTCTGCGCGCGTGTGTGTAAGTGAAAACTGTTATTTGTTGAGTGCAATTGCTGGTGTGGAAAATCATCAGGTAGAGACAGACGTTTGCATTACATGAATTTAGCAGTATCTGCATTATATATATATCAGAGATTTCCAGTGCCTGTTCTTGTGAAACTGCGGGGTGTGTGTGTGTGTGTGTGTGTGTGTGTGTGTGTGTGTGTGTGTGTGTGTGTGTGTGTGTGTGTGTGTGTGTTTGTGTGTGTGTGTGTGTGTGTGTGTGTGTGTGTGTGTGAGAGAGAGAGAGAGAGAGAGAGGTGTCAGCCAGGGCGTGGGACTAAGTGTTGTGTCCGTCTATGGAAAACTGTCGGTCGTGATAGAATGCAGTGGACCGATTGTGTCGGCAGTGAGGAAAAGTGTAAGACTTCGGTGATAGTGAAGTCAACTGGCTGACCTGCTGTAGCTACTGATTTTCCTACAGACTGAACAGTCTGTGTAACCAAGTTCGTGTCCTGGCACTCCCCGAGTTCACACAGCTGTAAATAGGTACCTGTTCCTTTTCAAGGACGTGAAAACCTACAGTAAAGCAGCGAGGAATATGATACATGCTACCTGTCACAATGGTGTATCTCAAATGGAATAAAGAAGGTAGATACACTGTTCTGGTCAATTATTCAGATGGGCAATTTTCTCATAATGCTAGTCCCGAGAGAAGTTGAAGTCTCTGGCACCTTACTTCCCAAAGACAGCTCAGATTATGGGAAAACCTGTGCCTTTGCCTCGCTGGCAATGTGTGGGCCTTTGTAAGTGAAACTATGACTACGGACAGATTAGTTCGAAAATTGATGTGAAAAGAGTGCGCAAAGATGCATATATATACATTATTATTATTGTTGTTGTTGTTGTTGTTTTCTTCTTCTTCTTCTTCTTCTTATTATTATTATGCCTTGTACTTTAATTACAAGAGGAACGTATACAGCTGGTCATGTCGTGTTTGTGTCAGGTGTCAGAAGCCGACGCTGTGTTGTCTCAGTCAGGGGTGTGTGTGTGTGTGTGTGTGTGTGTGTGTGTGTTAGAGAGAGAGAGAGGGGCAGACAGACAGACAGAGACAGAGACAGAGAGGCAGACAGACAGACAGAGTCGAGCGTGCGAAGGGACGGTTTACCTAGGACTGAAGGGCTTCTTTCACTATCTACAATAGAGGAACTGAGCCCACACGAAAACAAAGGACCTCCGTTGAACAAAGGCTGGGGCTGTCTTGATGTGCGCAATCACTGTTGACATTCCTGGTGTAGTGTTGTTAGGTTTTTCTTTTGTTGTGTGTGTGTGTGTGTTGTTTTTTTTTAAAGTTTTGTTTTGCTTTCTCGTCCTTAAGTTGATTGCAGGGGCTTGGAATTGAAACAAATCCGCGCACGCGTACGCTATCATGCACACAGATACACGTACACAGATGCACACGATTTCTTAAGAGAAAATGTTACGTATATATTCATTTACGCATGTGTGTGCATGCGAGCGTGTCAGAGTGTATGTGTTTCCCCACCCCCTCCCTTTCTCCCCCCGCCCCAGTCTTCTGGGGGTTCTGTGTTTGGTGTGCTGTGAGACGTGTTTTTTTAAAAAAAATTTAAGATATATCAGTTGGACAGTGTTTGTTTCCATTTTTAACCTTCATGACCGACATTCGGAAAAGGCGAAGGGTAGATTAAGTACACCTTTGAAAACGAGGGCTTGTCGTTAGCTGCCAGAGTAGAGAAACTCAATCGACTGGCAAATTGGTTTGTGTTTGGTAGAAATCTTGTGTAAGCGTGCAAGATGATATCTCAGTAAGGCAAAGAAGGGTTAGATTTTCTTGTGGTTTGGAATACTCGTCAGATGTGAAGGATTTTAGACCCCAACTGTCTCTGAGCCTAGCATTATGAAAGCGTTGCCAATCTCCATCCGCTCTCTGCTTTACCTTCCAAGAGAGGGACAGGTACCTATTTACAGCTGGATGGGTGGATCGGTGTGTTCAACTGAAACGGCGCAAACCAGGTCACCTGTTCAGATGACAATCATGCTCGATTAGTTCGGTTTGTGCTTGTGAAAACGAGTGTATTAACCCTTTGACTCCAGCGCCCTGTCCTCCAGCATCTTGTATTGTCAACAATGTTTCCAAAACAGAAACTTAACCCTTTGACTCCCTCACCCTATCCACCAGCTTCCTGCAGGGCGAGGCAGTCAAAGGGTTAAGTTTTTGCAGTCAGGGGATATGGTGTGGGAGTCAAAGGGTTAACCATGACGCTATCCAGCCCTTCCCCAACCCCCCTCTCTCCTCCCCAGAATGTATCACTGTTCTTGTTTGGGGAAGAAAAAGTGACGCAGTGGACGGGTGGGCACCACTCTCGCAACACGATAAAACCAAGCCCGACAAAAGTAAGCTCTAGGTCTAGTCCTTATGTCATCTCACTCCTCAGCGACAGCCTTTCAGATAATGTCAGTTGGACAACCTTTACAGTTTTGACCTTCATGACCAACATTCCAAAGGTGTTAAGGGTAGATTGTGTACCCCGTTTGAGTGGAGGGCAGGTCTCTAGATTTCTATGTAATTTCTATCTGAGTGGAGGGCACGTCTTTAGATTTCTACGTAATTTCTATCTTGACCAGCTACGTCTTTAGATTTCTGTGTTATTTCTGTCTTGACTGGATTCTTGTTATAAATGTCGTTACGAATAAAAGATAAGTTGTAAATCATGCTTAATATCATTGATGTAACTCTTTTTTCCATTTCAACATGTTTCTTTCAAATATTCGCATGATAATTTTTTTTTCATATTTTTCCTCCAGTATTCATCATCACTATCTTATTCGTCAGTGTAACGTTACGTAGTTTATGGTACGAGAATGATTCGTTGAAATGACTCGTCACATCTCCAAACTTCCTATTAGTCAAAAGTATTAATTTGCTGAGCGGTAAGAATCAGTGCATAATTTCTTTCGTCTGGGGTTGTTCCTACAGTGTCATCGAGACATGTGCTGTCTGCACATATACAGGCTTACAAATGTGTTGTATTTAGGAAGTATGCATCTCTCTCATGCGACCTCGTACCATATACGTCAGAGTACGTTTTATCAGTACATCTTCTGTCTATCTGTCTGTCTCTGCCTGTCTGTCAGTCTGTCTATCTGTATTTCTCTCTTCCTCTTCTCTCTCTGTCTCTCTCCTCTCTCCTCTCTCTCTCTCGCTCGCTCGCTCGCTCTCTGCCTCTCTCTCACTTGATGTAAAAAATCGTCCGCCCCCTTTCTATCTGTCTCGAGCTTGATGTTAAAACAAGAAAAACGATTAATGTGCTTATGCCACTACCCTCGAAAATGAAAGTTTGTTCTTGTTCTTCTTGTATTCTGTCTCGCTCACTCTCTGTCTGTCTGTTCTGTCTCTCTGTCTCAACATACACACACACGCATAAGCCTGCACACTCACACACACACGCACGCACACTTGCATGCACGCACGCACACACGTACACACACATAATCACGCATGTGTACAAACACACACATACACGTATACATAGTATGTGCATACACATACACACACACACACACACACACACACACACACACACACACACACACACAACACACACACACACACATACATACATACATACTCACATCACCACACACAGACGATAGTGATAGTCGGAATGAAATGTGTGGCCGATATGCCTCCATGTGTATGTGTGTGTATGTTTGTACGTGTGTGTGTGTGCATGTGTGTGTGTCACAGAGAGAGAGAGAGAGAGAGAGAGAGAGAGAGAGAAGAGAGACAGAGAGACAGAGAGAGAGGGAGAAGACAATAATAATGAGGAAAAAAGTATGTGGTATGCCTGCGAGTGT
>CM060306.1:52045540-52050540 GCA_030674185.1 Monoplex corrugatus | reverse complement strand
GTGTTAGAAAATTATGATAAAGTTAATTGCCAGTTTAATGATTAGCTCCTGGTGGTACAGTCATTGTGTGTGTGTACGTAACGTAAGTTTTCTTTACAGTGTGTTTACGCGTGTATATAATAGTTTGCGCGTGCATGTCTGTGGTGTGTGTGTGTGTGTGTGTGTGTGTGTGTGTGTGTGTGTGTGTGTGTGTGTGTGTGTGTGTGTGTGTGTGTGTGTGTGCATGCGTGTGTGTGCACGCGTGTGTATGTTGGTGCGTGTATGTGAATTATGAACTTGAAAGATTTGATAGCATAAAGAATAATAACCAATAAGGTGGTGTGTGTGTGTGTGTGTGTGTGAGTGTGTGTGTGTGTGTGTGTGTGTGTGTGTGTGTGTGTGTGTGTGTGTGTGTGTGTGTGTGTGTGAGTGAGTGTGCATGCGCGCGCGTGTAAGTGCGTACTGTGCTTTTGTAAGGCAGACTAAATAACAAACGGAACAATGGACTGCAGAGTCTCTTTTGTGGTTGACAAGCTTTCAGCACTATGAGATAATGTCTGTGGCGGAACATTATACCTTGCTTGTATCTAATGTTTGACGGCTTGCTTTGTGTGGTTGACGATCTGTGTACTCTGTCACATGGTAGGCATGGTAAAGTGATACAACACATTTCTTAGGTTTCATTTGGAGCGGGCTGTCAGCTCAGTCAGGTAGAGAGCTGTGCTGATAACGCGGAGGTCGTGGATTCAACCCCCCCCCCCCCCCTTACGTGGGGCACAGATTGATTTAACGCGGGCTGGCTGATTCTATTAACCCTCTGACTACCACATCCTATCCACCAGCTGCAAAAACTTAACCCTTTGACTCCCTCACCCTATAGGAGTGAGGGAGTCAAAGGATTAAGTTTTTGCTTTGCTATCATTGATGATGATGCAGGATGATGGAAGATAGGGTAAGGGAGTCAAAAGGTTACTAGAACCGTGATCTCGGGGAATAATTTCTGAAGATCTGATATCTCGAGTTCAGTCCTGGAGAGCAACATAAAAAAAACTTTGCCTACTTGCTGCTTTAGTGCTCCAATTATTTTGGCGGTGTGGGCTTAATGTTTCATAGGTCCCATTTCAAGACCTTACAAGTGCATTGGGTTCTATGCAGGCTCAAGAAATTTGTCAGAAATTTCTTGGGCAGATCTGGATTGACTGCATAATTATGGAGTTGGAGTTTGGAGTTTGTTAAAGAAGGATCATCACACTCGGAAAATTCCATATGCGCTCCACCCAAATCTGCCGGCAATTATCTGGCAGAATTCCAGAGCTTTCACAAAACACCATGCGCTGGCAAGGTCTTGAAACTAGAGAAAACATCGGTGTCTTGGATGAACAGGCACATGAAAGTGTGCGTCTTTCAGGTCCAGACATACGCATAATTATGGAATTGTCCGAACGCGACGAATCCTTCTTGAACAGAGGAATCTGTTAGATAATTACTGGCAGATATGGGTAGAGCACATATGGAATCATCCGAATGCGATGATGATTCCCTTACAAAATATATTTCCAACTCGGAATATGTTTTCACTGTTCAGGTGTCCAATCACCCAGCCAGCAGAGGTGAGTGACCGAGCATAACCAGCACCATGCCGTCCAACACTCACACGGTGATCGGAGGCACGAAGCGCTTCGAGTGTCGTGTCATCGGTCATCCGCGCCCGGAGATCCGCTGGTTCAAGGATGGCCGCGACATCACGCATAGCCGCCGCTACAGTTTTGACCATAGCTATGAGGGGGTCATCTCCATGATCATCGAGAACATCAGCCACAATGACCAGGGTAACTACCGCTGCCGGGCTGAGAACACCGAGGGCTTTGCTTCCACTTCGGCCTACCTGCTCGTTAAAGGTAAACAGACTGAATAAAATAAATGAGACAAAACAAACATGCAAAATAAACAAACAAGAAATTAAAATAACGAGCAAGTAAGCACTCAAAAGAAGAAGAAGAGAAAGGAAATTCTTACAATGTACACCATACAGACAAACAAACAAACCTAATTATGAGAAAACAAAACAAGTGAAAATAAACAAAAAGCAAACAAACAAACAAAAAGCGAAAAAGAAAAAAAAACTCCTTGTAACTTCTGCTGCATAGTTCGGTACCTTTTTCACCTATTGTATGATTCTGTACGTTTTCACCGATTGTCTGATTCGGTATGTTTTTCACCAGTTGTCTAATTTGGTACGTTTTCAAATTGTTGTTTATATCCGTACGTTTCTCCGTCTCTGTTTTTGAGTTTCACATCGAGAAAGATGTTCGTCTGTGTCTGTCTTTGAGTGTGTGACAAAAATATGTTGGCAGGATTTTCCCTCTGTACCCACATATGTGGATTATTTTGGTGTCGTGAATGCATAAGGTTGAAAGTCATAGCACCAAAATCAAGGTCAAATGGACCCCCAAAAGTGCCAAAATTCAGCATGTTTTGGTGAAGGTGTATGAACTGCATTTTCTCTTGAACTTTTGAGAGTAATCAATTTACAATCTATTTTCAGTAATATGACAATCTACAATTGTCTTCGGTTCACGTCAAGTTCTATTTCATCTTACACTTCTTCAAGGTCATTATGACCTTGAGAAGTACAAAATTTCGATTTTGTTAGCTTCCAAATGAAGAAAAAGAGCCCACCGCAAAGACATTTTCGTAGCCATGAAGTCAGCATCATATCAAATAGAAAGTTGTGTATGGAAGCTTGTGAAGAACACTGCAGACGTCCTTGAATGGTTGATATCAGAAGGAAAGGAGATTGACAAAAATACGCAGGACACGTGGGATTTACCCATTATACTGTGCGACTTCGTTGACTCAAGACTTCGATAAAATACTGTCGCTGGCATATGGCTCGACACAAACACTGTCTCAGTTTTGAATGTCTGTCAAAGGCAGTTAAAATCACAGCCCATCAACTACCACGTAAAGACTTAGTCCACTCAGTGGCTTAAAACTTTCGTCAGTACTGTCCACGGGCATAATGTTATGTTTTCCTGAGAAAAAGATGTAAAAGAAAAAGGGCATAGGTCATCGGTTATGTCCTCAGGATAGAATGCTGTATAGTATATGGCAATAGTTGCGTCAACCTAACAGCAATTGTGGATTGTTATTTCTTTAAATCACACTACGGTATTCATTCTGTGTTGTCTTTCATTCCGTTTCTCCAAGTGTAAATTTATATATCAGCTTGTTATTCGACACTTGTCGTGTACTTCCCAGTTAGCTTAGTTCCTGAGGTTTAATGCCACATCTCTGTAACAAAGCTGACCTCAGCAGACAAATAATGTCAAATGAAAATTTTGGCACAGAAGGAAAGGAAAATAATAATGAAATCTATTTTTCAGATTTGGCGGGTTGGGGTTGGGTGGGTAGGTAACATCTTATAATATTCTTAATGTTTGATGATTAGAGAGGCTTCGTAACTATTATGTTGGCAATATTTGCACTTTCAGCTCACAAGGAGCACCCAGATGAGGAGATTGAGGAAGTCCACTCCATGGAACTGGAGGAGCATTTCGTCCACAAGTCTAGCAAGGATCATACCATCATTACCGAGCTCATAAACGGAGACAGAATGGACACGGAGGCAGCTCGCCGACGTACTTTTGAGCAGGTTGTTGGAAAGGAGAAAGAGAGTACCAAGGAGGTAATGAATGGAACAGTCAGCAAACAATCCTCCAGCATGAAATCAAGTGAAAGCAGCTTTGTCACAGAAAGTGCAGAGGAGCAGTCATACAGTATGAAAAAGTTCAGCAAATATGAGGAAACCAAAGAGGGTGGCAGCAAACAGGCCTCTAGTATTACCGAAGAGACCTATTCTAAATCAAAAACAGAGTCTATGTCTTCCAGTGGCAAGAAATCCGAAGAAATGAGTTTATCTGTCACTGCCTCAGTGGAGGAAACCAAAGTCAAAGGAGCATCAAGGGAAGCGGAAATGGTTGTCAAAGCATCTGTGGAAACAGAAGAGTCTACATCCGGTGTGTTGAAGAAAGAGAAACTTGGTCTGCTTGCCACTGTGGATACGGAAACGAGCGAGAAAAGCAAAGATCTCGGCATGTCTCTGGAGGCAGCTGGAGAAGAAACTTCCAGCCTTATCCAAGAAGCAGCTAGGGGTGTAAGCGCCAGCGTTGATGTCGAAGAAGAAGACATGAACAGAGCAGACAGAACCTCATATCTGCCGAGATTTCAACAGAAACGTCCAAGAAGGTTAAAGAAGATGAGCGAAAGATGGCTGTCGACGTAGATATAGATGAAGTGCCTGAGGAATGTAGGATGGAACCTCAAGGAAAAGACAGCAATGATGACACAAACCAAGATTTAATTGACAGTGCTCCTACCAGTCTCTGCAATGACAGTGGCTTCATGGAGTCCTCCCAGTTTCAGGCCGGTGACAGTTCGCTAGAGGACTCTTCCACTCTGGACATCTCGTCAACTGAAACAATAGCCAAGAAAGAAGACACCAAAACGAAATCTACCAAAGAAGAAATCCATGTAGAAGAATCACAAATTAAGAGTCTACATCCTCTGAGACGTCCCAAATAACGTCAGTTATAGAGGAATCAAAGAAATTAAAAACACAAGAAAGCACAGAGAGTGTTGTTGCTGCAACTACAATTACACGCCAGACATCTCTTGTGAAGGAAGTCACAGAGGACGAGTCTGCAGAAATCACTGAAGTGACGACGACATCCACTGCTGAAGGAGACAAAGCCCAACAAGAGGTCATCCACAGGGAAAGGACATCCATTTCACAAGAAGTGTCCCGTGCTGATGAGAGCATCGAAAAGACCTCAGGCGAAGACATCACAGGCCTGCTGGATGAGAAGCCAGACCCTACCACAGTGGTGGAGGAAGAGGTGGCAGAAGAAGAGAACCAGCAAGATCAGAGAGCTCGCTGGGTGGACCAGATCACCAGCAGAACAGAGACTCTCACCATTGAAGGGGAGGGAAAGAAAGTGGACGAATTGAATGTCGATGAT
>CM060306.1:52038040-52043040 GCA_030674185.1 Monoplex corrugatus | reverse complement strand
TCATCATCATCATATCATCATCATCGTCGTCGTGTCGTCGTCGTCATCATCATCATCGTCATCAGATGATGTTGTTGTTGTGGTTGTTCTTATTGTTATTGTTATTGTTGTTAATGTTGTCGTCGTCATTATTTTTGTTGTTATTCATATCATCACCATCGTCATTATCAGGCTCTCCACAACCTGAGGTAAAATGGTTCAAAGAGGGGGACACGGTAAAAGCGGGAGAGAGATTCACGCTGTCCACAGAGGACGACGTTTTCACCCTGGAGATCAAGGAGGCGGAGGCGAGCGACGCTGGTACCTACACCCTGACAGCCCACAACACAGAAGGTACCATCTTCAGCGATGTCTTGGTCACTGTCACAGGCATCCCTCCCAGTCTTGGTCCGGCTGATGAGGAGATCAGGTACAGTTGTGTGTTTGGAGGGTAGGGGGAGAGGAGTAGAGGCTGGGGTGGGTAGGGAGGGGGTGACATGTATGTATGTATGTATGTGTGTGTGTGTGTGTGTGTGTGTGTGTATGTGTGTGTGTGTGTGTGTGTGTGTGTGTGTGTGTGTGTGTGTGTGTGTGTGTGTGTGGTGTGTGTGTGTGTGCGTGTGTGTGTGTGATGGAGGAAGAGGGAGCGGAAGAGAAATGTAGATTCACGGTTTTGTTGGAATTTCAGTTTCATTGATTTTTTTTTTAATGGTGTGTCATAACTCTACGGTTGTTGGTGAGTGATGTTAAAGAGACTTTACTACTTTCGGATTAACAATGTCACACATGCCACTGGACATGTCACGAGTGTATTGAAATGAAAGTTAGGAGGACATGATGTCGAGATAAAGGTCACATGGATCAAGAAAACACCTAAAATCAGCACTTTTCCTGGGAAGGTGTAAGAGCAGCACTGTCTGAGGAACGTGTCATAATATTTAAAGCCTACTTTCACTTTTGTTATAGTCTACCTTGTCCTCAATGCACGAATAATACTACTTTAACTGAAACTTTTCTAAGGTCATTGTGTCCTTGAGAAGTATAAAATCTGGATTTTCTGCAATAATATTTACATGAAAAAGGAGATTGTTAGAATGGTTTGACAATCTTGTTTTTATTACCATGCATTGAAACATATTTACTGTTGTCAGTTACATGATTTTCAAAAGCTCCTTTTAAAGAAATTTTGACATAGAAATGAAGATGGCCTTCTTTGTTTCTTTGTTATTGATTTTTGCGGGGTTGTTTTGTTATTGTTGTGTTATTGTTGTTGTTGTTTTGGGGGGAGAGGTGGTTTTGTCCTTTTAATTCTGAATGATGTTTATGCAATGGATTGCTTAACAAAACTGTTCAATGAAAGAACATTTCGAAGTTTACTTTCAAGTTTTAGTTTTTATCCTCAGCATTCTTTATTGTTAATATTGTATGTGTACTAAGGTGTGCAGAAAAAGATTAATATTCCAAGTGACTCAGTATGGTCATGTGTTGAAGATGAAATGTTTATTTTAATTATTTCAGAGTTACCGCCACACTCAGCATCCCAGAGTTTCTCGTGCAACCAGGTGATGTGACAGTGAGAGAGCTGGGCAAGTTAGAGCTGGTTTGCACCATAAAAGGTAAAACTTGTTATCACACTCAGACATGTTATATTGCACAGGTATTTTTTCACACGTGCCTGTTAAATAGGTACATTCGTCTGTACACACACGTGTACACATTCAGACTGTCCACACAACATTTGTGCACATTTACATGTAGAATACATGCAAAGATTTCTGCTTATGCACACATACATATGCTCTAGTGCCACCAAGAACATATGAAAACAGAGCGAGAAAGCTTATCTTATTGACGAAACAAGACTGGCGCATATTTTTCGGCCAAATGGCCATTCCCGAGTGTATGCAAAAGACTTCTTCTTCTTCTACTCCGCCTCCTGTTCCTCACCCTCGTTCTCTTCCTTCTCCTCCCCCTCCTCCTCCTTCTTCTTCTTCCTCTTCTTCTTTCTTCCTCCTCTTCTTCTTCCTTTTCTTCTTCGTCTTCTTCCTTTTCTTTCTCTTCTCCTTCTTCTTCTTCTCCTCCTCCTCCTTCCTCCTCCTCCTCCTTCTGCTCCTCCCTTCTCCTCTTTCTCCTCCTCCTCTTCTTCTTCTTCGTCGTCGCCGTCCTCCTTCTCTTCCAGTTCGCTTGTACTATCTAGAGTGTCATAGGGAGATAAAAGTTAACGATCAGTAGCGAGCTGGAAGTCCTGAAAAGGAGAAATGCCGTGTGACGTCAGTCTCCTTCACAGGTTTTCTTTGCTTTGTCGCTTTGATTTGACCTATCTTTTCTGTTGTACATGTACACTGGTGTGGCTGTATTCTGGTCAGATGGCCAAACCACTTTATACTCTACTGATGAATATGATGATGGACTCTAGTTCCCATCACTTCTGTGATCTTGGTCTTCCTGATCTGTAACGCCCGTCTTGTTCACAGCAAAGAACAACAAAGAAACAATTTTACTAAATATAAGGCAAAAAGCAACAGATCAGATCAGATAAGTTCCTGATGGGTGGATTCCATTCGTTGAGCTTCATTAACACCATATCATACCACTTCACAATCCATTTCCCCGTCATTCATCGTCTGGGTGTGGTACATCTGCTGCCTTTAGCTACCTTGAGCATGTGCATAAACTGGAATGTACAGGCGTGATTTAAAAAAAATGCATTAGAAACCGTAGAGAACGCATGGTCAATGATCCCAATAGTGAGGAAAAAAAAACAGGCGACCATTCCTTCTCCTGGGTTGCAGGTTCAATCCTAAATTGTCTTCTCTAGATAAATAAAGCACCATTTTGAGGCCATGCCATTGAGGGGTTTTTTTTCCCCAAGTAGTCTGTATCCCTGCAATATTTTCTTTGGCAAGATCCGTATTTTTATTCATTGCAAATCGACTCCCGATTCGTTTTTTTGTTTTTTGTTGTTTTTTTTTTTGTTTTTTTGTTTTGTTTTTTGAATATCTGACCAGTCTCTTAGTGTAGTTATGTGTGTTTTACTTCATGTGTGCTGCAGTGTTATGTAAACTTTGTGTTGTGTGCATGCAAATGGTATATAACGTGTTTACTGTTTGCAGAACTGCGTGTAAATTTGATCAAATAATAAGCAAATGTACCTGTAAATACAAATGATGATGATGATTATGATGGTGAGGAGGAGGAAGAGGAGGATTCTTGGTTTAATCCTACCATTTTGTGATGATGATAAAGATGATGACTGCTGTTGTTGGTTATTTTTGTTGTTGTTTTGTTGCCAGTATTTTTGTTGTTTCTACCAAATCCATAATCGTCATTGTTCTTGCAGGCAACCCTTCCCCCACAGTTGTGTGGAGCAAAGAGGGCAGAAAGTTAGAGTCAGACAATCACCTGTCTGTTTTCGAGTCAGAGGGTCAGTATTACCTGCAGATTCCACGTGTGACTGCACAGGATGCTGGTGACTATACCTGTACAGCCTCCAACAGCGAGGGCAGTGTCTCCTGCTCTGTCGCCGTCTTTGTAGAAAGTAGGTGTTTATACAGAATCAGAAAACATGTTGCGTATAGTTGTGATAGTCTGTGCTTGCTCAGTAATGTAGACACACTGTAAAAGTTGTACTACTTAAGAACAAACACGTGTTGCATACAAATCAGTATATATCATCGTCTTTGTTCGCATGTTAAAATAAACACACTGTCACAGCTGAACAGTTATCTAAAATAAATGACAACCACTAGCCCACAGGAAATACATTAATCTTCCAGAAATATCTGACATTAGGATATAGAACATGATAAAGCTGGGTCTAGAGTGAGCTGGCGTTGTCCACAACAATAAAGTCTCAATTCTTGAAGCAGTAATAATGTCTGACAGGGATTGTAGAATACAAACTCTAATGCTTTGTATACAGTGAACTGATGTTGCGTTTAAAAAGTCTGTCCAACATAAGGGGGAAATATCATGAAGTGTTGTCAGTGCATACACGTGTTTGTGCAAAATTAACAAAGAAAACGAATTCTGTTTCAACATATTTGTATGCTTGATATGCCGTATTTCATTTACATTATTATGTTCTTCTTTTTCAGGCAAGGAGAGCAGCGTTTCCGAGGAAGGGGCAGCAGCGATGGTACCCCTAAGCCAGCGTGAATCTTCCTCTGATGTTAGTGTATCCTCAGTAGAATCTGCTACAACTCGCTATCTCAAACTAGTGGCTGCTGCTGCAGCTTTTTCGTTGGCCGCTTTCGGTGTCAAAAAAGTGGTGGAAAGTTTACCAAAGTGATTGCTTTTCCTTTTAATCAAGATATTGACTATTTCCAAACATCGCCAAGGTGCTTGTACGACGCATATATCCCGGAATGCATGCATAAACGGACTTATTTATTCATATATACTCAAATGAACCACATTCCACATAAAAAGTATGTACCTATAAGAAATAAAATTCCTACGATGTATGAAAACATGAAAAACAGACAGCAAAACAGAGCAACATTTTTTTTCTGTTATAATACGATATGACTTTTTTCAAATTAATACGATATGACTTGCCACAGTTGTAAAATAAGAGGCCCGTCATCAACTGAGATCACATTGAAGTTTCTTTTAAACAAAATACCTTGGCATTTCTTTTAGCAACATTAACTGTGTTGAATTGAGACACAATTCAACCTAGTCTCCCAGAAAACTCAGAGTAAAGAATATGTCATGTTACGTTTTTGTGTGTTTTTTTTTTACTGTATACTATTTGTGCACTACATATGTTGATAATTTATCGTGTTTTGAATTTTGGACTAAATTTTGTGAAAGTCGCATGATGAGTGACATAACTGATGAAAACTGTTGTCTCGTGAAATCAGTGTGGGTTTTTCCCTGTCGCTCTTGATGTTGTGTATTTGGTAATCCTTTATTTAATCATAAACTGCCAAGCTTCTGAAACTAACTCCATACTTTTGTCGAGTTTAAGTTTTATCAGTAAAAAAAACTGTTTTGTGATCCTCTGTTTGAAAGCT
>CM060306.1:52020540-52033040 GCA_030674185.1 Monoplex corrugatus | reverse complement strand
TCACAAGATTTTATAGGTCTCTTTCATTTTCTGCAATTAGAACAGTATCATCTGCATAAGAAAGATTGTTTATCAGCTTTCCTCCAACATTTATCCCAGGGCATTTTTCTGAGTTTCTCATGACAGTTTCGCTATATTATTTGTATAAAAATGGTTGTTGATGGTAATGGTGCTGATGACAATGTTGACGACTGCAAGAAGTTCAGGTTTTGAGTCTAATTGAGTAAGCTTTGTTGTGGTGAAAGTGAGTTGGGCTATTGATAGTACCAAAACTCAGTTGGCACTTAAGTTTATAATTACGAAGAGAAGACTGATAAAAATAACATCTGTCATGGTGATTATTATTATGATTATAATGTCAAATAATGACATGGATTATTATTATGATTATAATGTCAAATAATGACGATTATTTAAGTAAAGGCAATATTTTGTATCAATACTCTCGCTGGCCCAGAACAGACGAGAGTGGAGAACCTGCGTTGCTGCCCTACATACTGATGATCTGATGAGTCTATGGTGAAATGTGATAAGAATCTTAGTTCTGGTGAGGAAGTGGACCCAACAATGATAAAATTGGAAGGGCGGAAGATATGAATGAACATTAGCGAAGGTGATGAATATAGGATTTACTGAAATAAAAGTTACCGAGTTAAATGAAACATGCCTTTCTTTTGATTTTATTAACAGAAGGTGCCTTACAGATGCTGAGCACAAAGCAAAAATCAGTTGATTGTTGATTTTATGCTGTTCTGGAAAAATTAAAGAATTCTTCACTTTCACTCACATTAGACATGTTTGAGCTATAGTTTACATGTAGAACTGCATCCTCGTTACCATGTGCTAAAATACAGGCGAGAAAAATAATGGAAAGTATCCTATTTGATAGAAGTATTTTTGACTTTTCTCTATATCTGACCTTTCCAGAAGTATCCAGACTACGTTGTGATCGCAGACTTCAACCCTCCCATGGTGAACGGAGAAGGTTCAGGGGACTGGATGAAGGTGACAGAGGGGCAGGTGGTGGAGGTGCTGGACATGGAACGTTCTGACCGATGGCTGGTTCAAACTCGCCCCACAAAGAACAGCACCGCTAAGCAAGGCTGGGTGCCACCTGCCTATCTAGAACCTAAGACTGGCAGTGGCCCTGTGACGCGAAGGTCCACACGTGAGGTGTTCAGAGAAGATGTTCTGCAGATTGCTAACAAACAACAAGAGGCTGCTCTGAAGAGAAGGTAGGATGACCTGACAAGTTTAAAGACTATATCTGTTTTGTCCCGATCCTGAAATGTTTTTGCTAGAACACGTATGTGCTACAACTCTTTTACTCTGATCCTGAACGTTGTTGCTAGAACATTCTGTGAAAACCTTCAAAGATTTACATGTATTATCTAAACGTTATGCTTCTTCGCCAGATAAAGCCTTCTATTTTTGATAAAAGAAAAAAAAAACAGAAAAAACTAGATTAAACAATGTAAGTATGCCATTGCTTGAACGAAAAGGGTGGTGTTGGCAATATTTGTAAAGCTTGCGAATCCGCAGCACCACTTTCCATAAAACTGTTATATTACTGCAAATCATGACATCACTTTTCCGCAAATCACGTTCTATGATTCGACAAAAAGTTGGCTAATACAACACCACAACATGTTTTTGGAAAATGTGTGTTGATGTTGGAAAGAACATTAAATACAGATTTTATTCAAGGTGGATTCACTGCAGCCACAGTTCAGTGTATGTTTCTCTTAAATCTGCCAGCAACCCTGGCTGGCTGGGTCTTTTGATAGAGCTGTAAATTGATGATCCCATTCTTGAGTTCAGTCCTAGCCTGCAACATGACAGTTGGCTTGTTTGCTGTACATCTTAATGCTTCAATAACTCTGGTGGGAACAGTGTTTCTTAAGTTTTGTTCCCCCCTCCACATTTCAAAACCTTGTTGGGCGTATGAAGTTTTGCGCTGCTCGAGGGGTCTGCCAGGCAACTGCAGGATGTTTGGGCAGAGCAGACATGGAATTGTTCGAGTGCATCGTATCCTTTTTGAACAAATTTCAAACTCTTAAACTGTCAACAATGATCTGAAAGACTGTTCGAGCCAAGTAAACTGCAGTAATTTTTTGGACCTTTTCAGCATTTAGTTTCTGTAGTGAAAAGTTACATTCCAAGTACTTGACCATTATGATATACTTAGGCCTTCCATTTTCTGGCAGTTTGACAATATGCAGGCCTATAGACGGGAGGTATATGAATGTGTACTGTTTACATCATGAAGTACGACAGTTGTTAACTTGTACGAAATAAGCGTAATACAAACCAAGAATCTGCTGAATAAGTGGTTGCAGCTTTGTTAATTGCATAACCAGATGCGACATGGGGTAATGTAGAAAGGTGCTTTGCGGAAATGAAACCCACAAAGGTGTCAATTTTTGGTAACATACAGCTACCTGCAAATCATTGCTGGCATTGCCGCCTTGCATTGCTTTGAACCACCCCCACTGTGCTTTGTCTATAGCCCAGAGGAACTGGAAAGAGATGCATTGTCGGCCAAGTGAGTCTACCAAACCATTCAATGCTTGCATGACAACGACAGCAGCACTGTGTTTCTGTTTCTCTCTGTTTTATGATTTGACTTGCAACGTTTTATTTCTGTTCTGGTTCTGTTTTGTATTTCAGATCTGTATTTCAGACCTGTTTTCGAGTTTTTGCTTGGTTCTCTGTTCTCTGGTTTTTCTCGTTTTTCCTTTTGTTCTGATTCTCTTTGTTTTTTATTTGCACTTTGTTTCTGGTTGTTTTTATTTGTGCTCTATTTCTGATTTTGTGTTGGGTTCTTTAATTTTCTTGAGCTTTGGTCAAATTGTATATTCTGTAACAAGTTCAGCATTCCTCGTTTGAAGCATTTCTTGGTGACGTTTTATTTGCTTCTTTTCACAGAAGTGATATCTATTTTTGAGCATTGCATGATTGAAATACATACATGTACTTTGTATACGCAGTATTAATTTTCATTTAGACTACAGTTTCTTTGACAGATAACTTTTCGTTTATTGTTTTCTGAACTTTTGAATTGCTTGCCTTTATATTTCGTTGTATAGTTTGCATTTTTGGAGAAGAATTTCCTGTTTATGTACATGGTATAGTTTATGAAGAAATGCAAAATGATAGTACAGTAGAAGTATGCTAATATTAGATTTAGCCTGTTAATAGACTGCATGGTAACCACCAGTTCTACTGGACATATAAATGCACGTCTCTTTCTTTACTTTATGAACAATAACATTTTCTGCACCCACTCTGCATATGCACGTGCGTATGTAAACATTTACGCACGAACCCACACATACACGCAAGTATGCACACGCACACACACACACACACACACACACACACACACACACACACACACACACACACACACACACACACACACACACACACACACACACACGCGCACACACACACACATGCACACACGTGCACGCGCGCCATACACACGCACTGTTCCAAAATATTCTCTACTTTTTCTCTTCTCTTTCCCTTCTCTCTATTACTCACTTTCTCTTTTCAACCATAACTTGCTTATTTCTTATACACAGATCGGATTTTTGTCTTTGTTGATTATTTGTGAGAGTTGGTTGGTTGTTGTTGATTTTGTTTGTCGTTGCTGGTTACATTTAACATGCCTTTGTATGCAGGTCAATTCTGACAAACTGAAAAAAACAACATATCTTCATCCTGAAACTGGTGTAGCCTGTTGTAGCTGCAGCTAGTTATTGTCATCTTCTGTGGATGAAAAAATGCAGTGCATTTAAAAATAAGGACATATAGTATTGTTTTCGTACAAGTACAGCTATTGTTTGATATGTTTATCCATAACAGTTTCATGATATTGTTTCGTATGTTGTTTATTTGTTGTTGTTGTTGTTGTTTTTCTTTCTTTTATCTTTTTTGGTTTTGTAGCAAGATATTATGATGCAAGTGATTACCTTCAAATGGCAAGTTTGTAAAACTTCTCACTTCAAAACGCACATCTTGAGTTTCTGATTTACTGCGTTATATTATATTTCTAATTTGGAAAGAGGGCGTCAAAGAATCTTTTTTTTCTAACACGCTAACATTGAAATATGTGTACGCTGGTCTTAAATCATGAAAAAATTATAATTGTCAAAGATGCCTAACACCTTGTATAATTGCAGTTATTTTATTCTTGTTTAATTTCTGGACAGCGCTTTTCATTTCACAACCAGTGGTTGACAGTTTACGCTTTTCCCTCCTTAATGATGAAAATTTGCGAACCTTAAGAACACCGACTGAAGAAGTATTATGTTGTGTCTTAAAACGATTCATTATTTTCCATACATCTTTAGTGCCGTCATAAACTTATTACCTGCAAATTCACCAATTCATCTGAATGCAGAAAACCAACTCTTCTAAAGACTTTAACTCTACAAATTTGTTGTCCCCCTTGATTAGATATGCAGTGACGGAATTGGTGGAGAGTGAGCGGGAGTACGTGCGTGACCTGCAGAAACTGTTGGATTCCTACTACAAACGCCTAGGCCGTCGCTCCACGCCCTCCGTCCTCAAGGACAAGCGTGACCTCATCTTCTCCAATGTCAGTGACATTATGGACTTTCATAATGAGTAAGTCATACATTCCGCTTTCAGTTTTCCACGTGGATGTTGGTGATTTGTGGAAAAAATCCACATTAATAAATTCAATAAAAACAAAATCTGCACACGATCTCTGTCTGTCTGTCTGTCTGTCTGTCTGTCTGTCTCTCTCTCTCTCTCTCTCTCTCTCTCTCTGTCTCTCTCTCTTTCTGTCTCTCTGTCTCTGCGGTTGTTATAATACACAAGTAGATTAGTAACGGCAGATAGGTAAACTGGCCACTGTTCTCATATCTATATCTGGAAAAAGAAGTTTATTTCCGTCTGTCTGTCTCTGTTTCTGTCTCTATCTGTCTGTCTGTCTCTGTGTCTTTATGTGTGTGTGTCTCTCTCTCTCAATCTGTGTCTTCTCTGTCTATCTATCTCTATCTGTCTGTCTCTGTCTCCGTCTCTCTGTCTCTCTCTCTGTCTTTGTGTGTGTCTCTGTCTGTCTGTCTGTCTGTCTATTTCTGTCTCTCTGTCTCTGTATTTCTGTCTGTCTCTGTGTCTGTGTCTCTGTCTCTCCCCTCCCCCTTCCATGATCCCCCCCCCCCCTTTTTCTCTCTTAATTTATGTTTTAGAGTATTGAATTCGATGTATTTTGAAATCAGAGATTTAAAATTTTAGAGTGATATTTTATCTAACTTTGTTTTTAATTTGTCTTAGACGTGGTGTTTTCCGTTCCTAGCCTTTATCGTATATATATTTTTTTATTCTCCAAACAGTGTGTTCTTGAAAATACTTGAGGCATCTGTTGCAAATACTGGGACGATTGGAGATTCTTTCCTGGTTAAGGTGAGTTATTAGCTCGTGTAACGCAAAATCCGTTTTTGTGTTTTCTTCATACACACGATGTACGAGTATTTACATACACAAGCACGTTCTCGCAAGAACTCATTCTCTCTGTCTCTGTTTCTGTCTCTGTCTCTGTCTCTCTGTCTCTGTCTCTCTCTCTGTCTCTCTGTCTGTCTGTCTCTCTCTCCTCTCACTCTCTCTCTCTCTCTCTCTCTCTCTCTCACACACACATACACTTACGTGCGCTTGCATGCACATGCTATGAACATATGCACATACAAATGCAAGCACTTGCAAATGCAAATACGTCTCTCCAAGCGCATGCACATACATACACACACTCTTACGCACACACGCTCGTAGGCTTTAATGCATACACACACATACACACACACACACACGCGCGCCGCGCGCGCAAACACAAACACAAACATGCACACACGCTCGTGGGCGTATGTTAAGTTTTGTTTGATAATGAAATGCTGAAATCGTACACACATTCTTCTTATTTAGTCTTAATGGGTTTCCACAATTTTTTTTACAAAATTGATGTTGTTGATATAAAGTTTACTTAACTTTTGTTGTTTGTTATGAATAACAACAACAACAACAACAAAAGCTAGATAATTCTGTCGCTGATTTTAAATTTTGGTTTCAGGAAAGGAAGTTTAACATGTACTCTGCGTATTGGTCTGACCATTTGTCTACAAAAGTCTTCGTGGAAACCGAAGAAGCCCAGGAGTTCTTACGGGTAAATATTGTCAGCTATGTGTGAGGGAAACTTTGATGAATGCTGTAAACCACAGTCATTGGACTGTTGATTACAAAGCAGAGGAGTGACTATTTTATTGTGATTTCTTTTCGTCCGGTAATCACGCCAGTGTGATTGTAATTCATAGAATTTTTTTCATCGATATCACACAAGGTTTTCCTTAATTTTGATTTCAAATTTGGATTGTTTAAATCGTGGCTTAAAGTTGGGCTTAATTTGATGTCATACACCTATCTTTAGAAGACAGTATTATTCATACGAGGACATGTTTGGTATCACTAGTCCCTTTTGCAGTTCTTTTAATTGTGTTGTGAATGTTGTATAGTTGATGTTATTGGATACACACACACAGCCGATTGGTTTGTAACAAAAAAAATAATATTTGAGTGCTGCATACCATTACTATTATCATTATTGTTGTTGATGTTGTTGTTGTTGTTGTTGCTGCTGCTGCTGCTGCTCCTGCTGCTCCTGCTGCTGTTGTTATTATGTTATCGGTGCACTTACAACAACCACAACAGAATAAGGAGAAAAGAAGAAGACGATGATAAAATAAAAAATATAATGCAATTTCAAGAAGGAAAGAATTCGAAGAAATACTTTATTCATTATTGTCTTCCCAACCCCAGCCTTGTACCCATAAGGGACAAAATCCTACAGAAACGTGTTTCGGTGTATTACCTGGTTTCTTTCCCTTCCTTCCATTCCCTCACCACGAGCCTGGCAACAGCACACTCTTTCGCAGAAATGCTTCCGATGCATTCATTGTATCGCTTGTTCATGTTGTGATGGTCAGTTGACACTGTCTAGGAGATCAAAGATCCTGGGTTCGATCTCTGGATTGACAGGACTTTCTTCCTTCGTACCCAGGAGACTTAGAGAGGTAGTTTGAATGGTCGTGGCAATGCGCTTCTAATGGAAAAACACACTGCAGCAAGTCGTTTATGGCTAGAGGAGAGGAGTATCAGTTTCACAAGACAATGAAGATAAGATTTGTTTGGCTTGAAGTAACTAGAATAGTAGAGTAGAGTAGAGTAGAGTAGAATAAGGTATAGTAAGGTATGGTATGGTATGGACGGTATAGTATAGTGTATAGTGTAGTATAGTATAGTACAGTAGTACAGTACAGTATAGTATAGTATAGTATAGTATAGTTATAGTATAGTTTAATAGTATAGTATAGTATAGTATAGTATAGTATAGCATAGTATAGTATAGTATAGCATAGTATAGATAGATAGTATAGTATAGTATAGTATAGTATAGTATAGTATAGTATAGTATAGTATGTATAGTATAGTATAGTATAGTATAGTATAGTATAGTATTACATGTATGGTGTATGGTATGGTATGGTATGGTATGGTATGGTATGGTTACTTATAATGCAACATAGTATGAGAACATAAGACAGGCCCAGAACGTCGTACAGCAAATTCCATGACATGTTAAAACTCATTTTCCCCTCTTCTCAGAATTCAGTCACTCCATAGGAGATATACATCACTTACTTTTTCCTTCCATTTTTAGGAATACAGTCGATCCATCGGAGACTCAGAGCTGACTTTCCCACGGCTGTTGGAATGTCCAATCGCTCGTTTGGCATCTTACCAGACACTGCTGAAAGATATACTGAAGTATACAGTTCGGGCTGGGGAGGACTGCTCCTCACTGGAGAAGGCCATCGCTATGCTGGCCAACATCGAACTCCAAGTGAAAAACGCACAGTTCCTGCAAAACATCGAAGGTCTTCCTGGGGATGCCACCAGTCTGGGACAGCTTATCAGACATGTGAGTATGTGGAAGACTCTATTTGTTTGTCATATTAATTGGGAGATTGTCTTTAATGTCATTTATTTGAATAGTTATATATATAGTTAGAACATAAGATCAAAACCAAATTGAGTATGGTCCTCTTCTTGTCATATATAAGAAAAATTTGCTTCTACATACAAAACACAGGGAAAAAAACCCACAAAAATACTTCATTACTAATGTTTCACAAAGCTAAAAGGTGAGTATAATTGTCAAATGTAGTGAATACTAGAAAGTTCTTAGCCGTTTGTATTTTTCATTTTTGAGATTGTACTTATTATTGAGGAAAGGAGATGGGCGTCGGGCTCATATTGCTGGCCTACGAGAAAAGTTGAGGTCTCTACCAACTCATTCCTCCAAGAACCTCAGGGTAACAGGAAAACTTTACCTTTTACCTATCCTTTTATTTTCATTAAGCTGCGATGCATTGTATTTCAAGGATGTCTATTAGTACTACAAGGCTAAGATGTTAAGGTGAGTTATGGAAAGTCTGATGATACCGCTGGAGTTCAGAGAGCTGCCCAGAACCCAGAGTGAAAGAATAACAAGGAATATGGTGGACCTAAGCTTCACAGGAACAGCGCAGCAAGCAGGGCCATCCTCCGCGATCTTTTTTGAAAATGTGAGACAAATTAAAAATGTGAGACAGATTTTACTGCCGTAGAAGACTAAGAAAGCATTTTCCTCTTGAGCTGGCATTGCATATAGCTATTGTGACGACAGTTGAACAGGTCGAAACGATCGTCACTAGTTCTGGAAACATATGGCTCTTCCTTGTGGAGGACCTAAAAACCGACAGAGCACTCAGAAAGCGTCTTTAGGATCATTCTCTTTTGTCTTTCATGCTTGCGTTGTGTTTTTGTTCTGCTCTTTTGGATGATGTAAATACCAACCTCAAATGTCTTTTTTCCATTTGTACGTGTTGCCACTGTCCACAGAAAGTAGGATAAATGCGAGTATATCGTTAAGACCCCGTAAGCGGGAAAACAGTGTTGTCTCCTTTAAATGATAAGCACATACAACACACACACACGCACACACGCACACCACATACACACATACACACACACACACACACACACACACACACACACACACACACACACACACACACACACACACACACCACACCACACACACACACACACACACCACACACACACACACACACACACACACACACACACACACACACACACACACACACACACACACACACACATAAAGGAAAAAAACGCAAACAAGCAGTCGAAACAGACCTTTTACTCGACAGAATAAACCATTTGGTCAAAAATATCAAACGAATATGAAACCTGGGTCGTTCCCTAACCCCCAGCAGTCTTTATTGTTTTTCTCTTTTTTTTCTTTTTGTTTTGTATTGTTTTGGGTGTTGTCTTTATCAAAGGTTTCAGTTTCGTTTAGATCAGAAGTTTATTCTTTTTCGAGGAAAAAGTGTGTTTTTGTCAGCATGTTTTTGCCTTTTTGTCTGATCGTATTATTGCAAGGGAAACAACCTTGCGTTTCCTCTCTTGTGGGTCATAATGAAACGCTCACATTTGCTTTGCTTGGTCCCTGACAGGCAGTGTGGTCCCAGACAATCATTCTCTTTTTTATAAATACTGACCACAGAGTTTATTCTGTTTCGAAGGCCCTTTCCCTCATACAGATCAAGTAGTTTGTTTTGTCTCAAATGCCTTGTTTGTTTGTTTCTTTCTTTCTTTCTTTTGCCCCAAACTAGGCAGTTAATCCTATCTCTATTGCTCAGATCAGCGCAAATGATCATGTTTACCATGCCATTCTTGAGGAGCTTATGTCGGTTATCCTGTTGTTTTTCTTCTTTGATATGCGGTCCTCGGCGGTCATCTTTTCATTTAAAACCCTTTGACTCCCGCACCCTGCCCATCAGCATCCTGCATTGTCAACCATGCTAACAAAGCAAAAACTTAACCCTTTGGCTCCCTCAATCTACCCACCAGCTTCCTGCAGAAAGCTGGTGGATAGGGTGAGGGAGTCAAGGGGTTAAGTCTGTGCTTTTTCTGGACAAGGTTTGGGAGTTAAAGGGTTAAATATCAACTATGAAAGGGTTAATGTGTCTGCCTGTGCAGGATGATGTGATCCTGTGGGACAGTGACACAGAAACCGGCCGAGCCAAGGAACGTCACCTGTTCCTGTTCAAGGACAAGGTGGTCATCACGAAAAAGAAGAAAGGGGATTCCCCCACAGACCAGCCATCTTTTGTCTTCAAGGCCATAGTGGAGGTAGGATTATAGACACGTTGATGCTTTGTGTGGCGAGCTTATATAATTGCAAGGCAGATGTTGGTTTACTTAACTGCTTCTGATGCTTGAGAGACCAGGTTGGGGTAAGGGAGAACTTCCACATTCCGATTTTCTGACTGCATAGGCTCAATCCTGGCTCAAGAAAAACTTGAAGCATGCAGCCTCCAGTCCACAGTACCTAACAGTGTTTGCTTCTCTCTGTCTGTCTGTCTCTCTGTTTGTCTTTCTCTCTCTCTCTTTATCTCTGTCTCTGTCTGTCTCTCTCTCTCTCTGTCTCTGTTCTCTTCTCTTTCTTTCTCTGTCTGTCTGTCTCTGTCTCTCTCTGTTTCTCTGTCTCTGTCTCTCTCTGTCTCTCTCTGTGTGTGTGTGTGTGTCTCTCTCTCTCTCTTTTTCTTTGCCCGTCTGTCTGTCTATGTTTCTCTCTCTCTCTCTCTGTCTTTCTGTCTCTTCCCCTCTTCCTCCATCCCTCTTCTCTCTGTCTTTACTTCCCCCCTCTCTCTCTTTAATCCTCCCTCTCTCTCAGTACTACTAATACTCCAGTTTTGCATTGTTTTGATGTCTTTACCCTAGTGTAGTTTATTTGTATTAGTATAGACCCTCCATGAGCGACGGCTGGATGTAAAAAAGCATAAATCCGCTTATATCACAATTCTCGAAAATAGAAGTCTGTTCTTGTTTCCCCCACTCTCTCTCTCTCTTTTCTTTTTTCTTGTCCCCCATTATGTTACTGTTATACAGTGGGTTTAATCCCTTGACATAAAGTACGTATCTCTGTCTGTCTGTCTGTCTGTCTGTCTGTCTGTCTGTGTGTATGTATGTATGTATGTATGATTGTGTCTGCCTGTCTGTCTCTCTCTCTGTGTGTCTCTGTCTCTACATGTATCTCTGCCTCTCTCTCTCTCATACACTCTCTCTTCTTGCCTCTCTCTCACTCTCTCTCTTCCTGCCTCTCTCTCTCACTCTCTCTCTTCCTGCCTCTCTCTCTCTCTTTCTCTCTTCCTGCCTCTCTCTCTCTCTCACTCTATCTCTCTCTTCCTGTCTCTCTCTCCCTTTCTCTCTCTCCTATCTCTCTGTCTCTGTTTCTCAATCAGTCTGTCTGAAGTGCCTAAAAATAAACTGATCTTACAACGTTGTTAGAAACGTTTATAATGTAGAAAATTGTAGGTCTAGTTTTGCATTTTTTTTGTATATTACAAATTATTGTACATTACAAATAAATATCTTTTCAGTTACCCTCCGTCAGCGATCCTGAATCTGGTGTTTCAGTGAGAAAAATATGTCATTTCAATTGTCCATAACTTAATCTTACTTTGGGTGGTTGTGGTAAAGGTAGACGAAAGAGACAATAACCACTGACTCTGTCATGAAAAAGTCTCAGCTTGCTAGAAGGTTTTGAAACTAATCCACGTGTGTGTATTTTGTGTTTATATGTTTGTTTGTTTTTACATCTAACTGTTTTCTTGTCAGCACAACACTTGTGTGTGTTTTTGTTTGTATGTTTGTTTTTACGTCATGTTTTCTTGTCATCCTATACGAATGCACTGAATAACAGTAGAATTAGATATTTTGTGAAGACGAATAATGGAAAAAAAAGTCTTTATAATAAGAGGAAGAAGGAGGCTGGTATTGCTGCTGCTTATGATGATAATATCATCGCCATCGTCATCATCATCGTCGTCGTCGTCTTCGTCGTTATCATCATATCTAATATTCCTGTGTATTCTGATATTTCCCTGTCCCTATTTCAGAAAAGAATATTTTAATTTATGATTTGGGTTTCTTTGTTTATTTGTTTTGTTTTCTTTATTTTTCTTGAGCAGTTTGTGGTATCTGAATTCATTACAAGAAACCGTCAAGCCTTTAATCATAATACAATAAAAACAAGATGATAAGAACGCAAGGCATCTTGTATAATTGCATTTTATCGCAAATACGTGCACAAATACACACAGCCAAGCGCATACACACACCCCCCCCCCCCGCGCGCGCGCGCACACACACACACACCAATGGTAAAATATTCATAACACCTATGCACACATACACAGAGATTTTGGTGGACTGGGTAAGCATAAATAACTGCCATTCATCGTCAACTCCTTTGATAAGAAAAGTTTCATACTATAATTAAACGACTAAGAAACAACTCTGTCTCATACCGTTTTCCCTTCCATCCTTTGCAACATCTCTGTATC
>CM060306.1:52005540-52015540 GCA_030674185.1 Monoplex corrugatus | reverse complement strand
TCAAAACATATTTCATGGTTGTCCATCTGGCTCTGAGGATCCGTCTGAAATCATCTTGTCTGAGAAAGACAGTGTCCTGTTATTTAAGAGTGAATCTGCCCCTTTATTGTGACACACACGTCAAGTAAACTTTGATATCTTTCAATTAAAAAAAATACTGATTTTACACTCACTCACACACACACACACACACACACACACACACACACACACACACACACACACACACACACACACACACACACACACACACACACACACACACACACATGTACGTGTGCGTCTCTGTGTCTTTGTCTCATACACATGGCACCTGTGACGATAGTGCATATGGAATTCATTCCAAGCGGGGAAACGTCATCTTGAGAAATTGAAACTGAAACTGAAACGTTGTGTCCATGTCAGTGTGTGCACACGTACACACACACATACATACGCACACGCATACACAAAAATAGTATGATGGCAACACAACCTATACTGGAAACCAAGCACAGTAACCGAACCGTAAACTCGGTAAGCGAGGTCAGATCAGAGGGCTTCGTCGTTTTGGCACCTATCGCGAAGTACACGGCTATGCTGAACTCAGCTTTCATCCATCCGTTCGTCCGTCCGTCAGTCCCATTCTGGTGATGCTGTCCTTGGCACACTGTGTACAGGCCTTTGCTTCTCTGTGCCAGAGACATGTAGACAGCGATATGTAAGTTGTTCAGCAGCACGTGATCTGGTCATTCAGACTTTGATTCTGAATCATACGTTTGTCATGTGAACCCAGTTGGGGTTATCACATATGATTGGTTGTATTAACCCTTTGACTTCCACACCCAATCCACCAACTGCAAAAATGTAACTCTTTGCTTCTCTCACCTTATCCGCCAGCTTCCTCCAGAAGCTGGTGGATAGGGTGAGGGAGTCAAAGGGTTAAGTTTATGCTTTGCTAGCATGGTTGACAATGCAGTATGCTGGTGGACAGTGTGTGGGAGTCAAAGGGTTAAAGATCAACAGTCAGTTTTTACACATCATATCATCATCATTAACATCAATGGGAACGTTAAGTGCAAGATCTGTGTTTGTCTCACCGCTACATCCGGCGGCCCGTCGTACAGAGCGCTGCAAAGGACTCAGGACAATACAAACAGACTTTTATAACTCTTATACGTGTTGTGAGCGCAGACTGATCGTTCCGTCGATCGAGCAAGACATGGTATTTCCAGTAAAATCTTGCAGTGCGTGTCTCTCTACTATGTCTTTGACATGTGCTGCTGCTGTTGTTAGGAGACCAGTTTCTCTGAGGCGGAAGAGAAAGTGCAGTCTCACCTGCCCAAAACTGAGCACCGTACGGCGCTGGCGAGAAAGACTGCACCTAGCTCTTTGTGCTGTTCTGTCGGTGTGTTCTTTTTGGTGCCAGCCTACCTACTTATCGGTCAGGCTGTGTGTTGGGGAAACGTCCTCTTGCGTTGGTGCTAATTAACGTCTTGGTGGTGTTAAAATCTTTTGGAGGCTTCTTTGGTGACTTAGATGCTTTGGGTTATTTTTTCAAAAAAAAAATTTCTCCAGTTTGAAGGTTTACTGATTCTGAGTGGATTTTACGCGGTGCACGTGCGTGTTGAGTGTGTGTAGCGTAGTAGAAGCATTAGAAGGATAAACGCGGAGCCGGGTCTGACGCGAGAAGCAAGCATGTGTTCTGCAGTGAAGTAAGTGATGACATCGGCGGTTTTATGCATTGTTGCAGCTAGGGGTTTGTTAGCTGTTGCTGCATG
Source organism: Monoplex corrugatus (assembly GCA_030674185.1). Classification (NCBI taxonomy): domain Eukaryota; kingdom Metazoa; phylum Mollusca; class Gastropoda; order Littorinimorpha; family Ranellidae; genus Monoplex; species Monoplex corrugatus. The sequence goes on along the minus strand of CM060306.1, from coordinate 52,013,780 downwards.
TACAAATTCTCTCTCTTTCTTCTTCTCTCTCAGCCTCTTTATATTTCTCTCTGCCTCTGTCTGTCTGTGTGCTCCATCCCACCGCCCCTCTTTCTCTTTCTAGGGCGCGGTAATCAAGTGGGTAAGCGTTGGACTTCAGTCCAATGGTCCTGGGGTTCAACTCGCCCAAGACACCTTGGCCTGGTGGATGAAAGGTGGATATTTTTTTCCGACAATGCCCCAGGTCAACGTGTGTGCAGAAATGCTATTGCCTACACCCCCGTCGTGTTTATACGCATGCAGAATATAAAAAAAAAAAAAGCACGTTAAAGACCGTGTAGACTCTAAATCATGACAGTGGCTGACTTACGGAAACATGAAGCACTCGGCATGCAAGCAAAGGCACGTTTGAATAATGGCTTTTTGCTAATGAATTCTACCGTTGGAAAATAAAGTATCATTCTCTCTCTCTCTCTCTCTCTCTCTCTCTCTCTCTCTCTCTCTATCTATCTATCTATCTATCTATCTAACTATATCTCTCTCTCCTTTCCTCCTCCTCTCTTCTCATCCTCATCTCGTCGTACAGTGGTACAAAATCTTTTTTCCACTGGTTTTCAACAAATATCAGTACGCACAAATATGCGGTGCGGTGCGCACGTGTGTTGAGTATATGATTGTTATTATGTACAAGTATACTGTTCAGTATATCATGGGCATGTAGGGCAGCTAGATAACACGTATATGTGTTTGTATGTATGTAGTTGTATTTATAATCAGATGGGAAAGGAAGAGGAAGGAGAACTAGGCTGCTGAGGAGAGCAGAGTGGAGGTGTGTTCATGAGTCGCTGGATGCTTTTCACGAATACTTTAGCCACTCGTTAGTCGATTATTGTTGTTGTTGTTGCTACTACTGTTGTTGTTGTTGCCACTGTTGTTGCTGTTGTTGTTGTTGTTGTTTCTGCTGCTGTTGTTGCTGTTGTTGTTGTGTATGTATGTGCATGTGCACGCGCGGGCGTGTGTATGTGTGTATGTGTTTGTGTGTGTGCGCGCGCGAATGTGCCAGTGTTTGTCCTTCTACAAACAGAATGTAGGCCTGCATCAGTTGTTTTCAGCTGCTTATTGATAAGTCTTTACCTAATTTGAGCCTGATGTCCTTTTAAGTCGGTAACCAATTTTTTTCTGCTGTTTAAGACCAGCTTGTCAGAATTTAATTCAATAAACACATTGTCCATAGGATGTACAATACACTAGAAAGATCTTTCTATTTCGACATAAGTTGGGAGTCCCCATACTACAGAAACAACGATTTAAAAAGAACCGAAAGTTGTCAGCGAAAATTTTAGGGCTGTTTATAAAAAAAATAGGCTGTATAGACAAATCTAGCACGAATTTTGTATAAATGGGTAACCTTCAAAGGGGTTCCCTATTTAATTTTTATTTGGAGTCTTACTTTATTAAGCTCATTCATATTTAAAAAGAAAAGACGTCTTCTTGAAAGGAAGAAAGAAAGTGAGAGAAACAGACAGACAGACAGACAGAGAGAGAGAGAGAGAGGAGATGGTTTAATGAGATGGCCATCGACCCATACGCAAACCACGGATTGAGGTGGGGTGGATGGGTATCTTTGATAATTTGCACAATACCTTTCATTCATTATCCCGGCATTTTGTCGTAAGCATCCACACACACACACACACACACACACACACATACACACACACACACACACACACACACACACCACACACACACACACGTACACACACACACACACACACACACACACACACACACACACATACATACATACATACACACACACACACACACACACACACACACACACACACACACACACACACACACACACACACACACACACACACACACACACACATACACACTTTCAAATCCGTCTAATATCACTTATAGTGAAAAGACGTTAAATTAAAGAACGAACGAACGAACACTTTCAAATGGTTACATCATCTGGAATAGCCCTGATAAGGCTCTGCGCAGTCGGCTGGGCTTTCAACAACAATAACAACATAATCTGGAAGTTTTAAACCATAGAATATAAACATTGCCGATTTTCTAGAATGTTCAGGACTGTTATGCTTCGGGGCCGTACTCCTTCAGGAGGGATCACATTATTTCCACTGATTAAGAGAGAGAGAGAGAGAGAGAGAGGGAGAGAGAGAGAGAGTATGTCAGCTTAAGTGTACAATTATGACACATGGCATGTTTTAATCTCACAACGGCCATTTATGACCCAGTTTTAAAGCTACAGAGATGATGTTATGAAAAGCTATGTATGGAAGAAGAGCTGGAACGATGCGAAATTCCAGAGACGATTGAAAATATGCCTAAGTTATAATCAAAACAACAATGATCTTTCGAAAGGGAAATTACATTAGAGGAAGCAGGTTACTCTTTTGTAGCATCTGAGGACTCATAGTCCCGGAACAGATGGCATCACTGGGAATGTATTGCCTTAAGATTCTACAGTGGCTATAGAGGTGTAGGATTAGATCGTTATATGTCCTGACACAAAATGATACAAGGCTAAAATGTTGCAGAAAATGGAATGATGAACTAAGTATTGACATCAGCTGGAATATGGTATTTAAAGAAGTACAGAAAATGTAGAAAGTAAAAATGAAACTGTTTCAGATTTGATTAACTCACAGAATTTCAACTATTTACTTTTATCTAAATAGATACGGGTGTTAAAAAAAAGACAAATGTTCATTTCGTAATGAAGAGCGTGTAGTATATTTTGTCGGGATGCTGTCGTAGATAATTTTTCTACCGCTAATTGCAGGTGTAAATATTTGCCCAAATGCTGGTTTTATAGATCTGATTGCAAGTGATATGATTATTTTGCCTCCAAAAAATGTTAGTTCATAAATGCGAAATTGAGAGGAATATACCCCAGTCTTATGTTTTCAGACGTAACCTGAAATACGATATACAAAAAAAAACAACAAAAACAACAACAACATTTCAATGATTAACATGACTTGTAAAAAGTTTATGATATCTTGTTTGTTTCTCTTACTTGTTAGCATAGTTATATGGTAGCAAAATACAATATAAAACGACGAAAATGGACTGACAGTATTAGCAGGCCAAACAAACAAACGTAAACAAGCTACCTTTCAACGTATATATATATATATATATATATATATAATATATATATATATATATATATAATATATATATATATATATATATATATATATATATATATTATTCATTTATTTATAATTGTTATTTTTGTTTGTGCTGCTGTTATTGTTGTCATTGTTGTTTATTTTGTATGTTTGTTGTATTATTGTCATTATTATTATTGTTGTTGTTTGTTGTTGTTGTTCTATATATAGGTACCACTCATACTATTGAAGGCATCCAAGAATAGTGAATCCACTGGGATAAGAAATCTTTGAAATCATGGCACATTTTTACGCTGTATGCTCATACATCTATAAACTCAACAGAGATTATTGTTTTGTATGATTGTTTACATGATTTATTATGATCATATGGTTTCATCTTGTATGTATGTATGTCTATATGTATTTCTGTTTATTTGTCTGTATACACACACACATATATATATATGTGAATTATTTTGTGTATGTATGTATGAGGTTATTTACAGTTGTCGTCAAATATAAATATCTTTAAGAACCAATGTAAACAAGTTTACAAAAATAATCAATTATGTTAAAATGAAAGAAAAAATTCTAACGGTTACAAAGAGGTCAACTTCAATGAATTTTGCCCAAACATATGTATTGTGAAGAGAAAGTTAACTAATGTCGTCCCCAACAACTTTTGTTCTTGCACTTGTATCTGAGAGTTGTTGCCTTGATTTTGGCAAGAATGTTTATGTTCATTTCAGCTTCAGAACGTGCAGTTGAATGAGAATGTAACAGAGGACGAGCGTCGCTTTGAACTGTGGTACGCCTCAGCAGTGTCAGACAAGTACACTGTACAACCCAGAACTTTGCCCATCAAGCAGGCATGGTTGAAAGATACCAGAGAGCTCTTGAAGGCATTAGGTGAGTATTTAGTCTTAAAATTTGTTTCTAGTTTTGTTGTTGTTTTTTCTCTCTCTGTGTCCTCTGTGTTTTTATATATAGGCATGTGGCGTCTGTCTTAATTTTCTCGTTACTCTCAAACTTACTTCAGTGAATATTCCATCTTCTTGTCCTTTCAGTAGGTTTAGTTTTCATGGAAGAGGGAACCGTCTGTACTGGCCCGTTCTTTTGTTTAGTGTTTCAATAATAAAAGCTGCTCTGGGTTGACATTGACTACCCAAAATTTATGTGGTATTAGCTTAACATTTTATTTTATTCTGAATATTTCAAAATGTTTATAAATGTGGTGATTTTTATGTAATTTTTTTTCAGACTGACAGATGTACAACGCAAAAACATAGAGCTATTGTTTCAGTTTGACTAAAGTCAAGATTTGATAAGGTGGTCTTCAACCGCCAATCGACGTCTAGATATATATGGGGAAAAAATCAAGAGATTCAGGCAACAATTAACGCCAAAATCTTTTGTGTTTGTAAAGTTCTGAAAGAGGGAATAAATCCAACAAAGCTGGCTGTTTGTTTATTTGCTTGCTTTACTCTTAACGGAGATAATAAAGCCAGTGAAGGGAGTCGTTGTGTAGTCTACGATGAAGTGAAGTAAATCTCCAACTAGTGAACATTGCATTGTGTTTCAGGGGTTGAAGAGACGGACATTATGCCTGAGAAGAGGGCAGAGCTAGCCAACACACAGCCCACCCCTGCTCCCGCGCAGAAAAAGAAACCCGCTGAAAAACCCAGCACCCTTTCTGCAGACAGTGGCTCTGAATCTGACCGTACACTCACTGATGGCGGTACGTTCATTTTTTTATGTGATTTGTACCTGTGTCTTCTATCTTTTTCCCCCGATATCTGCGTCATACTGTATTGTTGGTATTTTCAGACGAGCCAGTGGTATTTCTTGGAGTTTTGTTTTGTTTTCGGTGTTTGTTTGTTTCTTTCTTTCTATATTTGGTTGTTTCTTTCTTTCCTTTTTTCACTGTTTGCTGTTTTGATTCTAATTTTGTTTCTTTGTTTGTTTGTTTGTTTGTTTCACATTTCATGCTGCTCCTTTCGGTTAAGCACACCATCAAACTAAAGTTCATTCAGTCGAAGTCCCACTACCTGGAAGACCAAAGGAACTGGAGATGTGTCAGTTGATGGTGAGGCCAACTACTACAAGAGACTCTCCATTGCCGATAGGTCATTTCAGTGAAGTTCAGTTGTGCTGTTTCGATCCAGTATACTCAGGACACTATGTAACAAGCTGCTTACTAAAGTAGTAATTACTCAGTCATCTCACTAGACGGCAGATGCACATCAGAAATAGCCAGCAGAATCGGCCAAGCCAAAACAACATTCAAGAAAATGAAAAGCGTTATTACCAACAAATGCCTATCAGTTAACATCAGGAAGGGAATTCTTGAATGTTATATAGAACCGATACTGTTGTACGGTTGTGAGGCGTAGACGTCAACACGCAAATTCAGAACAAAATCGAGGCAGCTAAACTGTGACTTCTAAAAAAAATGTTGAGAGTTCTATGGACAGCAAAGAAAACAAACGAGACAGTCTTGAAGGAGGCAAACACAAGAAAATCATTAATAAGATCAGGAAAAGACAAGCAACTTTTATAGGACATTTTATGAGGAAAGGGGAATTAGAGCAACTGGTGACAACAGGAAAGCTGGAGAGAAAGAGAACACCAGGTAGACCCAGGGAGAAAATATTGGACGGACTTGCAGGGTGGATGAAAATAGAAAGTGTGGGAAATATACTTGCAGCGACAAGGGATAGATTCGTGTGGAGGGCCATGATCCCCAACGTCATGCAGGGCAGATGATGATGATGAATTACTCGGTCACAGAAACAGACTGCGTGAGCATTCCCTCATAAGGAGACTACAACCACGTCCTTCTAGTGACATTCATCGCAAACTACCGGCATCAAAGACCCCAGCATGAATTAACTTCAGGCATGGAAGCAGCAAGAAAAAAGAACCAAAACTTATTTAAATGGAATTACGGCATATAGCGCTGTAGAATCTGGGGCAGTATTTCAAAATGCTGGATAGTTCATGAGAATAAGGATCATGGTGGTGCTGTGGAATTCCATTTTGGATTGAGATTGCATAATAAGTACCATATTCTGTGCTTCCTATCAAAGTATAAGGTCGAGTCAATCAGGCCAGCCCCAGTTTGGATTCAGAAAGGGAAGAGGCCGCATAGATGTTATTTTCGTACTTTGCCAACTTTGCGAGAACACATTTGAAAACTAGAAACAGATCACCTCATCTTTGTGGATCAGGGATGGCGTTGGACCTTGTAGCAGAATCAAACATTGGGAACTTATAGATTCACAGAGAATTACGGGACAGCTCCACAAATAATAATTACAATATTTATATAGCGCAAAATCTTGATAAAATCAAATCTAAGCGCTGAAGCAGACACACACGCAGGCACGCACGCTCGCACACACACGCACGCACACATACAGACCACACACACACACACACACACACACACACACACACACACACACACACACACACACACACACACACACACACACACACACACACACACACGCATGGCTATAAATGGGGAGAAAGAATAAAAGCAATAAAAGCAAGAATAAAAGCAATGGAAAATTATAGAGAGCATAGCGTACAATTATATATTATAACCATGTGGTTCCCTCCGAGCGGAGACAGGCTGCAGAGGGGAGGGTTGAGTGAGGTTAGGATTTTATGCAGGAGAGAAAAGGTGAGTTTTGAGAGCGGACTTGAAGGAGACAAAAGTAGGTTGCTGACGGACTGAGAGAGGAAGTTTGTTCCAGGAGAGTGGACCAGAAACAGAGAAGGCTCGTGGACCATAGGTATTGAGCTTAGTGCGTGGAAAGCGAAGAGTCAGAGGATCAGAGGCAGAGCGGAGGGTACGTGAGGGAACATAGATCTCAAGTAGGCTTGACAGGTAATCGGGGGCTGCGTTATTGAGGCTTTTGTAGCACATGGTGTCTAGTTTGTACTGTATGCGCTTTGATACAGGGAGCCAGTGAAGTTGTGCCAGGAGAGGAGATATGTGGTCAGCTTTTTTCTTTTTGAGTACAAGGCGTGCAGCATTGTTTTGAATGCGCTGTAGGATGTGAATGGTGGAGGCAGGAAGACCAGACAGGAGTGAATTGCAATAGTCAATGCGAGACATTATGAAGGAGAGAACGAGTTTTGCAGTTGTTTCGACAGAGAGATACTTCCTGATCAGCTTTATACGATGGAGATGATAGTAGCAGGATCTGGCAGTTTGAGAAACAAAGTTGTTCATGGAGAGGGTAGAGTCAATGCAGACACCAAGGTTTTTAGCTGAATCAGAAATTGGGACTGATGTGTTACATAATGGGAGAGAAAGAGGAGGCAGCTGAGAAAGTTTCTGACGGGTGCCAATGAGGATAGCTTCTGTTTTGTCGTCATTAAGCTGAAGTCTATTGTGTGTCATCCAGTTCTTAATGTCCGAGTAACACTCAGTGGTGCGAGTCAACAGGCGCTGTATATTATCAGGTGAGTCACAACAACATAACAGAAATATGTACACATAATGCGAATGTTGCAAAGAATACAAATGGACTTTCTAATATCAGGGGTCCGACAACGATGTGATGTATTACCACTGCCTTTCATCATGTATGTGGACAAAATTACCCAGGATGTTAACTCTGATCCAGAAGCTCTCAGTGATGAACTAGGACTCTGAGTGAACTACTTCTTGCTGATGACGTAGCTGACAAACTGGTTATCAAAATCAAAGGACGACAACTTCACCAAACAACGGACTTTAACTACCTGGGATGTTTATTTATCGAAGATGGAAAAATAGACAAACTGGGACCAGAGTCCAAAAGACCAATGCTATGAGCTACCAGTTTTCCATCTCTTTGAAAACAATGTCCATGCTTATCAGTACAACCTTTATACCCACACTGACTGACCTCCAGTGCCAGACCTTGACCTCAAACAAAACGCTGAAAGAAATATCACAACTTGCGAGATGAGATGTTTTAGAAGAGCATAGGGAAGACCAGAAGACACGTGATTAGAAATGATGAGATTATGAGATGGTTGGAACAACATATGTCAACCATTACAGAACACAACAGCGAGTTAAGTGACTTGGCTGTCCTT